>PVLA01001502.1:0-351399 GCA_004027455.1 Hydrochoerus hydrochaeris
TCCTCAGTTTCTTCCTGGGTCATGAGAATTCTCCTTTTGTCTGGCTTTCTCCATGTTGTCAGATTCCAGCATCTGAGTTTTTTTTTTTTTTTTCAGAGAGGCTCTCTTATCGTGCCACCACTCAGTCGGCCATCTTGCAGTCAGAAAGTCTGAATTTATTATGACCGATGGCATGAGCAGATATCTCAAAGATTACAAGATATATCATAGTAGTCATTTTGGATTTACTATTACCTTGTTTTGAAGTTCTGTATTGCATTCATTGTTTGTTTTTATTGGTTTTATTCTGTTGTTTTTGCTTAATTTTACATAATCTGATGGTATGGGCAGCTATTTTGAAGATAGCAAGAGGCATTATGGAAGCCATTATTGACTTCCTATTGTCTTGTTTGGAAATCCCATGTCACTCACACTGTTTTGTTTTGACTGGTTTTATTCTGTTTTGGTTTGCTTGGTTTTATTCTCTTTAAAATAAAAAAAAGAGAGAAATATTTTAAGCACCTCCTTTGTCCCAAGCCTGTGTTAAATCCCAAGGAAACTTCAGTAAATAAGATAGCTGTAAACCACTCCCCATTCCCACCCCAAAAGCATACATTCTAATTCTTTTTGTTTTTAACTTCCTTTCTTTTCCTAGTAGAGAATAATTCTTGGGTCACATTCTTCACTCAAACTGAATAATAATCTTTTCTTATATATGGTGTGACTTGAAATAACAACAGATGTTATTCTATTCTAACATTCCAAAATAATAGCTCTGTTCCAAAATAATAGTCAAATTATTTCATAGTTGAAACATTGTGCCAAAAATATGATTGCACAAAAGGGCCTTTATTTCAATTTCACAAAAGTAGAATTGCACAGAATAAAGTAATACTATTTTCATTGCCAAAAAATTAAAACAGTGATTTTCTTCAGCTTTACAAATCACATTTCATGAACAAAATCATTTGGATTTTGTAATTGGAAAAAAATGCAGATATTATTTTGCCATGACCTATGCAACCCTTGAGGTTCTTGGAGTGAAGGATCATAACAGGATAAGAAAATAAAAAAGAGACAAAGCTGGGGTGAGATGGAGCCCTTACTCTCCTGATAGGAGGAAAGGAACTGCCCCCTCACCATAGGGGCATTTGTTTATTCTTTTAGCAACTTAATGTCATATGACACCCCATGTCCCAGCAACCCACTGTTCAGATTGACTTGGGGCTGTGTTTTCTGGGATGAAGCAGTTTATTCACATGGCTACACTAGGTGCTCTTTGCTCTTGGGACAGTCATGTTCCAGCCTTCCATGTTCATTCAATTTCCAGCTCCAACAGCTCCCAACATTATTTGTCATCAAGTCCATTTTCAAATGATTCACATTGAATGCTTGGGCTGTTTCTTTGATGGCTATACCTTAAAATCATTCACTACAGCAAGTAAACACATGAAAATGTTCATGAAGGTCACAGGCAGCCTTAACTGCTCTCATTTCTGCATGATTTTGCTATCAAACAAGAGCTTGAGTCCAAGACCTGGAATATATTTACTCAATTTTCTTTCTCTCTTGTAAACCTGAATTAAAGCAGGTACAGGTGTAAACACTGAAATAGAAATACAAGAATGGTACATAGTAAAGTATTTCAATACTTACTTTGAATTTATAATGCAAGAATAGAAAGGCTATTTTCAAAGTTTAATGCAACTTCACAAATTTCCCTTCTTAATTAGATAGTCCAAATATTTTTGTGCCAAAAATTCAAGCACATAAATTATGTCTAATCACATAATGTAAAATAATCTGCTACCATTGAGGTAAAACTTACAGCACTATAGAATCTTGGAAGAAAGCTGGCTGCATTAGTGATGAGAGGGAATGAAAGTCAGGGTTTGTTAGTGTTGTTAGTCAGGGGTGATGAGGAAAACAATTAGAATCAGGACACAGAATTTAGATTATTATTTTATGATGGTCACCCAGAGTTTAACACAAGAAAGTGCAGGAAATCTGTCCACAACACCAAAGACACAGAATATTCAGCCAAAGGCATATATTCCACAGTAATGCCCTGCATGAGTCTAGATGAAAACCTAGAGTCCATGACAATGCCTCCCACAAGACCAACTGGAGGTCTAGAGCCCATTAGAAAGACTCATACCAGTCTTTACAGATCCATGCTAGGAAGGCCCAAAAGTCAGTGGTGGGAGCTAAAAAGTCTATGCCAACAGGGTGAAGGAGCTGGTAAGCTGAGGGTTCTACACTGGAGCTGATAATCACACTCAAAATAAGACCAGGGCTGTCCTGAAAAGCACCACAACTATCCTCAGCAACAGGGAGGTCCCAAGTTCCTCCAATGATAAGAACAGTTGAGTACATGCCAGAAAGCCAGCATTACAAGTTTCTCCTGGAGATTAAACAGCACACATCTTCCCCTCTGGAGCCAAGAAGCAATGCTCAACGTAAGGACCAGAGCTCCCCCAAAGTGAGCAACAGCCGCTTTCACCAGCAAGGTCCCAAGACCCTCCAATGACGATGGTTGAACTAACACTGGAGAAGCTAGTCATGACGAGCTCCTCCAAGAGAACAAACAGCTCAAAACAGCAACACTTAGAGAAACCCACAACACTTCACTCATCTTGTCCACATCTCTATTTACGCTGGCAATTTTCCTCAGGTGGTCCATGTATGCTCAGCACCAAGCTGATTTAATTCAGCTGGTGTTAAGTTGACCACCAGTTTTTAATCCATAACAATTAGGGAGGCACATCTGCTAGGAAATATACATAACATGTATTTATGATGAGGACTATCCCTATGAGGTGGCAGAATCTGAGTAAAATTCAGTCTGTGTTTGAGTCAAACAGTTGGGAAAAGAAGATAGATACAAAATAAAAACAGCAAGGACAAAGCAGAACCTGCAGTCAGACTAAAGTTTCATCCTACTTACCTGCTAGTTGGTTAATGTCTTCTGTTTCCAGTGTGGGCAGAAGAATCCTGTGTCAAAGATACATATTTTGCTACTCACACCACAGCAAGTGGTATAAACATATTTATCCGGTTTCTCTTAGAACCCAAATCCTGTAGAGCTTATGCAGAGTCCCAGAAAATGCTGCACATTCAGTAAATTTGTGTCTTAACTGAGAAACACTGAGTTTGGAGAATCTACCACTATTTCTAAGATAAACAGTAAGCAACCCTATCATTTTTCCCACTAGGAGTTTTATCTTACCCTCATGGTTACTCGCTGTGAACAAACCCCGAGAAATGGCCAGATAAAAGAAATCTTGTGGTTTTGGCCTACTCCACAGGAACATTCAGGGACGCCTATTCAGAGGCACATCCAAACACTCTGATGTGCCAAGGCAGGAAGGTCACAAGTTCTAAGCCAGCCTAAACAACTTCTCAGCTTAACAAATCTTGTCTCAAGTTTTAAAAATAGAATAGAAAAAGCTGAGTTTGTAATGCAACATGAAGACCCCAAGCTCAGTCTCCAGCACCAACAGGGAACAAAACAAAAGCAAGCAGCAAGGCTCAGAGCCCATGGTGGCCTGCCTGCCATACTGGAGCTGAGCGAAAACCCATTAAAGACAAACTGGAACCTGCCTTGGTTCTTCTAATTTCCAAGTCACCAACTTTAGTTATAAATGTGTCCTGCAGGAGACACCAGTGCCTTTCATAACAGAGTGAAATATGCATTGAACCCAAGAGTGAGAGGGCTAAGGGAAAATGAGACAAAAGGTGTAGTGGATACAGGTCCAACAACTGACCAATGCCACCAGGTGAGACAACAGGTAAGGGATGGCATGCATGATCCCCAACAGTGTGTCAATAAACTGTGCAGAGAAAAACACAGGATGGCATCTGTTCCTCTTCTGCTACCCAAGTCTTTTGCCATTTCAATTTCTTATTAATACATGTTTATAGTACATAGCATTTTCATTCCTTGTGGAGAGTTGGTATATGAAATAGCATGTCTCAATTCCTTTCTTCATCTCCCTTTCCTCTTCTCTCTCCCCACTTTCCATTTTTTGGTACCCTTCCCTTCTGCAAAAGATCTAGCTCCCTATTTCCTATTATTTCTCTTTTATGTGGTTTGTTATTTACATTTTGGGTTTCTCATGTAAGAGAAATCATGCAAAATCAAACTTGGGTGTCTGATTTATTTATTTATTTCAAGGTGCATTCACTTATCTACCAATGACTCAAGTTTATTCTTCTTTATGGTAGAGTAGAACAAATATTATGTTATAAATATTATGTTTTCTTTATCCATTCATTTGTTTTATGATATATAAGCTACTTCTAAGATCTAGCTATTACAAATTGTGCAGCTATAAACACAGGCATGTGTGGATCACTGTAATATGATCTATTTAACTCTTTCAGAAGATATATAAATAAAGGAAAATATCTCTTGTAACTCATGGTTTCCTCAAACTATATGGAAACAGTTCTAGGAAACCTAACCTCAATTTAGCTTAATACAATTCACCACTGACCATAAATATATAGTGGCCTGAATTCTAAGTCCATCTTTAGACAATGAAATTCTTTTAGGCCTCTTTTCATATAGGAAATTAGTGAGAATCAAAGGGACAAAAGGACCTACTTGTCATGTTGTTTCAGGGGTCCACAAGACCAACCTAACTCAATGATTCTTCAGAAGTACCCACAAGTCTCACCAGCAAGTCATGACTAAAAGTTATAGTACAAAATGACAAATAAAACAGAGAATGCTCTATGGACAAAGTCCAAAAGACACAGTGCACAAGCTTGTAAGAGTCCTCTCCCACTGGAGTCCTACAGGACACAGCTAAAGTAAAGGACTAAAGGAAGCTCATTTCATTCAATCCCAAGGATGTTAGGTGCTGGTTGTGCAGGCATTCTCTGCCTAACACCTATGATAACCACAGACTCATAGAAGGAAAGCAGATCTTCACATAAAACTAAATTATTTGCACCATTTAAGCATAGTGAGCTACTCAGCTATTCTGGGCTTGACAAGAATCCTTTCAAAACTGAAGTTACCAGAAGTTGGCCATTCTAATGTCAACCCCAGCAAGCAGACCTGTCTAAGGACACTAGTCTCAACCCTGCCAAGGCCTCTCTGCACATCCTGATACAACCAAAATGATTCCATGGCAACCATTGCTTTATTCTCTTTATAGGAGATTAGGAATATTATATTCCATTATTTTAAAAATTATAGAAGAAAATAGCTTTTACTACTCTTATTTTTCAGAAAGAGGATCTATCTGTAAGCTCCATTCTAACTTCCTCTATTGCCTTTATTCACACTGATCCTTGCTAAATTTAATGAGAATGACTTGGCTCAGATTACACATAAAATTGTCTGGTTTTAGGGCATTCATTCCTCTGATGTCCTGGAGATGTGTTCATTCAAGGGGACATCTACTCCAGCTGATGCCATTCATGCCTCTAATCCTGAGGCTTACTATTAGCCAACCTATGTGGCAGACCAGGAGCCTCTACCCCAGCAGCAAAAGTAACTTTGGACTTCTGTCTTATTTTCTTTTTAATTTATTAACTTATCCAAGCCAGGAAGAACTATTTTGAAGGTGGTAAGCACATAACTTGTTAGAGTGACATTATCCTCCTTTCTTTACATCCTCAATTTTCCAAACCATGATCCTATTATTTTTATAATTATATCTTTACAAATAGTGAAGGGACCAAGAGATAGAAGGAGGGGGAGAAAAGAGGGAAAGGGAAATAAAAAGAATTAAGATGTGTTATGTACATGTACCAACTCCACATGGTGAATGTAATCACCATGTACTACAAACATATACTAATAAAACTTTTGAAAATTAGAAAAAAATAAAATATTATCTGTATAATTTGTAAGTAAAACTTTTATGTTCAAGGTCAAAAGACATTGAACTCTGAGGTCAGAAAGAAGCTATAGATAATCCTTCTGTAACAAGATTTTGGGGAAAACTTCCTTAGCAGTACATAAAACCAATTCAATAAAGTTGCATTTATCTGAAAGTTAAGTTCTGAAGTCAATGAATGGGGAAAAATTATAAGTCAAATTGAAAGTATGAACCAGGCAGAGTAATACATATCTGTAATCCCAATAGTTGAGAGACTGAAGCAGGAGGATTCTGGCAATTCTGAGGCTACATAGTGAGTTTAAATACAGCCTGAACTTCATAGTGAGACCTGTCTCAAAAAAACTGAAAGTATGTTAAATCATAATCTACATAAGAGCCCCAGGATGGCAGTGTCTGTGAGCAAAGTATAAATCCATGCTCTGCACTTTTTCCACTGACCTGGGATGGTAATGCCAGCTAGAAGAGACACCCCGAGGAACAGACACCTCCTTGGAAAGACTGAATATCAGTGATAAAGTTGTCTAACATTAGAAATCTAAAAGTATCAACACAGAAAACAAAACAAAATACAAAATGACAAGACAAAAAAGCAAAAATGCAATTGCAAACAGCCCACCCAAGACAAGTCCATAACACAGATAGAGGAAATTGAAAGCTGACAAATGTAACTTTCTGAAGTGATAGCAGCAGAAGAAAAAAAATAGAAGACACCATAGAAAAAATGATCTCCAAGATGCAAAAAAGAAATGACTATCAAACAAAAGTCATTAAAATAGACACAAATAAACAAATAGAGGAGCTCAGGAAAACCATGAATGCCAAACAAAGACAAGAAATGCAATCCATAAAACAGATCCAAACAGAAATGCAGAGGATTAGAAACTCCACTGAAAGCATAAGCAGCAGATTAAATGAAGGCAAAGATAGACTATCAACATGCAGAGGAAGACAATATGGCCAATCAGTGAGCAACAAAAAACAGAGCCTCCCAGGAGAAACAACTCATATGCCAGAACAAAACACCCTGGAGAGACCCAGACAGAGGAAGATGGATCCTCTTGACACAGGAAGAAATTAAAACATAAAAAAGCTTGTCAAACACATTGAGACTACAACTGGAACAGCTGGACACAGTGTTTTCGCTGTGACCCAATTTTCAGCGAAATGTATTTGCACCAGCCTGAATCTGCCACAGCTGGCAGAGTTACCCAAACTCATTCCCACCATCACTCATGGGAAGCAGAGCAGCCCTGAAGTTGGTGGTTGGTGAACCTGACAGAGAGCGGAGCTGGCAAAGGGACTTTCATTAATCCACGGTCAGTGCTGGGATTGGGACACACACACACAGGAAGGGCACGATCAAATGGGCGACATGTTGGAATCTGGCAGGAGGAGCCTGAACTGGGAGCAACAGTGACTACAGTTGGTTCCTCCCTCCCCAAAGCAGATTCTTGGGATTTGCTTGGACTGGGCTGTGCCCCTGGCTGGGACCAAATGAGCCATCCCAAATCAATTCCCTGCACCTAGCAAGCACTAACTGGGGGAAGGCCTCTGCAGTTTGGTTGGCCCAGTGGGGAGGGGCAGGCTTGGGCAGCCGCTGCTTGCACCTCAGTGATAAGAGCAGTCAGGAGAGGGGGGAGGACCCTCACAAGCATGCTTCAGAGAAGGCATGGCCAACAGGGAAGGGGCTGGGACCTGCAATGTGACCTGTGTGGAGGAAGCCGGGACCATGACGGGAGGGAGAGGCAGGAAGAGGCCCCCAGTCCAGAACCCTGAGAGCCCTGATCCAGGAGAGGGAAAAACAGGGGTGACTGAGAGCAGCAAATGCAACAGCAGGCATGGCTTCAATGGACATTAAAAGATATCTTTGGAACCTTGTAGACGAGCTCAAAACTGAAATATTAAATCAGGTAAAGCAAGATATGAGTAGAGTATTAAAAGCAATGCTCTCAGGGAGCATCTCTCAAGAAGTTACAGATGGTAGAAGGGAGGAATACAAAAAAAGGAGAGAAACATTCGATAAAGAATATAAAGAAAATATAGAATATATGAAGCAGATTCAAAGAGACTATCAGGAAATTAAAAACTCCATTGAAAGCTGGCAAAATGCCTTAAAAGAAACTAAGGATAGACTATCAAAACTTGAAGACAAGTTTGCAATGTGTGATTATGAAAGGAAAGATCTCTTAAAAATAACATGGAAACAGTCAGTAACGATACAAAGGCTAAAAGATGATAAGAGAATCTATAATTTAAGAATAAGAAATGTGAATGAAGAAGCAGGAATACATACAGGTGAATTACAAAGGCTATTTATGGAAATAATTAAGGAAAACTTCCCAAGCATGGGAAAAGAAAGTGACATTCGGTTATGTGAGGCATATAGAAACCCAGCCACCTACAACCAAAACAGAGCTACACCCAGACATATAATAATCAAGATACCAGAAATTCAATATAAAAACAGAATATTAAAAGCCATCAGAGAAAGAAACAGATTACCTATAAAGGTAAGCCCATCAGAATCACGGCTGACTTCTCAACACAGACCATCAGATCAAGAAGAGCTTGGAGTGAAATATTCCAAGCCCTGAAAGAAAATAACCTCCAACCCAGATTGATGTATTAATGGAGAAACAAGATGCTTCCATGACAAAGAGGAACTGGGCAAGTTTGTGACCACCAATCCAACCCTACAGAGAATACTGAAGGACATTCTAGAGAGAGAGGAAAAAATACCAGGATTTTAGGAACAGTGGCAGAAAGGCCTCAATGAGTGGGGCAGGCAGTGGAATAAAGGAGAAAAGTAGACAAACAAAGGCAGAAAAATAGCATAGCAGAAACGAGGCAGAGAAGGTTGGCTATAATCTCTAACATAGATGGCCTTGATACACTATATTGTTAATAGTGCATCAGGATTTAAAAACCCACATTACTCACACTACTCTGCTTAGATGTATTATATTCTGTTCCAGTCATTCTACCTGTACTAGATTTGAGGGTACAAACAGTAATCCTAAAAATAATAGGATATAGCACGGTAATCATCCTTAATTTCCTATTAAGCCAGTCTAAAGCTCTGTAAAATCTACACTGTTTTACCATAACTGATTGTAATCAAATCTGGTTTGTTAGATCACTGTTATGTATTGACAGATTTTATTCAAAGCTGTTATGTTTGATAGTGTCGAGTCTGAGAGTATAGTCAACTGCACTTAAGATGACAGGATTCACTAGAATATCCACTCTGGTTTGATTGTTACCTGCCTTTGAAGTTTTATATTGTCTACAATGTTTTATTTTTTACTAATATTGTTATGTACTTCTATATTCAATTATACTGCTATATTCATTTATGTCTGATGATATAGGCAATTCTATTGAAGATAATAAGAAACAATACAGAAATCATTGTAGATCACCTTGCACTGTGGTTTTATATGACTCTTTGGCTTCATGTTTTTATAGGAATTTGTTTTGTTTTGTCTTGCTGTGTTTTGTTTTTCCCTCTAATATGAAAGGATAGAAATACATGTAGAGACTCATGTATGCATAGCCATTTGCACTCTCACTGTTTGATGATCTACTTTGTATGCTTTAATTTTGTAACTTGAACAACCATTTCTAAGAGGACAATATGTAATTTATCAACTAGTGATTTCTTATTGTTTTTTTTTTTTTGAAATTCTGTATTATCTCTACTCTTTACATGCTTTTTTTTCTCTTTAAGTAAAAAAAAAAGAAATAGATACTTCCATGACAAAGAACTAGTGAGGAAATTTATAGTTACCAAACTAGCTCTACAGAAAGCTCTGAAAGACATATTAGAAAGAGGTAATGAAGATGAAAAACAGAAACACCAATAGAAAAAAGCCACCAGGCAGGACAAGCAATTACACAGCCCAGAAAAAGAACAAACAATAGAGAAACAATATGAAAAAGAGAAGTCCATACATATCACTTATAACAATCAACATAAATGGTCTCAACTTAACAATCAAAAGAAACACTGCCAAAATTGATCAAGAAGCAAGATCCAACAATATGCTGCATTCATGAAATACATTTACCCCAAAAGGAAATTCACTGACTAAAAATCAAAGTATAGAAAATAATTCCCCATGCTATGGGAACCCAGAAAACAGCAGGGGTAACTATTGTATTTGCACACAATGCAAACCTTAAGCTAAAACTGATTAAAGGAGACAAGGTCACAACATACTTATTAAAGGAAAACTCCAAGAAGAAAAGAAAACAATCATAAATATTTGTGCACTAAATACATAAAACAAATATAAACTTCCTTCAAAAACAAAATAAGCACTAGCACAACTGTAGTTGGGAACCTTAATACCCACTCTCAAATGAATAGATCAACTACACAAAAAGAAATATTAGAATTAGACCAAACCCATGAATAAATGGACTTGATAGATATCTATAGAGTGATCCACTCTAAGCATCAGAATACACATGCTTCTCAGCTGCACATGGGTCATTCTTCAAAATACATCATATATTAGCCGACAAAACATGTTTCAGTAAATGTAGAGGAATTGAAATCAGCCCATGCATACTATCTGATCATAGCACAGTGAAACTGGAAATCAATGGCAAAGGAAACCACTAAAACTACATTAACACATGGAAATTAAACAACACCCTTCTGAACAACCAATGGATCACTGAGGAAATTAAATGGTATATACATTTAAACAATAATGCAGGCACAGCATACTGAAAGTTGTATCCCCTGAAAGTTATGGGATACAACTGGGATCTCATCTTACTACAAAGCTTTTGCATTACAAAAGAAATCACTAACAGAATGAAAAGGCCACCTGAAGAGTCAGAAAATATTGTAGCCAGCTCTCTCTCAAAGGACTTCTGTCTAGAACATAAAAAATGGAAAAAAATCAAACCCCAAAATTTAAAGACCCAATCTAAAAATGGGCATCTGAGATACATACACACTTCTCAGATGAAGAAATACAGCTGGCAAATAAATATATGAAAAAATGTTCAACATCATTGGTATTTGAGAGATGCAAATTAAAGCAAAACGGAGATTCCATCTCCAGAAAGAACGGCTATAATCAGGAAATCAATCAATAACATGCTGGCATGACCATCAGAGGGGGGAAATAAACCCTCCACTGTTTGTGGTAATGTAAACTGGGGCAACCAGAGGGGAAATCTGTGTGGAGATCCCTCAAAAAATTAGTATTAGAGATCCCATGTGTACCAGCTATTCCCATCTGGGTATTTTCCCAGGAGAATTAAAAAAACATCATACCGCAGCAATATATATGCACCTATGTTAATAGCAGCACTATTTGTCATAGCTAAATCTTGGAAACAACCCACATGCCTATCAACAACAAATGGATAAAAAGGATGTGGCATTTTTATACAATGGAGTACTACTCAGCGATACAGAAGGATAAACTCAAGACTTTTGTAGGCAAATGGTTGCAATTTGAGACCATAGTGATAAGTGAAATCAGACTCACATGTGTAAACACCATATTGTCTCCCTAGTATAAGAAGCTGAAAGAGTAAATAAGATCCAAAATGTGCAATAGATATTGTGAAATGGGAAGAAACTGCTCAAAAGGAAAGAGAAGCTGAGGTAAGAGAAAGGAGAAAAGAAAGAAAGGAAAAGGAAAGATAAATAAATAAGCATGCAAGATAGTTAAGATTGTTATACTTCTAATTTCTATTAGTTAATTAAAAAGAAACATTTGTGCCTATATTGTTTGATCAATTTTTCATGCCTGTATCTTATAATATGAGCAACTACTTTGAATGTAACAATACAAAATATATTAACCATTGTTACTCTCTACTATCCTGTTTTGAAATTTTGCATCATTGCTTTTATTGTTTTTTTTCTTTAAAATAAAAAAGAAAGAATACATCCTTCCATGTCACAACCCCAGTGACCCACCTGCTCCAACCAGGCCCACCTCCTAACAGCCCATTATGCTATAAGTCATTAAAATTGATGGCTTAGTCTACAAATGCATATAGAAGCCAGTGATCCAATCACCTCTGACAGCCCCACCTCTGAACAAATTAGACTTTAAGCTGACATTTTAGATCTGAAACATAAACCCTCCCTAATTTCCACAAAAGAAACTGGCATAAATTACAAAAATTAAAATTGTTTTAGGCTTGGCATGGTAATCCATGCCTGTAATCCCAGTATTTGGGAGGCTGAGGCATTGCTGTGAGTTTGAGGCCCACCTGGCCTACAAAGGGAGTTCAAGTCTAGCCTGAACTGTCCCAGAAAAACATACATATATATATATATATATATATATATATATATATATATATGTATATATATATATATATAAAACATTTAACTGTGTTTATATAACTGTGTTTAACTGTGGTGTTCTCCTGAAAGATATGAGATCCTTTCAAAGAGACACCACAGAGTATCCTCACTCCTCTGTCCCCATCGCTAACCAAAGGCCCCGACACTCCCAGCATCCTTCACGAGATCAGGGAGTGGATACTTAAGGCAGGGTCCCTCTGTTCTCTCACTACTGAGGTCCCCACTTCCTCCTCCATATTCAGAGGCTCCATATTCAGAGCCTCCTTCCCACTCAGCTGTCTCTACATGAGCCCTCTTCCCACTTCCTTCTCCAGCTCCCAAAGCTTATAAAATAGAGGTCTTCAGCAGAGTTCAAAGTCATAGGAATACCAATGCCAATGCTTCCTTTTTGAATTGAGATGAGAAAATAAGGTCGTGATTCTTTCCTGGTAATTCTTCAGCAACAGCATCAATGAAAAACAAGAAAGTAGTAATAATAATTCACATATATATATGGAGAGAAAGAGGGAGAGACTGGTAGTAGGTTCAATAAATTATAATGTATCATTTTATTTCAATATAGAGACACTGGCACAGGAACTTTTTTCATGGTCATTCATTCACCAGCTACTCATCAATGATATGGCACATTCCACTCAAAGCAGAACCATATTTATTATTTAGCAAGTCATCATATGCTTTCTACATGCCAGTCATGGCACTGAATATCTATGCTCGAGCACTTTTTCTACCTTTATTTATCTTCACCATTATTAATTCATGTAGTGCTCAATGAAGTACAGACATGTCATCTTTATTTTACAGATGAGGAGATTTAAAGAAATCAAGAAACCTGCTTTGATTCACACAGCCAGTAACTGACAAAGCAGGAATTCTCCCTGGGCCACTCAGCTTAAGAGCTACAATCTTGAGACTCCTAATGAGACATATTATGAATCTCTTTTCATGCAACATCACATTAGCAGAATGATTCTCTTCTACACTTTTTTTTTTCTTCCAAACTCACGACCTCACGTTTGCCAAGCAGGCACTTATGCTGCTGAGCTAAACCCCCGGCTTCCCTTTCCAACTTCCCTTCTAGCACCTTTTCTCCTAAAAATCCCCCAATTCAGAGGACCCCAGCATCCAGCTTCTCCAACTGACATCTCTAACCACCACTTTCTTAGACACACAATATATTGGAAAACACAGCTTTATTTTTGGAAATGATGCAAAACTGAGCTATGTTATAACAAAATCATTTTATTTTAAACTTGTAGATATAGGGCAGAGGTTATGGCTCAGTGGCAGAGCACTTCCCTAGCATGTACAAAGTGCTGGGTTAAATCCCCAACATGGCAAATAAATAGATGGTCAGACATAAAAATTCTACAAATGTTTATTGAAGTTAAATCAACACTTCTTCTCCCTCTCTATCTTCTTTCTCCTTTCTCTTTTCCCTTTTCCCAAACTTACACTAGCCTCATCTTCATATGTCTAATCCATTCCAGTTCAGCTTATCACTGAAGACAGTGTTTGGAAAAGTCTTGAGGGTACCTCTGTTAGAATGAAAGTCCCTCCTGGTCAGAGATTACTTCTCTCCTCAACAAGAGATGCAATATAGTATCAACTATATTTTGCTGGGAATCAAACTTAGACCTTCATGAAGTCTAGGTATATGCTCTACCAAAAGACATACATTCTCTGCTATGAAACTTTTTGAAGTGTTTATGTCTCTAAAATTCTACTTGGCTCTTACAAGCAACTTCATTTAGCTGTTATAATTTTTTTAACAAGAAAAAATGAGTATACCATGATATTATGGCTTCTATAGAGCTTTGGTTTATATCTACAAAACACTGTTCTGCTTGATGATAAATGAACTCATTATCTTACCTAGAATGAAAGATTATATTTCCAAAGTCACATTAATCTATAATTTTACTATCAAAAAATGTCTCATACCTCTCTCTAATATATGTGTTTGGGCTGGTTGTTAATGAAACATAGAAGTAATTAAATAAACTACTAAATGTATCAATGCCAACACAGAACTATGCTTGGTAGAGAGGAGCATAAAGTGCAAAAATACTCTTTGATAATTTATCTTTCCCCTGGGAGGAAAGATCTACACAGGATGATTTAAAGCACAGAGAAATGAATACCCATCAGCTGCAGCATATAGATAAAGATCTATCACAGAAGCATTAAAAATACAAAATCTCTCCTTTGAGTGACCTGATTGGGAATGTTGTAAATAAATAATTGTGGATATGCTGGATCTTGGAGACTGGTTTTCACAGGGAAAGAGATGAGAGAGCACATTTGGCAAGAGAACCACAGTAGGAAAGCAGAGGTGTGAGTGGCAGCTCCAAACAGTAATTTACTTGGTCTGTGTGATCTTTGAAGGAAAAAAAGTGACAGCAAAGGCTAGAAGGATGATTGATGACAAAACATAATGGAGATTTAAACTACAGAACAACTAACAACAGTGGCTTTAAATGGTTGAGCAAGGAGTTCACTGAATGTTTCTGGAAAAATGGAGAAAGAATGAAAATGGTACCTGGAGAGGAAGCTGTGAAGGACTGCAGTAATATTTTTAAACCTTTTTTTCATTACTAATGCCCCCTAACTTCCAGGCATTTTTCCCTAATTGTCACTCCCCTCTCAAGTTTTAATACTATAAATGAACTGTGTATTTTTTATGAAATACATGTATATATCTGTACTTTATCCATAAAAGAGTAAGTTTCTTCATCCCTTTCTGGGTGATATGACCCATCTACTGTATGATGCCTAGAATGAGAGGGTATTTTAGTTTACTCAGGCTGCTAAAATAAAATACTGAAAACTGAGTATATGAACCACCGAAATGTTTTTGTCACAGTCCTAGAGACTGGAATACCCAAAGATCAAGATGCCAGCACAACCAGGTGAGGTGGAGCCATGATTGTCATCCCAGCTACTTAAGCTGAGACAGGAGGATGGCAAGTCCAAGACTAGCAGGACAACTTATCAAAACCTTATTTCAAATAAATAAATGAGGCCAGGAACTGTGGCCCTGCCATGCTACCCTGCCTTGGAGCCGAGTATGGACTAAAACCTCCAAGAACTGAGTAGTAGAGGCTCAAAGCTGGGAAGATGGTGTATCAATAAATAGCAAAGTAAAAAGCATCTCTGAGAGAAACAGCCCAGATGCTGGAATATAGCATCCTGGAGAAAACCAGATAGAAGGAAATGGATCTTCTCAAACCAGGAAGAAACTAAAGTGGAAGGAAAGAAAGAAAGAAAGAAAGAAAGAAAGAAAGAAAGAAAGAAAGAAAGAAAAAAGAAAGAAAGAAAGAAAGAAAGAAAGAAAGAAAGAAAGAAAGAAAGAAAGAAAGACACAGAAGGTTGTAGCCAGGCATGCTCTCACCGGAGCCAGTCCCACTATGTGTGAAACACCACTGGAATCTGAAGATGCATGGTCGCAGTGAAGTTGTGGGTTGGCAAGCCCGAGGGCCTTGGCAGGAAGACACAGTCATGGAGTGGAGCAATGGACCAGAAAACTGCACCAGCTCACAGTGAATGTGGGAAACTCAATCTTCCCATGGGAGTGGGCAATTGGCTGGGTGACATTTTGGAGTTGAGCAGGATAAGCCTGAAGCCAAGAACTGCAGCCAGCTTCATTCAGCCACTCCTAGCACAGAGTAGATCAGTGAGAATTGCTTGGACTGAGTCCCACCCCTGTGCACAATCCAATAGTCAAGGCCCAGGTTTCCCTGAAGCTATCCCTAACCAGTCCCATCCATGAGGCACCCACTAATGAGGTGAAGATTCCCAGTGGTTGACCAGCTCAGAAGGTAGGGCCCAGCCTGCCCTGCCCCTGCTTGTACTCCAGTGGTCACCCACAGACTGAGGAGGGCAGAAATCCCTAGCCAACATGCTTCAGAGTAATTATAACCCATATAGGAAGTGTAGGAGACTCCTACTATCCACTTGTCCAGAAGAAACCAGAAACATGACAAGAGGAAGAAACAAAAAGAAGTCTCCAGCCTCCAACCCAAGTAGTACTGGTCCAGGAGAAGTAAACACAGAAGAGATCAGGGGTTGTCCACCTGCAGTTTCTGAAGAAACAGCAGCTGACATAAAGAAATATCTTCATGAAATTATAAAAGAATTTAAAACAGAAATACTAAAACAAATAAAGGAAGATATAAGAAAAATAATAAAAGAAATGCTAAGCACCTGTCAAGAAGACACAGATGGAAGAATGGAGGAGCATAGAAAAAGGAGGGAAATTTTCAATGAAGAATATAAAAACAATCTAGAATACATGAAACAGATTCAAAGATATTACCAGGAAATTAAAAACACCATTGAAAGCTGGCAAAACTGCTTGAAAGAAACAAAATATAGACTATCAAACCTTGAAGACAGCTTTGCAACTTCTGATTGCAAAAAGAAAAATCTCTTAAAAATAACAAGGAACCAGGAAGTAACAATACAAAGGCTACAAGATGACACAAAGAAGTATAATTTAAGAATAAAAAAATGTGAATGAAGCAGCAGGGATAAACACAAATGAAATACAAAGGCTATTTACAGAAATAATTAAAGAAAACTTCCCAAGCATAGGAAAAGGAAATGATATTCAGATAAGTGAGGCATACAGAACTCCAGCCAGCTGTAACCAAAATAGATCTACACCCAGACATATAATAATCAAGATCCCAGAAATTCAACACAAGAACAGAATATTAAAAACTGTCAGAGGAAAAAAAAAAAGATCACCTATAAAGGAAAACCCATCAGAATCATGACAGACTTCTCAACACCAACCATCAAATCAAGAAGAGCTTGGAGCAAAGTATTCCAAGTCCTGGAAGAAAATAACCTCCAACCCAGATTGATGTACCCTGAAAAATTATCTCTCAAAATTGATGGAGAAACAAGATGCCTCCATGACAAAGAGGAATTGGGGGAGTTCATAACCACCAATCCAACACTACAAAAAGTACTGAAGGACATTCTAGAGAGAGAAAAGACCATGGTTTTAGAAATGGCGGCAGAAGGGGCTCATTGAACAGGGCAGACAGTGGAATGAAGGGGAAAAGTAGACAACCAATGTAGAAAAATAGCATGGCAGAGATGAGGCAGAGAAGGTTGGCCATAATCACTAATATAGATGGCCTGGATATACTAACAAAAACAATCACAGCATAGTAGGTCAGGAGATAGGGTCCATCTGTCATGATTTGATGGCATGGACAGCTATTCCAAAGATAGCAAGATATACTATGGTAACCATTTTTAATTTCCTATTAACATAACCTGAAACCCTGTATTGCTTTCACTGTCTTGTTTTGACTGATTTTATCTGAATCTATTTTGTCTGATTGCTGTCTTGTCTTGACTGATTTTATTCAAATCTGTTATGTTTGATAGTATCAAGTCTGAGAGTAGAGGCAACTATTCTGAAGACAATAAGATTCAGTATGATACTCATTCTGGTTGAGTATTATCTTCTTTTGAAGTACTATAATATCTCCAATGTTTTGTTTTTATTGATTTTGTTCTGTACTGCTATGCTCAATTTTATGGTGCCTGATGATATGGGCAATTCTTTTGAAGATAACAAGAGACATCCTAGTAACCATTGTAGATCACCTTGTATTATGGTTTTAAGTCATGTACTATGTCCATCCTTTTGTTTTGACTGACCCCATTTTTTTTCTCATTTGGTTTTATTCTCTTCAAAATAAAAAATTTTAAATAAATAAACACATGTATGTATGTATGGCAATATAGGTAAATGGTAGAGCACTGGTCTAGCATGCATGAAGACCTGGGTTTAATCCCTAGGACTGAAAGAAATTATTAAAGATGCCAGCACAATTGTGTCTGGTGTGGAGTTCCAGGAAGATGGTGGAATAGTGAGCAACAGAGTAAACAGCCTCTCTGAGAAAAACAGCCCAGATTCTGGAATATAGCATCATGGGGAAGACAAGAAGGAAGGAAGTGGGTCCCCTCAACCCAGGAAGAACCTAAAGTTAGAATTAAAGCCCACAGAGAGAATAAAAAAAGAAAAACTTAGAAGAAAGTGGTAGCTGGTGGCACTTTCACTGGAGCTGGGCCCACTGTGCTAAAAGAGCTGTAGAAGCCTGGGGACCCATGGTCACAGTGAAGGTGGTAGCTGGCAAGCCTGAAGGCCTCTGCAAAGAGACATGGTGGCAGAGGGGAGCAGAGGACCAGAGAACTGCACTGACTGTCGGTGACTGTAGAGGACTCAGTCCTCCCATGGGAGACGGCAATTGGCCAGGAGCCACTTTGGAGTCTGTCAGGATAAGCCCAGAACCAGAACTGCAGCCAGCTTCCTTCAGCTACTCCTAGCTCAGAGCAGACTGGTGGAAAATGCTTGGACTGAGTCTCACCCAGTGTGAATTCCAACAGCCATTGCTGAGGTTTCCCTAAAGCTATCCCCAACCAACTCCACCCCCTACACATACTTTATATGGTGGGGACTCCCTGCTGTTAACCAGCTCAGGAGGGAGGCAGCAACCTGCCCCACAGTCACCAGTGAGCCAAAGTAGGCTGGGAATAGCAGCAAACAACCCTGCACCAATGTACCCAGTGGTCACCATCAGATATCTCTAGCCAATACAAGCTAGGAAAAACAAACTGCCTCACTTCAGACAAATTGTAATCAACACAAGAAGTGCCTGAGACCCTACTACCCACTTGTCTGGAAGAAACCAGGAACATGACAAGAGGAAGAAGCAAAAGCCAGTCTCTGACCTCCAACCCAAGCAGTACTGGTCTAGGAGATGTCAACATGGAAGAGACTGGGAGTCACACACCTGAAGTTTCTGAAGCAACAGCAACTGAAGTAAAGAAACAACTTCATGAGGCTATAAAAGAAATTAGAACAGAAATATTATCTCAGGTAAAAGAAACCAGAAACATAATTAAAGAACTGCTAAGCACATCTAAAGAAGACACAGGTGGAAGAATAGAGGAGCATAGGAAAATGAATGAAATCTTGAATGAAGAATATAAAAAAGACCTAGAATACATGAAACAGATTCAAAGAGGTTATCAGGAAATTAAAAATGCCATTGAAAGCTGGCAAAACTGCTTGAAAGAAACAAAATATAGACTATCAAACCTTGAAGACAGGTTTGCAGTTTGCGATCACTAAAGGAAAGATCTCTTAAAAATAACAAGGAGATCACAAGATGGCGGCACACTACCACGTGGCAGAGGGCCGCAAGATGGTGGCAGTCCTCCTCATGAGCTGTAACAAGAGGGCTGCAGAGTACCACATAGCCAGCCAGAAGGCTGGAGCGCACATGACAGAGTACGTTTGCGGCTGCCATGAACTGCAGCCTGCCATACCACGCTGCCTTGGAGCCAACTGAGTATGGACTGAAACTTCCAAGAACTATTAAAAATATTGGAGTATGTGACATTCTGTCTCATTCTAAAACACTCAGTTTTCCATCTGGCTTAGAGAATTTTTTACTACTAAGGATGAGAAGTAACTAGATTGTGAAAAAGTATCTGTAATCCAAGTCCTGGGGAGGTGAAGACTTACGTATATCTATGGATGTAGAATTTAAAAGGCTAATAAGAAGTCCCAATGATAAATTAACAATTAATACAGAGAAATAGAATTTTCCTTTGCTTCAATTTGGCAAAAATTATACTACTGTTACAAAAGAATAAAATGAAGAAATGAACAATGAACTAAGGAACAAAACCTTTAGTGGACATGCATTTTTGGTAGTCTGCTGCAATATTTGCTTAATGGGATCACATAAAATTATTTCACTCTGGAAATTATACATGAAATTAAAAATGTAACAAATAAACACAGAATATTTTATTGTAAAAGTGACACATTTTCATTATGTGAAAAAATTGAAGAACAAACAAGCAAATGAAAAAAGATGAAAAGGATTCCCCGTAGCAAAACCATTGCACATCTTTCTCTCTAGACAGCTCTGGGCATACTTAGGAAAATAAACAAATAGAAGTTTTATAAATCAGATATCTTATAAAATATTCAGCTTATAACCTATTTATCACTCAAAACTGTTCAATCAGTCAATTTCTGTATTAGTTCACATAAATTTCTACATACATCACTATGCATAATGACTCCCTAGGAATATATCATGTAGTTTTTACTATTCTCTTCTTTTCAAACATGTTGATGGTTTATACATTCTAGCTTGGAAAATATTTCTGTTAAGTACCTTCATACACATGTGTTAGAGTACCCAACTGAATTCATCATTAGAAAAAAATTCTTTGAAGTGGAATTGCTGAGTCAGATTTACAAGCCTTTGGCTCATTTTGCTGAAGTTGTGTCTGCAAATGGGAATCCCTCCACAGCTGGCTGTGCAATGGATTTTTTTCCACCTCTTAGCCAACACTAGATGCTACTGTTGAATTAAGACCACTGCCATGATGATTTATAATCATTTGTAATTGAATTTTTTAATTGTGAGAGTACACATTTTGATAATAATTGTTATCAATGAATTAGTATTAAATAATAATTTAGTAATAAATCTGCCTAATATTTTAGAAATCCACCAAGACTAACTCCTTTGCATCTTTTAGAAGCATTTTTTGAATCATGTCTATGCAACACTCTCCTTCACTGTCTTACAGGTATTCTCTGCACTAAACCTGTTTATTAAGAGGAATTTCTAAGGTTATGTCAAAACTATCCATTTGTATAACTGTGACTCATTTATCTTCATTCTTATTTTAGGGCAACAAAAAGCAAGTCTATTTCACTTTCTATTATTAGATACATTTTTTCTTATGTACCATTAAAAAATGCTTGTTGGGGAGGGGCTTATTATTAGAAACTAGTGTAAAGAATCCAATGAGAAGTGAAACAGAAATTTCCATTGATTTCCAGAAAGATTCTATATAGCAAAAGGCACATTTCAAATTAATGTTTCTTAAACATGTGAAATTACAGTGTTCCACACTCATTATTAGGAAGGACCTATCATTAGCAAATTTACATTGACTTGTATACTATTATCTAGTTTTTTCTACCAATATATCTCAGGAGAAAGATTGACTTAGAAAATTAAGGAAAAATATATAAAATGCTATCGTCCCATTTTAAGTTAGGCCTTATAGAAAGCACATGGATGCAATGACAAGTTTATTTTGACCAAAAATCTGCAGTAATAATGATCCAATGCCCTCATCTAATAAATGAAAGAAAATGAAAGTTTAATTAATTTTTGAAATTTCAGTCTTACAAATATTAGTGGACCAAATGATTAGTTTTGGGATTGTTCTATCTCCTTATTTTCTTATTCTGAGAGTTCCCAACATTATTGCAGTTAGTGACAGGGGCCTGTTAACACTCCCTGCTTTGAGAACCAGTCTCATTTAGTAATCAGTCCTCTCTGAGCTTCTACCATGAATCCATACACTGTGCTAAGATGTATTTAATTCTTAACTCTCATTATAATCCTAGAAGAGAGTTACTATTAGGTTTAATGTTGTTGGGCTTGCTGCATTTTGGAAGACAGATAAACCATTTTTGCAACAGAGATAAATCTACAGTGACTTTCTGGGGAAAAAGGTTTTCTTAATTCAATAATTACCTGGGCTAACTACATCACAAACACCTTTCCAGTATTCATCACTGACTTCTTGTTACAGCTTCCCTTACTGCTTTAAAGTAATAATTCTTGTAATCAAAACCCAGACAACAGCTAAAAAATATGCTCCTATTTATGAGAGGTGGTGTATTTTAAGGGAAGCCAATCCATCATGATTGGAGGGAAAATTATTCATTTTCCATTTGTATTTTGGATTTCAAGCCTCCCCTAAAAATTTCATGATTCAAACTAACTTTTAAAAATGCTTCCTTCACCCAAGAAATATTGCCTAACTCATATCCTTATTCTTCCCTTAAGTATAGGCCGTACTTAGTAACTTGCTTCCAAATAAGTAGCAGCATTTCAGTGAGAACTGTAAGTTCTTATTACTGTGAACTTAACAACCATTCTTGGCTGGGTGATAACAAAATGTAATAGGTAAATCTTAGAAACAACCCAAATGCCTATCACCTGAAAAATGATTTAAAAAGATGTGGTTTTTTTATATAATAGAGTACTACTCATCCATAAAAAGAAAAACTTGAGACTTTTATAGGTAAACAGCTTCAATTAGAGACTATAATTGTAAGTGGAATAAACCAGACCATCAGGTAAAAATCATATTGTATCACTAGTGTGAGAATCTCAAAGAGTAAACAAGACCCAAAATGAATAATAGATACCATGGAAAGGGAAGAAACTCTTCAAAAGTAGCAAAAACCTATCAGGGGAGAAAAGTGAAGGGAAGGAAAGGAAAAGGAATAAATATATACACAAAGGCAGTTAAGATAGTGGGTTTCTCTTCATTCACTGAGGGGAAGGTTTTGTACTAGTAATATTCTGGACAATGTTTCATGCCTATATCTTGTACTCTGAACTACTGTGAATGTAACAATATGCCATGTGTTAATTATTGCTACACTCCTACTAGACTGTTTTGAAACTGTTATTTCTTACTTTTTTCTGTTTAAAATTAAAAAAGATGTAAAAAATAAAAAATTAATAATAATAACAAGGAACCAGGAAGTAACAATACAAAGACTAAAGATGACACAAAGAAGTATAATTTAAGAATAAAAAAAAATGTGAATGAAGAAGCAGGGATAAACACAAATGAAATACAAAGGCTATTTACAGAAATAATTAAAGAAAACTTCCTAAGCATAGGAAAAGGAAATGATATTCAGATAAATGAGGCATACAGAACTCCAGCCAGCTGTAACCAAAATAGATCTACACCCAGACATGTAATAATCAAGATCCCAGAAATTCAACACAAGAACAGAATATTAAAAGCTGTCAGGGGAAAAAAACATATCAACTATAAAGGAAAACTCATCAAAATCACAACAGACCTCTTGACACAAACCATCAAATCAAGAAGAGCTTGGAGTGAAGTATTCTAAGCCCTGAAAGAAAATAACCTCCAACCCAGATTGATATACCTTGCAAAACTATCTTTCAAAATTGATAGAGAAACAAGATAATTCCATTACAAAGAACTGAAGGAATTCATGACCAACAAACCAACCCTACAAAAAATACTGAAGGACATGAGAGAGAGAGAGAGAGAGAGAGAGAGAGAGAGAGAGAGAGAGAGAGAGAAAAGACCATGGTTTCAGAAACAGTGGCAGAGGAGGCTCACTGAACAGGGCAGACAGTAGAATGAAGGGGAAGAGTAGGCAACCAATGGCAGAAAAGTAGCATGGCAGAGATGAGGTAGAGAAGATTGGCCATAATCACTAATACAGATGGCCTCAATTCACCAATAAAGGTAGCACAGGCAGAGTGGATCAGGAGACAAGGTCCATCAATATGCTTTATACAAGAAATATATTGAACCCAAAGGGGGGTTTATAGATGGAAAATCAAAGATGAGAAAACAATGCTCTATGTGACAGGGAATCAGAAAAAAAGTAGAGGTAACTTGCCCATCAGCTGAAGATTGGTTAGAAAGTCACAACACTTTTATACAATGGAAAACTACTCCACTATAAAGAAAGATAACCTTGAGGCTCTTGTAAGTAAATGGATGCAACTTGAGATCATGCTCAGGGGTAAAAAGGCTCAGAACCATTGAGGTGAATAGTGCATTGCCTCCCAAATCTAAAAATTAAAGGAGTTAGTGGGATACAAAATACACAATGCACTCTGTGAAAGTGAAAGGGAAAGAAGTGTATAAAAAGGGAAGGCACAGGCTACTGTTAATCTATTATCATGATTTGAAACCAATATTGTTTTCATTGTTCTGTTTTGTTTGGTTTTATTCTGTTTCAGTTTGTCTAATTGTACTAGATTTTATGTTATAGACAGCTATTCCTAAGATAACAGGATATATTATGCTAACCATTTTTTATTTCCAACTAGCTTGATTTGAAGCCCTGTACTGCTTTTATTGTTTTGACTGATTTTATTCTATTCTGTATTGTTTGATAGTTTCAAGTCTGATGGTATAGGCAACTACTTTGAAGACGATAAGATGCATTACAATACCCATTGTGGTTTTACCATTATCTTCTTTTGAAGTCCTATAATGTCTCCATTGTTTTTTTTTTTATTGGTTTTGTTCTGCACTGTTTTGTTTGATTTTATTATGCCTGATTATATGGGCAATTATTTTGAAGATAACAAGAGGTATTATGTTAGCCATTGTTGATCTCCTTGTATTTTGTTTTTAGGTCGTGTACTATGTTCATCCTTTTGTTTTGATTGACTCTATTCTGTTTTGTCTCATTTGGTTTTATTATCTTCAAAATAAAAAAAAATTTAAAAAACAATAGTGTCTGGTGAAAGTCTATTTCCTGATCATAGATAGAGCCCTCTCACTGTGTCCTCACATGCTAGAAGGGAAACTGAGCACTCAGGTGAATTTATGGAGCCTATTTTATATGAGCATTAATCCCACTCATAAGGGCTCACCTCTCATAAAGTCCTACCTCATCCTACCCTGGGGGGTTAAGATCTCACTCTGCGAATTCTAGAAATGCAAACATTCAGACCATAAGAGATGATATGTCAACAGGTGAGAGTACAAATTATTTCTCTGCTTAGCAGCCTAAGCAAGTGAGGAAGAAGTTAGAGAACAATGGAAGAACATATGTTAGGTCAGGGCACAGTGTGGAGGTGAAATGAGCTAAGAGCAGTAATGAGGAGGTCAGCAAAGGACAGGAAGTGTGCAGCCACTTTGGGAGAGACTGGCAGAAGCCTGCATCTGGTTTTATAAAAGACGGTGGGATCCCAGCAAGGCAGACAGCACACTGTTGTGGGATGCTGAGACAGTGGTTGTCATGATTTGCTATCTTTCAACTGATCCACCAGACTGTCAACAGGCAGGAGAAGAGGCTGAAAGAGGTAAAATTTCTAAATATGAGAACAAGAGGAAGTGAATCCTGGGAATCTGGGCAATGCATGGAAAAACCACAATTTGAGATCTGATCAGGAACTGGTCAGAGTCCCTCAGAACAAATGTTGATCACCCTCAGCGAGGGAACTCTGAGGTGACAGACATAATATCTTTTTTTTATTTAAAGAAAAAAATTTGAAACAGAAACAGGGTAGAAATGATACAGAATTTCAAAGACAAAACAAAACAAAAAAACAAAAATAGTAACCAGTAAGAAATCACTAGTTGATAATTACATATTTTCCTCTTAGAAGTAGTTGTTCAAGTTACAAAAGTAAAGCCTACAAAGTAGACATCCAAAGAGTGAGACTGCAATCAGTTTGTTCATCCATCCAGCAAAACTTAGCAACATGGATATCAATCCCACACACTCAAACATACATGCAGTTATATCCTTTAGAATACTTTCTTTTCCTCTCTTTTGTTTCTTTACAATAACTATAACCCATTCTCGTAAACTACTTAGAAGATCTACACATGTATAAGTCTCTACATGTATACCTAGCCTGTCTGTATTAGGGGGAGAAACAAATCAAAACAAGTCAACAATACAAATTCCTAGAGAAACATGAAATGAAAAGCACATATAAAACCACAATACAAGGTGATCTATGGTAGTTACTATGATGTCTCTTGCTATTTTCAATAAAATTGTCTATATCGTCAAACATAGTATAATTAAACTTAGCATTGCATTACCCTATTAATAAAATCTAAACATTGGAAACATTATAGGACTTCAAAGGCAGTTAATAATCAAACCAGAATGGGTATCCTATTGAATCTTGTCATCTTCAGAGTAGTTGCCTCTACTTTCAGACTTGATACTCTCAAGCATACCAGATTTAAATAAAATCAGTCAAGATAAAACAGCGATATAACCAATCTTCTCTGTCTTATCTCTGCCATGCTATTTTTCTGTTGTTGTTGTTTGTTTACTTTTCTCCTTCATTCCACTATCTGCCCCTTTCTTTGAGGCCTTTCTGCCATTGTTCCTAGTGATTTTTTTCTCTCTCTCTGGAATGTCATTCAGTATTCTTTGCAGGGCTGGATTGGTGGTCACAAACTCCCCCAGTTCCTCTTTGTCATGGAAATATCTTGTCTCTCCATTAATTTTGAGAGACAGTTTTGCAAGATACATCATTCTGGGTTGGAGGTTATTTTCTTTCAGGGATTAGAATATTTCACTCCAAGATCTTGATTTGATGGTTTGCATCGAGAAGTCCACTGTGATTTTGATCCTTTATAGGTAATCTGTTTGTTTTCTCTGACTGCTTTTAATATTCTGTTCTTATGATGGATTTCTGGGATCCTGATTATTATATGTCTGGGTGTGGTTCTATTTTGGTTACAGCTGGGTGGAGTTCTGTATGCTTCAATTATCTGAACTTCACTTCCATTACCTATGTTTGGGAAGTTTCCCTTAATTATTTCTGTGAATAGTCTTTTAATTTCATTTGTATTTGTCACTGCATCTTCATTCACATATTTTATTCTTAGGTTATAAATCCTCTTGTCATCTTCTAGCCTTTGTATTGTTGCTTTCTCGTTCCTTGTTATTTTTAAGAGATCCTTTCATGATCATATGTTGCAAATCTATCTTTAAGTTTTGAAAATTTGTCTTTAACTTCTGTTAAAAGGTTTTGCCAGCTTTCAAGGGAGTTCTTAATTTCCTGATATTCTCTTTGGATCTGTTTCATGTATTCTAGATTTTGTTTATATTCTTCATCAAAGGCTTCTCTCCTTTCTCTGGGTTCCTCCATTCTTTCATTTGTGTCTACTTGAGGATTATCCAGGATTTCTTTTATTAATCTTCTTATATCTTGCTCCACCTGAGTTAGAATTTCAGATTTAAATTCATCAATGAGGTCACGGAAGTATTTCTTTATTTCTGATGAGGCTGTCTCTGATATTACAGGTTTACTGCCCTCAATTTCCTCTGCATTTACCTCTACTGGACTCACTTTCCCTGGTTTGGTGGTTGGAGGACTTTTGCTGTTTCTCTGTCTTGTCATGTTTCTGGCCCACTTCAGATGGGTGGATGGTGGAGGTCTCCAGACCTTTCATTTTGCTTACAGTTTTTTCTGCAGTGCACTGGCTGGGGAAGTGCCGCCCCCTAGTTCACTGCACACTGTGAGCTGGCCCCTCCCCCTACATCAGTCAGCCAGAGAATGCTTCAGCAAGTTTGTGTGTTTCCTGGGGATGCCTTGTCCCCGGCTACTGTGTTTCAACCAGGGGCCTGGCCCAGCCTAAGCAGATCCCACCAATCTGCTTTGGACCAGGGATCGTCGACCGATGCTACCTCGGGTTTTGATTCAAGCTGGCCCTGCCCAACTCCAAAATGTCATTTAACTGGTCCTCCCACTTGGGAATCCAGTTCCCATCACTCACCAAAGTTCATGCAGCTCAACTCGCCATTTCCACTCCCTGCCACAGCACCTCCTCCAGCTGAGAGTCTTGAGCTCACCAACCCCCACTCTCAGCAAGGCCATGATCTCAGCTTGATCATGAGTCACCTGATTCTAAGACATGCCAGTACAGCAACCGAAGTTTGCCCAACTCCAGCTCTCCATCCCTGCTTCTTCTTCTTCTTTTTTTTTTTTTTCTTCTTTTTCCTCAGTTTCTTCATGGGTCATGAGAATTCCTCTCCTTTTGTCTGGCTTTCTCCATGTTGTCAGATTCCAGCATCTGAGTTGGTTTTTTTTCAGAGAGGCTCTCTATCATGCCACCACTCAGTCAGCCATCTTGGATCTTAAAGATAACCTATTATATATATATATATATATATATATATATATATATATATATGTATTGGGGATCAAACTTATGACCTTGCACTTGCCAGGCAGGCATTTAAGCCACTGAGATAAATCCCCAGCCCTATAATATCTTCTTTATGTCAGGCCAAAGAGGAATGGGACTGAGTCCTCAAGAAAGGAGACATGCTGGTCCTGCAGAGGGACTTAGGAATGACAAGGACACAGGAAATTAGTAAAGGATGGGGAGCAGCACAGGAAGCTACAAGCTACACAGCATGCTAGTCATTTCAGGACAATCCATCCAAGATAGCAATGAGAAGAGAGACAATAAGATATTTACAGCTAATGGAATGGGAAAAAAGAAAAGAAGCAAAAGAGAAGAGAAAGTAAAACATCAGCAGAGAAGAGACATCATGAAATCTCTGGCAAATAGAAAGCTGAAGAAGGAGGAGTAGATGACAAAAAGCCTAAGCAAAAGTATGCAGAAAAGAGGCTGCAGGGGAAGAGAAAGGGTGTCTGTCCTGCAGGTCCCAGAACAGCTGTGATTCATAGATTCATGCAGCTTAATATCTATGGTAAGAACAGCAAGCAGGACCTAAGACAGGAGGAAGACTGTGCATACTAAGCAATGCACATCTGTACACAATATTTTAGAGCTCAGAATGTCTCTTCCAACTCTCTATCCTGGACCTCCCTCAGGAAGAAAAAAAAAAAAAAGGAAGAAAAAAGAAAGGAGAAGCCCACTTTTTAAAAAGATTGAATGACTGTCTCAGGAGAACTAGGTCTATCACTGTGAGAGAAGCCACCATGCACTGACATTTACAGTTCCCCAGTGTAGCGTTGCACAGCAGGCTGAGAGAGAAATCAATCTAATCAGTGCAGGAAGGCTCCAGAAATGAAATCCTAGGAAGAAAAATCTGGAGAAGCTACCATTGACTTCCCACAGTGCTTCACTATTGTGGATACTTAAGAAACAGCAAGGGCAGATTTCAGGAGTAGGGGAGGGACAGGATTAGGAGCAGAAATTAAATCATAGAACACAGCTGAGTTATATATTAGCTGATGTTCTAAATGTTTTATTCCCAAATTGTGGAATCCGTATACTGACAAGATACACAAGAAGTGGTATCAGAGAATGTAAATCGAATCAGTACTAACAATTAGCAAATTATAGTGGACAATGAGTTGCAAGATGAGAGGGGAAGAGAGAGACGAAGGACAGTCTGTGGTACCCTAACCTTTCCAAGTGAGGGATCTAGAGCCTCTTCTATGGTTGTCACAATAATATTATCACAACAAGAAATAATACCATAGATATATTTCTTGATATATTATTTAAAGTTACATGAGTAACTAGGAGAGGAAATAAGGCTACATATGAGGTGTTATCAAAAATACGAATGCTAAATTTTTTTTAAATATATTACAATAAAGCATATTGCTATTAATTCTCCTCAAAATATTTCTCCTTGTTTCCTCTTTATGTCCTGAACAGATTCAAAACATTTACCTTTCATAGTTGTTATACCTTTAGGGAGGAACCACAAGTCACACAGTGCCAGATCCAGTGACTAAGACTGATGAGGACACATCACAATGTTTCTATTTAACAGAAATTGCTATAAACATTTCATCAATGAAGAACAATCATAAAAATTCAGTGAACATTTAAGTTTCATTGCAGTAAAAGACACATTGCCATTAATCCCCCTCAAAACACTCCCTCTCACATCAGACACACTCATTCTATTGTTTTTGGCAATGTGTCTTTTACTAAGATAATTTTTTTACTGGGCATGGTGGCACACACCTGTAATCTCAACACTCCAGAGGCTGAGATAGAAAGATCACCTTGTGTTTGAGGCCAGCTTAGGCTTTGAAGTGAGTTCAAGACCAGCTTAAACTGCATACTGAAACCCTGTCTCAAAAAAGACAAAAATAAATAAATTATTTTGTAAAGTTTAAACATTCACTGCATCTTTCAACCACCCTTATTAAGTCTGATAAGAGGAGACAGAACAAAGAACGAAAGGTGAATAGAGTCAAAGAGCTTAATCAAAATCTAGCACAGCAGAAGACCAATATAGATTTGGTTTGGTTTGGTTTGGTTTTGGTATATTATGGGGAACAGATCTTATGCTTGCCAGGCAGATGCTACACCTCTGGAGTATGTCCCCAGCCCTGAATATCAATTTTTTTTTCTTTTTCCAAAGAGGGGTTCGAACTTAGGAACTAGCATTTGCCAGGCTGGCCTTTAGGCCCCTTAGCTAAATGCCCAGACCTGAACATGTAATTTTGGAGGAATTTCTAACATGACTCACCCAAGTGGATAAGGAACCAGGAGAGCTATTCTATCCTTTTTGTTTCTTTGATCTCTTTTCTTTGCTTGGCTGGAGTGATCTGATCGTCAGCATAACTTGCAAAAGGAAGAACAAGGAAGAAAACAACACTGTGGAAAACTCAAAACAGCACAGCCACTTGGAGAGGGTACCGGGAAAGGGCAGAAGCTGGCTGGATGCTGGCTCTGTGGTGTGAAGGAAAACAGAAAAACAAAGGAAAATCCCATCTGAAAAGCCAACCCCAACTGGTTTAAGCCAGATACCTTGGTCCAGGCCCATAAGGGAAGAAAGGGGACCCCTGAAGAGGCGGGGTTGGGCTGGCCTTGGGGAGGCCAGGCAGGGCGGGGAGGGGGGCACGGCCAGGATGCTGGGAGGGCAATCCTTGCCAACTTGAGCTCCTTTGTGAGTTGAAGGGTACCCTGAACTAGAGAGACCCTGTATGAATCAAAGGAAAATAAATACATATGTTAAAAAAAAAATCTAGCACAGCAGGAATCCAATAGAAAAATTGGAATGAACAAGTTGCTCAAAGTTTTTCCTATAACTTAAAAAATCTATACAGTACCTGGGGGGAAAATTATAAAAGCTTCTGATGTCCACTCAAACAGAATATGGAATAGGAACAGGGATATGAGAGAATAAGAATTGTTTATTGATGACACTGCTAAACTATTTGACTTCTAAACATATTTACGTATAGCTTTGATAAAAATAAGAAAGTATTTTTCTTTAAAAAAAAAAAAAAAGCTGGGGATTTAGCTCAGCGGCACAGGCACCTGCTTGGCAAGCACAAGGTTGTGAGTTCAATCCTCAGTACCAAAAACAAAAACAAAAAGAGAAAACAAAAAGAAGTTATGATATAGTCTACATATAGTAACTACTCAGCTCCAGAAACAGGATCACAGTAGGAATGGAAAGGTAGAGGAAGATGTGACAAACATACTGAAAGTAGAATTTTATAGACTTGATCATTAACTTAACATACAAGACAAAGATATGAAGGACATAAAAGATATTCCCAAAGTCTTGAGTCTGACTAAATAAGATTTTAGAGTCACTACTAAAAATCAGGAATTTTGGAAAACATTTGTCTGTGAAAAATATGCAGAGTATAGTTTGAGTCTTTTTTTTTTCTTTTTTTTAAATTTTATTTAAAGAGAGGGGGAAAATAAAGCAAAACAGAAAGAAAAGGGTAGAAACAATACAGAATTTCAAAAAAAAATGAACAGTAAGAAATCACTAGTTGATACATTACATATTGTCTTCCTGGATATAGTTGTTCAAGTTACAAAATCAAAGCATACAAAGTGAACATTTAAACAGTGAGGCTGCAAACAGTTCCATTCTCTGATCCAACAAAAACTTAGCAACATAATTATCATTCCTATACCCTTAAATATACATGCAGTTATATCCTTTAGAGCACCTGCTTTTCCTCCTTTTGCTTTTAAGTCCATTATCTGTTTAGTTATATCATGTTTCAGGTTGCTCAGTACCTTGCTGATCTGTTTTGTTGTTATTTACTTTTTAAATTTTTTTTCTTATTTATTATTAATTTATTTATTTTATTTTGAAGGTAGTAAAATACAGCAGAACAAGACAGGACATAGCCAACTGAGGCAGTGCAGAGAAATTGGCACAGAACCTCACAGCAGGCCACCTGGACAACAGCAATAGGCACAGTAGTACATCTGGTTTTCTTCACAATAGTTGTTCCTTCAATCAGGCAGAGCAATACCGAAATTACAAGAGCAGAATATTGAATAGAGAAATACCAACAAAGACAAAAATATTTGCCCTCAAAGAGATGGCAGAAGAAAATCTTTATTTGCTATATAACATATAGTCAAACTCACAAGACAGGCTCAGATCTCTGGGTCTCACTTGCTGGGGGTGGGGGGAGATATGGATGTTTGATTCTTAGCCCGTGCTCTGGTAGGCTCACAGCTGCCCACCAGAGGGGTAAACTGGCTGCCTGTTTTCCCAGGGCCCCCAGTCCAACGTGGCGCATCGCAGATCTCAGGAAATGCTGATATGGTTCTTGCTCTGGGGCGGCCGCATCTTGCCAAACCACAGCCACTTACCAGAGCAGCATGCTGGTGAATTTGAGTCAGTTTTTTAGGAGAGGATGACAGTAGAAATAAAAGAATTTAACTTTTGTAAATATTCTCTCATTTCAAATATCAGAATCTAAACAGTCAAATGGATTCTGCAGAATAGGATTTTGTTATGTTATACATGTGGTTATATAGCTAATTGTTGTCAGGTAACAAAAAAAGACTGGAATGTGCATCATCTACAGAATATATACAGACTTTACAAAAGAAAGAGACGTGCTCCACAGCCCACTAATGGGCTGGGAGCAATGGGGAGACCAGGGGAAACACAGTCAGGGCTTCCCAGAACAAAACTGGATGTCATAATTGGCAAAAAAAGGTCATTGCAACTGCCAGATGATAAATGAGGCACAAAGTAGAGGTTTAACATTTAGATCTACCTTCGTCTGTGTGCTGGGATGAGGAAAGTTTTACAGAAATACTGTGACACCAAAAAGGTTTAAAAGTTTATTGTAAATAGTAGTTTGAAAGTAATGGAAATAAATTATACCAATAGCACCACCCACTGGGTACAAAATAGATTGTCCAGACTTGGAGGGAGCGTTCAGAGCACAAGTCATCGTGGTGTGTGTGCAAACTTGTGCGTGCATGCATACACACATACACACACACATACATACATACACACACACAGATGCAAAACCTCCTCCCCAGGGATTTCAAAAACTAAATTTAAATTCAAAATCAAATCTTGAAGTGTTTTCCCATGTATGTCAGCAAAACTAATTAAGTAAAGACACATAATTTGGACATTCTACTTCCGTCTAAAGTGTATAAATTTGAAAAGATCCTCTTTCCTAGCCTACCAAAGACAAAATGGTGTGTATAATACAGAATTATATTGCTTGGAATAATCTATTTTAGGCTTAAAAGTAAAAAGTCCCAGCCCCATCTAAATAAGATCCCCATGTTTTAATTCCTGAAAACTTATAAGACCTCACATATAAAAGAGCTTTGGTAGATGGGATTGTAAAATGGGAAATTATTCTGAATTACTTCGGTGGGTCAAATGTGAGTACAAGGCTCCTTACAAGAGAAAAGAAGAGGTACAGAAAGAAATGTGATGAAAGAAAACAGAGGTCAGAGTGACAAATTCATGAGCTCTTAAATTGGAGAAAAAAGCAGAGCCAAGAAAAGTGAGAATAGCTTTTTCCCTAGATAACCCCTCCAGCAAGTAACACAGCCCTTCCAATACCTTTATTTTATCCCAAGTGAGACTAACTTTGAACTTCTGACCTCTGGAATTACTATGTATCCCATCAACATTGAGATTTTATATACATACATATATACATATATATATATATATTTAACAGGCACAATTTTGGGAGACAGGTTGGTAGTTCCTTATAAAACATGGACTACTCATCCTGTAACTCAGCATTACTATAGCTGTTTATCCAAGAAAAAATAAAACATAGCCACATAAAAATTATGTATGAAGGCTGATAATTTTATTCATAAGCACCTAAAACTGGATATAACTTTATTATGTATTCACTGATAACTGGACATACTGTGTTGTATTCCTATAGAAGAATGCTATGTGATGTTAATATCTCAAATGTAATACACTATATGAAAGAATCCAGGCTCTGAAAGCTTCATATCATATGCCTCCCAGTTTAGTAGTTTTCTGGATTGGTAATAAGCAATGTAGTGACAGTTGGTAAAATAGTATGCATTTTTCAAGGATCAAAGCACTGTGCACTTAAAAAGAATAAATTTTACTTTATGTAAATGCAGCCTCAGTATATCTAACTCTAAAAAATAAAATAAAATGCAAGTGTCTGGAACCTGGACTGACCAATTTTTCATTTCAAGATTTCTCCAAACACAGGTCCTGAGCTTTACGGAATTCAGTAGTCACAAACCAAGACGAGGTTGCAGTGAACAATAATCGTCTGGCTCTCACACTGCTGAAGTGCACATTGAAAATGTTTTAGAAATATTCAATGTGTTTCTTCATATTCCTTTCCATTACTGTACAAATTATCAGATTTTGTTTTAGGAAAATATGTTTTAACAGATACCTACACAGTTCAATAATCGAAAGACTTCTCTGTTTATCCACCCAGTTTCCTTCCCCACTTGGAGCCTTTGTTACTAGTTTCATAGATATTCCTCCAAAGTATGCTGTTCTAAATTAAGGGGTGTTTTTACACAAGAATGATGTGACCATTAATCCCAATATGTCAGTTTAATTGTGTTAAGATATGCAGGTTTCAAAGCTTTATTAGAAGCAATGCTACACCAAACCCACTTTAGCTCACACATAGTATTTGTAGTTTCATAGAAATACATCTGCAGAATCAGAGTGCACTGCACGTATTTGTAAATATGATCTATAATGCTAAATGCCTTCCAAAGGGAAAAGCACTCACACTGATACCATCCAATAAAAGTGTCCTGCACAGCCACTATCAAGAACATTTTGATTTCTGCTAAGTGAAAAATCATGCATCATAGTTCTATTTTTGGATTATCCGTAAAATGAATGAGGTTATACATCTTTCTAAGTGTTTCAGAATAATTTATATTGTCTACTCTTATATTGTCTATAAACAATTTTTCACGTCCTTGTCCTTCATTTTTCATGGAACACTTTGAGATTTATGTAATATATAAAGTATGAATCTAACCATATCTTTTCCTGGATGGCTGCCCAATTGTCTTCACATCATTTAAATACTTAAAAAAAATTTCATCTTCTACATGGAAGGTTAAAACCTATCTTTATCACACAGTAAATGTTCAAATGTATTAGTTTCTATAATTAGTTTGTTATTTTATCTGCCTATGCAACAGTTTTACATGAATTAACTACTCAGGCTTTATAATCTATTGCAGTATGTGTAAAGCATAATGTTCCCTCATTGCTCATTTAGTTTTGCTTGCAATTTTATTTTCACATAAAATTTAGAATCCACTGGTTTAGTTCTGCAAAAGCTCACTGACTTTATAACTTACAGAAAGAGTCAGGCAGAGAGTTAAAAACTGTATAAATATAACAAATGTTACAGCTCATTAGCTGATTTTTTTGAGGTATGACAAATAATTCAAGATGTATATTGACAGCTAGTGAGATATGAAAAAACAGAACTTTAAACATATCAGCTTTCATATGAAAAGTGTAAGTAACTGAACTTGGTTTTGCATCAAAACTGCCTATGGCATGTATGGGGTAAAAATATCCAACGTCATATGTACATACAATTTTTATGGTTCCCTTGAATATTCTAGTAGCATAGAAGATTGTGAAAAAAGTATTTAGAATTTTTCAAATGGAGAGTATTTTATCACCAATATTTTACTGATGGCAATCACTTTGTTTTTAAAAACATATGTACAAAACTGTAAGTACCAATAGGAAAAATTTAAAGTTGTGTGAAGAGGTGGAATGAAGGCAGAAAACTGAAATGGAAAATATTAGGAGACAAAAAAAGCCCTGCTCTTTTCTAAACAAAAAGCAAAAACAAAACAAACAAAAAACACTGTATTGTCTCAAGAAAGTGGCAAGTGGTAAAAAGGGAAAATGAATTTATAATTAAAAAAAGAAAAATCTAGAATTCTGAAACTTTACATTAGATTTTAAAATAAGCTTTTCTACTTTTTTTTTTTGGGGGGGGGGCATGTACCGGGGATCAAACTCACAACCTCACACTCGCCAGGCAGGGCTTGTGCCGCTGAGCTAAATCCTCAGCCCCCATAAGCTTTTCTACTAAGCAAGCAGTGCCACAAGTACTGCCAGAGCTGACACCCAAGTAAACATGCTGCAAGCACCTCAGAGACCTCGCAACCCTCCTTCATTCTATGCTAAGCAGGAAAACTCAGTTTGTGGTATTACATTTCTGCTGTTCAAAAGACAAACTATAAATTCAGTTCTCAGTAAACATCACTGCCAATTCACTGTTAAATAGACTCTAATCACAAGCACACATAAATCAGAGGGAAGGAAATGTTTATTTGTCATTAATCTTTGAACATAACCACTATAGTTTTGTAGGTTTAACTGAGTTGTAAATATGATTAATAACATTTCCAGGAGTTCATAATCTCAAGGCTAAGGTTCCAATTAAAGTAATATGGTTATGAATTTAATATACAGGAAGCTTTTTTTAAAAGGCTAAAAGCGATCTAAAAAACTAGAATGATTCTAGACTTAGTCATGTCAGTATACTTCAGTACTACGACAGTCGGAGCCAGGAGAGTTTCACTGGAAGATCAGAAGGAAGCACCACTATTTTCTTCTCTGTGTTTGATGAGCAGCGTGCTGGAGTGAGTAAGGCAAGATGTTGGGCACTGGCGTGCAGAGAGCTGCAGCTGCATGTGCTGAGGGAGGCAGCAGTGGCAGGGGCCGGCGCAGGGCAGGGATCACGTCAGTCGTCCTCTCCTCCACAGAGCAGCAGCAGGGCTTTCTTATAGTCCCCAGATGTGTCACTCTACAACCCAAATGTACTCCATTAACCTCAGTGACTCACGGAATCCACAGGAAATACAATACCAGGACACATCTGCCAAGAAATTGTGTTCCTATGACTTTTCTCCCAAGTGGGTAATTTCTCTGTGACTTTCACATTAGGAATGCTAAACAAGGAATTTCTTACCAGACTAATTTGCTTAATTTTCTAAATTTACTTGTTAAAGGCATAGCTCTATCTACGATAATTAAGTACCATATGTGCTTCTCTCTAGGAGCACAGAGGACAGAGAAACTTAAACCCATATTGAAATCGAGCTTTAAAAACAGACTCCATGTCTTATCACACATTTTGTACGTGGCTCAAGAGCAGCAAAGCTGAGGCCACGTGGAGGTTGTTGCTTTGCCTCAAAGACAGAAAGAAAAGCAAAACATAGTTTGCCTCTGTCTCACACACAGATGTGGATGAAATATTAAGGTTTCAAGCTGTAAGTACAAAGGCAAACTCTCTGATGCCCTTCAGCCTAGCCAAACTACACACACTAAATCAGAAGGTTTTGCACATGGAAATCTTGTTCTGCACTTGGCTCACACTATCACATCCAAAGGGTCAGGTGCCAAAAGACTTTAGGCCAAATTTAATTCTAGATCACAGAGTGATTTGATTTTAAGAGAATACAATTAATAGTGATGGCTGTTAGCCGAAAGGCCCCCTAGCAGCCTAACTTCTATTCCAGGCTGAAAGCCAGCTAACTCTCTCATTCCATTCCCCAACCCAAACTCTGTCCCCAGCCCCAGGCTGAAAAGCCACTGCCCTCCCTCTTGCAGACTGAACTCACTACTTCAGCACTCCTCATCTGCTGCTGTGCTTCTCGTGTCCCTAGATCTTAAATCTACCTAACAATAATTAGGCTCTTTAATCAAGGTATGACTTAGAAGATTCTTTCCTAAACTGTGAACCAACACCAGAGACAAGGTGATAACAGATAATGAAGAAAGGAAAAAAACTGGTATTGTAGAAAGGAGGAAACAACAGACAGCTAGAACTGATAAAAGACAGAATGAGGGGCTAGGGATTTAGTTCAGTGGTATAAGCGCCTGCCTGGCAAGCATGAGGTCATGAGTTCAATCCCCAGCACCAAAAAAAAAAAAAAAAAAAAGTACTGGGATTACAGGTGTGTGCCAACATGCCCAGCAAAAAAAGGAAAAAAGAATGAACATATTATTACCAGAGGCAAGCACTTAGGTTTGTTATCTGTCACCACTACTAAATAATGCTTCTAAGTTCACCAGTTCCTACTTCAGAGAGCACTATGCTGAGTTTCACTCCTGAAACTCCTGGCTCTAGTTATACAATTAAAATGTAACACTGACACAAGATTTGGATACTCCCATCCATGTCTTGCACGCTTCCTATTGATCTGCTCTAGGCATTTAAACATAATTTACAAAAAGGTTCTACTATATTGCTATGGTTTATATCTAGATGTCTCCACATAGCCTCATGCAGTCATGGGCTTCTAGAGTTTGTGATTTATGGTCTAATGCTGGGATTATAAGTGGGGGTGCTACACCAGCCCTAGGGCAGGTAGCCTGCATACTATATAAGGGAGGGAAAGAGAATTGCTCTCTCCACTTCTCTCCCATTTGCTCTTGTTGCTTTTGCTGTCTTCTGCTGCCATGAACAGTTATCCCTCTGCCATGTGCCACCCTGCCTTGAAGCCAGCCAATTATGGACTAAAACCTCTACAAACTCTGATGTAAATAAACCTTTTCTCCCTTACCTTTGGGTATTTTGTCTCAACAATAAGAAAAGTAACCAAAACATACCTTAATCATGGAATAAAGAGAGGTGGCAAAATTCTTCCTAAACTCCTTCCTGATGTTAAACAGATCAATCTCACTCCTAGACACCATGACTCTGATGAGGGTATGATCATCTGTCCCAGCTCCCTTTAAAAAGAAAAAGAAAGGTACATTGTTTAAAAACTTTGAACACAGCATCAAACACCCCTGACCCAGGGTAAGTCAATAAAACCAAACAATGTAGTAGACCTGGGTTATATATTTTAAGAAGAGAAAAATTCCCATTATCAGCAATGGAGAAACACAACTAAAATGATAAATTAGAATCTTCAGGATATCTATTACCTTCATAGCATAGTAGAGGGTTTCTGCAAGGTAGGCAGGAGTACTCCGAATAGATTTCACTGAGAAAATAAATAATACAACAATCAGACGTTATTCTATCAAGAAAATAAAGTAACTTCGGCTAGGACTGGAGATTTAATGCAGTGGGAAAGCACTTGCTTAGCATGTGTGGAGCCCCGGGGTCAAAACCGAGCATCATTAAAAAAAACTGAATTAAAAAGAAAAAGTAACATGTTAAAGAGCTGCTTATTTGCAAACTGATCTGATTTCCTCACTTGCCAACTATTTTCACAGATACTAACTTCAGTTTTCTTTGGAGTTGTATTCTTCATAAAAAGAAAATGCGGAAAAAGGACACAAGTTTCTTCTATGCCCCTTTGTTCCTTCAGCACCTGTGGCTGCAACAGTTTTGGCAGCCTGGGTTTTTACTATACCACAACCTCCTTCATCACCAATGAATTAAAAAGACTTTGAAGTTTTAATTCCAAGACATTCAAGCAGGTCCTCTAAGATTACTGTCCTCTCTGATCTTTGAAAAATTGTGGACTACCTTCTTATACCCTCTCTGTATTCTTTACAATTCACAATTCATTAGTAGCATGCTATTTGTCCAACTCTGGACAAAAACTCAAACTGACATCAGAAGAGTTTATCCTCTCTGAACTTGTACATGACTAACAGCAATTAAGTATGCTAATATCTCTGTCTGTTCAGCTTCATACAAAAACCCCTTCATAAACAAAAATTAGCCTTGAATGGCGAGGTTTTTGAACTCTGTTTTCCACTGCTTTAGAAAAACTGCCACCAGCAATCAAAAGGTCATAATTTTCATGTGTATTCTAATTACAAAAGCACTAATAGCTTTCTAGTAAAAGCTCATTAGTGGTATATTCAAATGAAAAGCTACTTTTAGTGTTAATTCATGCAGATCTTTAGCTTATTCTCAAGGGAAAAGGAAATTGAGCTTTATACCTAATATTCAGAGCAAACATCAAAGGCTCCCTTGCAGATCCCACTTAAGAACCATGTTCACTGGGAACTCACAAATTAGCTTCTTTCTGGCTTTGGAGAACACATAAAACTCATCACCTGCACACACTAGGGTCTCCAATTGTCTCAGATTATTCTAAACATTTGCTTAGAATAAAATTCTAAATCATGTAACCTGAAAAGAACTATCATTCCATCTTCTACTCTCTTTCTAAACACTAACAATTTCTCAGTTTGCTTCAAAGTTGTGAGGGTGGTATGCAAGAGAATTCTAAAATTCCATAGGTACCAGTCACAATATTTACAATCCTCTAAGATAATGCCCACAACATATCAGGTTCACAATGAAACAGTAATAGGTTTAATGGAGTTTCAAAATGATTTTTTAATAATTCTTACTATTTCCATTTTGAACTAATCTGATGATCATGTATGTCATTTTGTTGTCATTGTCAGTTTTTTGTTTGTTTGTTTTGGTCTTTTGAAACAAGGTTTCACTGTGCAGTTCAGGCTGGCCTTGAACTCACTTCGTAGCCCAGGCTGGCCTCAAACTTGCAGCAACTCTCTTGCCTCAGCCTCCCAAGTGCTGGGATTACAGGTGTGCACCGCTGCACCTGGCTTGATCATATTTTCTAACATGAAAACAGATTTCTAAATTAGAAACTTAGGGGTTGGCCAGGGCTTTAGCTCAACAGCTAAAGTGCCTGCCTGGCAAGCATGAGGTCATGAGTTTGATCCCCAGTACCAAAAAAAAAAGAAAACAAACTCAGAGGCTGATGTCACCCAATAGCATGGCATGTTCATTTTTCCATAAAGAAATATATGATTATATTCAGATTTAACCTCAACTAAACAAAATACTTATCATCACAAACATTATATACATCGAAAATTACCTACCAACAGCAAGCAATAGCTGCTCCAAATTACCAGAAGTCTCCCGGTCAATGGTTTCCTCAATTTGAAATCCTGATATAGTCATATACTTGTCAAACACTAAAAAAAACAAAACAAAACAAAAATTCCTTAATCACATAAGGATCACTCTTTCCAGAACAAAGGTATTTAGTCTGACCAGGTACTGTCCCCTCCTGACCTTTCCTTGTAACAATCCTGATGCTCAAAGCTTAGAGTGCCAAGCTCTAAACAATGGTTTATAAATGCTTTGTTCACTGGTTTCCCAGACCCCCTAAAGGTTATACGCATGAGACCTAAAGTAAATCTGCTGCAGGGAATTCTAAGTAATTTTTCTCTTTCTTTATAAAAAGTGATAGGTATGACTAATTTAACCCTTTCTTTTCTTCTTGCTAGGAAATGCTTATATTTTGAAACACAGCAGCCAATTTATGATGATAAGGTAATGAGCATTAGAAAAAAAAAAACCTAAACATTAAAGATAAATAGAGAAATAAATAAATAAATAGAGAAACACAGAAACATCCCTACCAAATCAAATATGGAATTCTACCTTCAGAAATAAAGCCCAATTTTTAAAGCTACTACTCTTAGGATTTTCTGTCACCTGTCACTGAACTCAGTATCAACCAGTACCAAAAGTACCAGTGAAAATCCAGATAAGGTCTCGGTATCAACGTCTAGGAGAAACTCTTTGTAGTGAGCCAATTCTCAGTGGTTTCTGACTCTGACAGTAAGAGTCTAGAGATCCTCTGATAGAGAAGTATAAATTAGGCAAAGAGAGTGATGAGATTTCTCCACATCACTGTGTGGACACATACAAAACCTGACTCATTAAGTGCCTCCTAGGAAACAAGTATTTTGCCACACTGGTTTGTGTTTTCAAAATTTACCAAAGTATTTGTCTCACGCAGATTTTTTCCACTCACCCCTTCTCAAATGAGACAAACTTCGTGTTCCAAAGATGGTGATGAATTTTTCTTCATCTGTCCCCCATTTAAGTTCTCCGGCTTGAAAGAGAGTCTGCAAAATTTTCAACCTCACTTAATAAACTGGTCCTCTGTGTTTCCTTCCCAGGTCCTTAATCACCCTTGTTCTTTATTCCGTGAATAGTGAACTCACCTGATTCATCAGCATACACTTTCCATTTCTAAACTTTTCTACAGTGATACGCAGCCCACTGAAACTGGAGCTACTTGGCAGCTTGCCACTGAGCTGTGCCACCACAAATTAATGGGCAAAAGCAGGAACGCCTAGCCAGAGCGCAAGATTAAATCTTCTCAGAACATCTGCGGTGGCTCCCAATCTTTCAGGCACAACAGAGTGGGTTGAGGGGAAAGTTCTGATTATCTCAGTGTTGATACATGCACTTACAGACTGGGAAATAATTTACCTGGGAGCTAAGTTATCTGTATTTTCTGTTTTGCTTGTTCTATAGCTGTCCAACAGCCCAGGACGAAAAGTATATTCCATATTTTCTCTTTACAACTGAAATTGAAGGCTAGTTATAAAATGTGTTTGTATTCCCAAAGAGCACACTAAATTTTTAAAAGAATGTTAGTGTAACACAGTGGTTGGTACATATCAGGCACCCAATAAACATTTGTGTTGAGTCATCTGAGTACCCATATTTACTTTTTGACATGAAAAAATCAATGATTTCCAGTGCTCATATAGCTGCTATATACAAGCATTTTCATAACCTATATACAAGCATTATCATTATATCTGAATCCATCTAAGATGAAGATAATTTATTAAAACCCAAGAATCAGTTTATGACATCATACAAACCTACTCTTTAGTTACTAATTTCAAGTTATGTACCTGTTAAGCCAACATGTATGAAATGTTTTATAGCTGCTACCTAGAGGTACAACTCAAACAAACAGAAAGTAATAATCATTTGCACTGGATGATTACAATACTTCAAAGAATATTGATTATGGTGGTATAGATTTTTTTTATTACATTTCTAGAGTACTAAAGAAAAAGATGAAATATGTTTTTACACTCAACTTTGAACTCAATTTACAGATAAAAGCAACCAATATCAATTCTGGGAATGCAAAGATGTTCTTTAAAACTGAAAAGACCATTACTATGAAAACCATGTGTGTACCTACATTTTAGGACTATACAGACCCTTCTTTAAAAAGTTTTTTTTAATCAGAAAAATGAGACATATTCTTTGAGAAATCTTATAGACAGAGAAAAACACAAATAAGGAATAAAATTACCATTTAGGTCAGCATCCTCAGGATAATGGTAACCGCCCCTGGTATGTTTTCTACATATAGACAAGAGATACACACACATACACCCAAAAGAGGAGAGGGCTCATCCTATACAGTATTTCAGGTGTTGTTAATGCATATGTCTGTCTAATGAGCATTTTTGTATTTCTAGACATTGTCTGTAATGGAATAGTTAAGCCTGTTTTATGGGAATAACTGGTGAAACATCAGCTGTGAAATGTCAGCTATTCTTTAACTAGTCTCAGATTCCTTGGAAGAATTATGCCTGGGATCAAAACCTATTCTGCAAATCTTAGTAACTCATAAGCAATAATTATGGCAGTGGTGTCTCCTCACAGAACAATGGTATTTAAAGATTCTGTCTTGTTTTAATTTATGTATCTTGCCTCTAAAGAAGAATGTCCAATATCCATGGAATGGATGAGGGACCTCTACACCTCCTCACACTGCCCCCCTCTTCCCTTTACAGTTCATCCTGAGCACAGTTTGAAAAGCCCTGGTTCTGGGCAAAGGACAGAGGCTTGGAGGCAGGAAAGATCTGGTTCTGGTTCGTATCTGTGAGATTGCCGATTCCTGACAACACACTTCTTAAGTTCATCTGCAGAGCAGGATTCATGGTTCTACAGGGTCACTAATGGAGATCACATCACCTCGGTCATTCACTGAGCAGTATCAGATAATCAGCTGTAGCTGCTCGATAAACACTGATTCCTTTCTGCTTCCCTGTCCCTCTTTCTGAACTCAACTTTTCCTCCAGAGATACAAAGATTTGGCAGAGAAAATATAAATTCATTCCAATATTTTAAAAATATTAAACCTACATGATACATTTTTAAAAGACAGTATCAAGTTGACACATTAAAAAATATTTTAAAATGAAGTGGATTATCCACAAAATGTTCAGTTCCTGGGTGAATCACTCACTGTGGTTTATCAGATCCCTGACTTAACACGAATCCTCCTGGTGTCAGGTATTAGTAGAGAAAAAATTCAAAAGCTTGTTTCAGTTTACCCTCAAATAAGAAATCTCAAATTCTCATTAATGATAAAAGTTCACCTTCCTTTACTGCAAGGTCTAAATGAACATGTTCCTTTTCATAAAGCTGAAAGAATAATTATTTCCAGCAGGTTGAATTAATAATAACCCATTTTAAGTAATCAAAAATTTATAGCCAGTACAGCTTGCTCTCTGTCGTCCCCAGTAACTGGAAGGGAAAAAAACCCTGAATTCAAAGGGTATTTTAAAGCAACCCTATACAGCAATCCCTTCCAGCATCTCACTTTCAGGGCTCTGGAGGGTCGTATCTGCTGTATGATGACAGGAGTGACAGCCTACAGGCTCAAAGTGCAGTCCAGGGATTAGCCTTGGAGTCTCCCTGACAACACGCTGGAAATTCAACCTTCTAGGTCCCACTCGGACCTGCAGAATCAGAACACTCAGTTTAACAAGATTCCCTGGTGACTCACACACCCACGGAGGTTGAGAAATGCACTGTGTTGAGTGCTTTGAGGAAAGAAATCAGTGGAATTGGGGTTCAAATGCACTGCCTTCCCTCAGAGCCTCAGGGCTCTCATTAGTTTCCTGACTGCTGGGAAATCTGCCTGCAGCTCCCCAACCGACTGAGAGAGTTACTCTGTACGGAGACTGTGGAAAAGCTTCCAGAACTCGTCTCCTGAGAGCAGGAATGAGGTAATGAGCACTGCCTCTGACCAAGGCCCATAAGAAGGAATGCCTGGAGAGCAGCAAGGTCATCTCAATGCCAAGCACAATGCCTGACACATGGGATACGACCTTAGGAGCTGTCCTCGCCTTTCTCCACCAGAATATGGACTTAAATTGTATCTGTATTTAAGCAAGCCTTACCATGACAAAACACTCCGAGAGGCAGGAGTGGATACTCAAGAGCAGTGAGACTGCTGTCTAGAGAAAGAGTTTTGGGGTCCAGCAGGCCTACCCAGGAATCCTAGCTCCACTGCTATTTGATAAGAGCCATGCGCTTGTTTCTTTATCTACAGAAGAAAACTTGCACCCCCTACCTTAGACTTAAGCCCTAATTCGTTACTGAGTGCCAACTATATGCTTGGAGCTGAGGATGAACTGAACTGGCTGCTCAGTGCCCTGGGAAGGCAATCACTGTGGGTGGCTAGGGCGGTGACACAGGAAGCCTGGCACACTGCAGTTTTCCTGTAAGGACCATAACAATCACACTTGGGAGGCTCAGGTGGGGCTATCTGAACAGGAGTGGTCAGAAGGCCAGAAAGAGCAAGAGAAGGCACACAAGGTGAAGCATGGGATAAGCAAGACACGGATCATGAGGGGCTTGCAAACCACATTTAGGGGCCTGGACTTCATCCTGAGGACAGTAGGAGAGTTTTAAAGTCTTGAACAAGAAAATGACACAACAGGCTGGCGTTTGATAAGCTACAGTAGGCAAAAGTCAAATACTGCACATTCAAAAGCAACTCAATTCTCACCTCTTGGCAGCAATGCAGCACTCTGAAGCCACTGTGCAATCAAATCAACCCACCCAAAAGAAATACGGTGTTCTGCTCTCGCACCAGCAGAGCCAGGGCCCAAGCTCTCTGGGAAGATCCCAGCACAGGAGCACATGCATTTATTGCCTTCTCAGTTGTGAATGACTAACCAAGACTGCATCAGCTTAACCAAAACACGTGACCAGAGAGACTGGGCAACCCTAGGTGAGGCTAGGAACTTAAGCAATTCCTTTACTACCGATTTCCATTTTCCAACTCTCCTGTTTCAAATTTCCTAACATTTATTTCCTACATTTGAGATTATACTGGGATGTGAAAGTCCCTTAAGTGCAAACTTTCCTTTGAGTCACTGAAGAACGACTGCCAGAAGAACACTATGGTTTAGAATTCTGTCAAAGGAAATTTAGAGAAGCTTCCTTTTGTGAAAATAACCTCTCATCAGTTATGTAATTAGACACCACTTATCATTAAAGCTTTCATTCTTTAAATTTTCTCTTGCTAAGAAATTTTCTGCACTGTGGGCAGTGGAATCAGTAACATCTGAGTTTTCTTATTTTTGTACAATTTTGTATTTTATAAATGTCCCATAATCACACACAAAAAAAATAGAATATGCCTAGGTAGAATCTGCTATGTAATTTATTTTATTTCATTTTAGCTTTGGAAAAAAATAACTATTCTGTTGGACAAAACAAAACAGAAAGAGAGACAGAGAGAAATCAACATATGCAGGTCTTATGATATTAAATGACCCATATTAGATCACTTCTAGAAGCTTTTAGGACATATGCTGTGCTGCCCCTTGAGTTCTTTTTCCATCTCTGAGTCATAATTAAACGTCATCAGATGGTAGCCGCACTCACCTGAGCATCTTGTTCAACTTTATTTTCATCAGTTGCAACTTCAGGGTCTCTATTTGCCTGTAAGACAAAAATATGTCCCTTTACTGAATTATACTGCATGTTCCTTCTGTTATGGACATAAAGGTTTTTCTCTTAGCAATTAATATGCTTTTATTAAGATTCTATCAATCTTAATATTTCACCTTATCCCAACTCCAAAATTAATCTGATCCCCCCCCCACCTCGGATTTTAGATTCTGTGGAAGAGGTGGATATGTACTACTGTCAAAAACAAGTGGATGTATTAGTTACTAAGAGTTTAGGTCATAAATGTAAATAAGTACAGGCAACATTTAGTGACCACAGTAACCAGCAAGTACCAGAAATTGTTACAAAGCATTTAATTGGCTTTACTTAATAGAGTCACGGCAGTCCAACCTCAGACATTTTAGTCAAATATAATTCATCCCCACCCAATACCTGGAGGAGAACCACCAACATCCTCTGGTAGAACCCTGATGTATCCCCCACCACGTCATCTTCCAGGGTTGAGCCATATTCTGCAACAGAATTATTTCAAATTTACTTACTGTTTCTACCAACCACAAAAAGATATCCTACCCTATTAAATGAAAAAGACACAAAGGAAAAATACTGCATTTGCTAAACATGAGTGCTTTACAGACTGAAGGCAGATACTTTGAGTGGCTTGACAAAAATTAATTTTAAAGTCTCTCAAAAGCACTTGACTCAAGTTCAAATCATAACTCAGTCAATTTGAAATGCTTCCAACCATGTATATTTATTAATCTAAAAGACACATGAAAGTACTGTAAAGGCTCTCAAATATAATTAATCACAGCTTTAAGCTTTCTTTTGTTTTCTTTCAAATGTTTAAGCTTTGTTTTGTTTTCAAATGTTTACATAATTGGTTTCCAAATATCTCCATCCCCTAAGTTTCCTTTCCTTGTGCAAGGCCCTCCTACTAATAAGCTTTTTCTTTTTCTCTGTAGCAAATAAAGTTAACTCTAAGAGACAGCAATGACATTTTAAAGCATGACCCTTCTACCTCTACTGCCAACTCTTCAACATAAGATCACAGGATAAGGGAGACCTCAAGATGGATGGGGCCTCTAAACCCTTCCCACTCACACTCAGACAGCTGCTATTGTAAGGAAAAAGACACTACCTTAATGTGCTTAAACATTTAATCACTTCCTGAGTGCAGGTGAAGTTTAAAATCCTAAAGCCTCTATTTTAAAAGGGAAAAATTATACATTTATTCCAATCGATTTCCCAAACAAAACCTTGCAAATATCTGATTCCTTCCTCTGTTTCAACACCTATAATCAAACAGCAAAACCTATTAAATGGTTTCTTTTCTCTCTGATTTAAGCTTGGCAACCCTCCCATCACTCTAAGTAGGGCCTTGATGCTAAATACCTAGGTTATCTTCACACATATCTTGCTACTAAATAAGACTCCTAATTCAAAACCCCTTTCTTCCTTCAATTGTTCCTTCAGCACTCCATTGCCCATTTTGGAACTTACAGTGCCTTTGAATCAAGTTAAATTTCATCATTCAGTCATGCAAAACCATGTGGGACATAGGTCAGGTTAGAGCTTTCAAGGATACAAACAGCCTGGTATGGCCACAGGCTCACCACCACTGACCCAGCCTAGCCTGGCTCATTCAGTTTCTCTTCCTAATGGACACACACAGCTCCTGCACTACAGGCAGACGCTCCCTGATCTACCAATCTACTCTCCTCAGTCTGGTGTCCATGCCACAGAGGATGGTGGGCACCTGTGCCCAAAATACCTTCTTATAACCCATTGTCTTTTCTTCCCTCCTGTTTACTGAGTTATAAGTGTCAAATAAAAATAGCATTCATTTAAGGTACACAATATAGTGTTCTGATGTATGTATGATTACCACAAACTAATCAGTATTTCATCACCTCACATAGGTGTGCGTGTGTGTGATGAGCACATGTAAAATTTTCCAGGAAAACTTAAAGTATACAGTACTATTAATCTAGTCACTAGAATATACATCGGGTGTCCAGAACTTTTTCCACGCTGCCTAACTAAAACACTGTACCCTGTTGACCAGTATCCCCTTGTCCCCTTTCCCTCTCCACTTACCACCCAGCCCCTGGCAACCACCATTCTACTATCCACTTCCTTCAGTTCAACTTTTTAAGTTCCATGTATAAGTAAGATCATTCAGTTATTTGTATTCCTGCGCCTAGCTTTTTTCATTTAGAACACCTTCCAAGTTCATCTGTGCTTCCAAGTTCCATGCGTAGGACACTCTAAGCTGAAGTAAAAAAAGGTAACGCGGACTAAAAAAGAATAATCAAAATGCAAAGGACAGGAGTTCTCATTTTAAGACAGAGTAAATTGCACAGTGTGTGTGTGTGTGTGTGTGTGTGTGTTTACACTATTTCCTTATCTACTCATTTGAAAACAGATATTCAGTAAGCTCTCTTAGTCTTGAAAGTCTGTCTTATTTGCTACATGAACTCTCCTCAGCACCCAAATACCTGATGACATTCATATGTAGCATTAATTCGTATCCTTCAATGATACCAATTAAGGCTACCCTTAGCCCTCAAGCTGCATGCGAACACCCTGAGGACAGGAGTTGTGTTTGCACAGCTAGAACAGTGTCAGATATACAGCTAATGCTCAAGAACACAGCTGAATAGAATACATCACAAAGCCACTGTCCCCTGCCAGCACCTTACTTGTCACCCAGCAACACAAAAGTTCAATCATCGATGTCAACATTCCCAGAAAGAAATCTTTGAGTAACACATCAAATAAACCTAAAAGCTGAAATATATGTGTCACTTCTGCCCCAGTGGTTGGGACCTCGCTAACTATTAAAACAAAAAAATGGAAGAAAGACCCCCATACTTTAGAAAGGTAATTATTTAGTCTAAATAATGGTCTAAATTTCATACCATTCTGACTTGATGGGTTAACAAAGTCCTTTCTAAGATCAACATACTAACACCGAGGCAGAGACAGAAAAAGCATGAAAGCGTGCAGCCCGCCACTGAACTAATCACCTAGATGGCCTGGTCATTCTCAGGAGGAGGAAGAGTGGGCTTCAGGAAGTCTGACAAGAAAAGAACCCCTCTCTACCTTTACTTTCATCTCAGTTCCTTAATTCCATTCATAGGATACTCTAGGTTGAAATTTAAAAGGAAGTGGAAATTTCAAAGAAAAATCAAAATGCAAAGTATGTCACTCAAACATTGCCATTAGCTAAAACAAATGCACACAAGTACTTTCATCAACTCTAATCTGAAAAACAGTTTTAGGTTCCATCTCCCATGTTCCAAAAATGCTTTTTAGATAACTTACCTTCTACTAACATGGGACTAAATTTATTTAAAGGAAGAAAAAGTACTTATAAACACCTTAAACTATGAGAAAGATAATCTACATATTCCTCTAGTAGTTTAAATCCTATGCAAAATTAAAGTTCATCTTTATTTGTAGTTTCTTATAAGCTACTTAAATAGGTACAGACAGAAAGGCAAGTTTTTTTTTTTTTTAACTGAAGAGGAAAAATACCTTAAATTGTAGTTCATTCATTCATTCATTCATTTATTCAGTGATCATATTACCTGCTGACTGTACTATGAAAGTTCTGCATTCGGGTTTGACAAATAAAGGGATAAAGACAGGTAGTATACAATTCAAAATATTTACCTTTTTCATAAACTTGTTTTATGGTTCTTATTTCTTCAGATGTCCTTGAAGCGATAATTTCAGTCAGTACTTTTTCATTTGTTCCAGCTCCCTTCAAATTTATTTTTAAGAGAGAAAATTCATCACATAGATTAAAAAGAAAATTATCTTCCTAGATGTTATCAACTTGCATAATCATTCAAGTATCATCCAACACAACATAGACTATTTCATTTATAAATTCTATTAGTAATATGAAATGTTTAATTAATTTTATCTCAAAAAGCAGTTTTCTTTATGCTTTTGTCTAATGAAAAATGTTTATTATTAAATATATGTATATACTATTATACATGAACATACATATATGTGTGTACATATACCATAGGTTACATAAATTTATGACTTATAATTTGATCTGCTAATTCTAGTTTAAAAACCAAACATTTTAATAATGTGAAATAACAGAAAGGCTGAATAATAAAGACAAAAACATTTCACACATTTATATGGAGAGTCACCAATATTTAAGCAATCTGTACCTCAGAAAATAAATCCCTATACCCAAGTTAAATTCTGTATGGAGCCACAAGCAAATTCTGTATCCTAGACAATGCTATAGTTAAAGATTCAGGTATTAAAGGCTGGATTCCACAGCAGCTCTCCCAGCACTACCAAGGCAGGTAGGACCTACTATGATGTCCTCAGGTCACTGGTGTGTGACCTTGCAAGACTGCGGAACCCTGGCCCTCTCTCTTCTCTCTCTCTCTTGCTTCGTAGCAGTAAGGGCTGTGTTTTTACTCAGCCATGTGCTCTCCCCATGACGTGCTGCTTGGCCACAAGCTCAAAGCAACAGGGCCAGTCTATTCCAGACTGAAATTCTAAAACTGTGAGCCAGAACAAACCTTTTCAGGTACTTTTTATTTTAATGGAAAGCTAACACAGGCAACAATAAAGATAGCATTGTTTAGTTTCCACGAATTGTATCAGTAGAAAGGAATTGAAACTTGCTTTCTGGGTTTTTGGAAATAACTTTAGTTGATTTTCCTTTTTCTGCTTAAGAAACTCTTATCTACGTTGCTAATTAGAAAATATAAGCAACACTATGGCTGAATTTAAGTTTTTTTTAAAAAAAGATTTAACCCTATTTCTTTTCTATTTGTTTCTTTACCAAAAGATATGAAGCATTAACAACCTGGGTTTATCCTCTGTCAGAATTTCAGCAACTATTGACAGTCCAGAAACATTTCTATAATAACTTACTATTTTGTTTATTCCACAAGAATCACTGTAAGAAAACTAAGTGAATCTTCATAAACTAAATTCTAATTGAATAAATATGTTTCTCTTCCATTCCCCCTAAGACTCCCTGAGCTACATTAATTTCTTGTGGTTAAATCTCAATTTCTCTCAAAATTCAACTTCTAACCCCTGAACTTATCCCCTAACTACAAATAAATGTTTCAGTGTAGTCTTATAGATACAATATCCCAAACACTGCTCAAGGAAATACACATTTACTTTTTGCTACAAGTGAAACTGTAACAAGTTTACCAGTTCCTTTGTTTTTCCCTAATCAGATAACTTTCAACTCAGTGAGCTGAAACATTTCATTTGTAACATTTTAAAACACTGCTCAAAATTAGAAGATAGACACAAACATAAATATAAAAAAACTCTAAAAGATTAAGAATTTAAATAGCCAGTGTTATTGAGTTCAAGTATACAAAACTATTAAATGACTCGCATGATTTCTTTCCCTCCTTTACACTGCCTCCTACAGGTGTGTCTTAAAAGTAGCCTTCACTGAAACAAGTTGGATACGATTTTTAAAACAGAACAATTAAGACACAATAATTATCCAAACAAAATGACATGATGTATGACAGGAATGTCCCTTTGATTCATCCCTTTACCTTAAGAGCATGCTTCAGTTCATAGGCATCATAAAGGTGAGAGGGTTTCATCAGAGCCACAATTAACTTCTCAAAATTTCCAGTCAGTTCTGATTTCAAATCATCCACAAGATCCTAGCTCACAGAAAAGACAAGCTGCTTAGCCAGAGAGAGATTTTAAAGTGATTCTTCTTAAACATAAATGATAGCCCTTGGCTTAAATGAAATCTATATGCTGCTGTCTCCAAGGTTCAAGGAGTTAAACAAAAGCCCAACCCTTGAAGAACCTGTTTTTGATATCTGACCTAAACGTTAAGCGATGTCACTTACGCATCATCTACTTGTTCTTAAGACATGTTTTTATTGACTTCAAAAGTTAAAAATAATAATAAATCAGTCACCAATAATTTTTAAAAGTAAATTAAAAGCATGGATTTATGAGTAGCTCCATGATGGAGCACTATCTAGCACACACAAGGGCCTAGGTGCAATCTCCACCGTGAAAGAAAAAAAGTAGGCTAAAACCTTATATTAGAAAAATACTACTCTGCTGGGCATGGTAGCAAATGCCTGTAATCCTAGCACTCAAGAGGTTGAGGCAGGAGGACTGATGCAAGTTCAAGTCCAATCTGGGCTGCAAAGTGAGCTCAAGGTCAGCCTGAACTGTACAGTAAGACCCTGTCTCAAAACAACAAAAAAAAAGGTACTCTGATGAACATGTAAATCTTACAAAACACCTAAATGCATTTTTACTTAGCCTGTCATACCTGAACATTTCTTTTCTATAAGATCTAATAACATAATATGAAATACATTATGTTCACTATTATGCTTCTGACCACTGAAAGATACCTGTTAGTATGAGTAAAAATGTGTATATAATGATGAAAAGAAAAAAGGCAGTTTCTGTCATTTTCAGCACACCAGGTGAAAAGACACCACATTTAGAACATTTTCTTAGGGGCAGGCAGAGTTTCACTCAGTAGCTCAGTGGTAGAGCATCTGCCTAGCATATGTAACTCTGTGGGTTCAGTCACCAATACTTCAGGAACAAAACCAAAAAAAGACCAATTTTTTCTGTTCCACGTTTGTTTCTTAACCAAATACAAATTTTCAAGATAATCAAGTTATATTTAAGTTTTTCACATACACATTAACTCCTTTAGTAACCTTTTTTTACTTTGAATTGTTAATAAAAGCACTTAAATCAATTAACTAAAAAGTCACTTGTTAAAATGATCACAAAGGGAACCAAGACTCATTGTAACAAAACACTGAAGCAGAGCCTTACACCCAGAAAACGGGGAATAAAACACAGCTTGGGGATCACAGAAGAAGAGAAAAGGAGCCTTCTGAGACCTTGAGAGCATCAACAAAGAAAAAACAATGACGTGAGGACAGGTCAGTGGATATCACATACCAACAGCTGATAATTTAGAGGAAAATAAGAAAAACACGTAGGTGAGAGTCCCAAAATAAATAATATGAGGATAACACACAAAGCATTAATTACTGTTACTCTCCTATTATCTGTTTCAAAATTCTGTTTTCTTTTTAAAATTAAAAAAAACAGTAAATAATATTCTTTACAAAAAAATCACTATGATTGTTCCTCCATATCAGTGGGTTCTGCACCTGCTGGTTTAACCAACCTCAACTGAAAACATTCAGGTGAAAAACTGCATCAGTACTGAATATGTACAGATACTTTTGTCATCCTCTAAATAAAAGAGCAGTTACATTGTATTAGCTACTGTATTTTAGAAGTGACATAAAGTATATAGGATGGTATCCACATACTGCATGCAAATGCTGTATCATTTTATATAAGGGACTTGAACACTGCACATTCTATACCTGCAGAGTCCTGACTCAGTCTCTCACTGGAAGCAGGAACTGTCTTAAAACCACAGCAGCACACACATTGCACCTGGGGATGAGGGTGACCTTACCCTGCCAAACAGAGTCTTAAAGGCCTCAACAATTTTCTGGCGCTGAGCGTTACTTCGGGAGGTCAGCAAAGTCAGGATGGCCTCCTCATCAGTGCCTGTAATTTGGGATTAACAATTACAAATCAGCTCCCCCACGCCCACTCTCAGAAATCCCCAAAGCCAGCACCCCACTCAACTGGCTTTCTTCTCTCTATGAGCATGTAAAATATGAATTAATGTTTTACTGAATAAATTATTCCAAAGATAAAACTGACAATATACAAAATGTTTTATTTCTGATGTATACTACCCCTCTATTCCCAATGTATTTTGAAGTAAGTGGAAAAAACCTCCTTACTTTTTAAAACCTGAGTGTTCCTAGTTTACCATGCAACAAATAGTTACTCAAGTAACAGCTATTTATGAGGCAATGGGCTGCTGCTACAGTAGACTGGAAAAAGAGAAAAGTACAGAACCCGACTTCAAATTAAAGATAATGTAGGTGTGTGCAAAATACAACTCACAACATGAGGTGAACCTGAATGGCAAGTGGCTCAGGGGAGGTCTGTGTGTTAAGTGGGATTCAAAGGAAGTCTCCGCTTGACAGGAGGCAGAAAGGAGTATGGGGGAAAGTTCCATGTAGAAAGTGACACCGGCAACAGTTTTGAAGAATAAAAGGATTGTGAGAGGCAAGGATATAAGGAAGAAAGGCTTTTAGAAAAAGGACAAAGCGCAGTGATAGGAACATGCAGGGAGTCAAGGACGGACAGACAACCCAGATGAGAGCACACGTTGAGCAGCAAAGGCAGAGAGGACCTCGGAAGGCCAGAGCACACACTGGTGGGGAAGGAGCCTGAGTGCAGGGACACAAGTGACACATGAGAGACCTCAGATGAGAGGTCTGTAAATGGCTGAGAAGAGACTGAAGGATATCAAGAATGACATTACTATCTTAATGTGCCTACAAATTTCATCTCATTATTCTAAAATTAATCTCACTGTAGTTAATTCATCTTATAAAATTACAACAACCAGGAGGTTAAACTTACCCAGGCCTTTCATGGCCTTCCGAAGAGTTTCTGCATCAGCCCGATCATCAAACCCAGGAAAGGCAGTCACGGTACCTCTGAGAACCTGAGACGGGAAGCACAGTGGTGCTGTCTGTACCATTACCAGCGTGGCAAAGCAAGCAAGGTAAACAGTCCCCTTTGCTCTATGTCATGTTCAACCTCTATGTAAAATTACCATTAGGTAAGGTTTATGCCTCCTTTAAAAACCAGACCATTTGCAATTAGCAAGAGTAACCCTGAGTCACCAGCAATACCATTAGTGGAAGGCTGGAAGGCTTTCCCTTCCCCTGGGCATCCTCAGTGATCATGCCCCACCTCAGTCTGCTGGTTCAGAGAGGGCACTTCCCCTCTGAAATCATTTACACTGAGTCTCTGGCACTTTGATCCAGAAGCATGCTAAATCTGCATTAAAACATGACATCTACCCTGAGCACAACCCAAAGCAAGGTTCTTATTCTGTATATTATCATCCTAAATCCTGTTCTGTACATATACATGTAGAGATTTGATGACAACTCACCGAGGTCTGAAAAGATACTTTGTAATTTGTACACTGGAAGAATATGTTGGAAGATATTCTTTTAAAAGGCTTTGTTTTATGCACACATTTTAATAATCAGAACATTAATATCTACCCTATATCATGATATCATTAGATCCTTAGACTCAGAAACCTTTACAATACTGAAACATAAACTTTTATCCTATGATAGAGGACTTTCCTTGCATTTACTTTTTACCAATAAATGTTTCTGAATTCCTCAAACTCCTGTTAATGTACCACCTAAAGTCAGGGAACAAAGAACTATAAGGAGGAAAAAAAGGCTGAGAATATTTTGTTTGATTTATGCTCCTATATGTTTTATAGTGAATAAATGCATAGAAATGCATTTACCTACAAGAGGAAAAAATCTTTATATTAGCAGTATCTTAAGACTGATCAAATTTTAAACTATAAACAAGAGAGACTGCCATGGGAAAGAACTTCCGTAGCACCCAGCACCAAACTCAGCTCAGCGGCCTTCTCGTTGTAGTGGCGCTAGACTATGCTTCCTGAAATGACTTTCACGGATAGAACAGATCCTGACAAAGACTCTCCTTGAGCACATTTTAGACTGGCTCTTCTGAGCCTGTTTTCTGTGTCTACCTGCCTGACCATACTATAGCAAGAATTCTGCTAAATCAGATTAGTAAAGAGAGACCCATTCTGAATTATCTAACCACCCTATTATGGACTGAATGTCTGTGGGAGTCCCCCCACCCCCGAATTTGTAGTTTGAAACTTGTGCCAATGAATCTTAATTGTCACTCCTGGGGAGGCAGCTGGATCACAGGGTTGATTACACTCATCAGCAGATTGATCCTGTGGTGTTTACAGCTGAATGTGCTGTTACAAGTGGACCCTGGGGAGGTGAATCACCAGGATGCCCTTCTCTGCTCTGCTTTCAGGATACTGCATAGTGAGCAGCCTTGCTCTACCATGCCCTTGCACCATGATGGCTTAGAGACAGCCAGCCACAGACTAAAATCAAGCCATGAGCCAAGTAAACCTCTCCTGCTCCAAGTTATGAGTGCAAAGTATCTTGTTTCAGTAATGGGAAAGGTGGCTAATACAAATTCCTATCCTACAGTGTGATGGTATTAAGAGGACGGGCCTTTGAGAAATAATTTGGATTAGATAACATCTTGAAAGCAGGGTTTCCTGTGAGAAGATAATTAGTGTCATTGTTAGAGTCTTAAGGGGCTTGCTCAGCTCAGCTGTTTGCCATGTGAGGAAGTACGCAGAAGGCAGACATCTAAACCCAGAAGAGAGCCCTCAACAGAGCCTGACCATGCTGCATCTCTAACTCAGATTTCAGCTTCCAAAACTGTGAGAACTAAATTTCTATTTAGAAGCTACTAGTCTATAGTACTCTGCTTTAGCAGCCCAAATGCATCAAGGCATCCACTTTGCATCTGATCAGTTTCCTCATCCTCCACCCTCACTGCCTGATCACCCTAGTCTGCCTTTGGCAAGAACCCTGTTAGGTCAATTCAGCAAAAATCCCCCTATACCCCATGTGTCCACTTAGTAACTTTCCTTCCACTGACTGCTAGTTGACTGCAAATTCCTGTCTTCACTGCATTCCAAGTTGAGCCTAATCTCTCACCTATGGTGATACTTATGGCCCACATTACCACAGTCTTGAATCAGTCTTCCTTGCCATTAGTAATGAGTGACAGAAAAACATCTTCTTTAACAGTACTCCCTCTTCTTGGTCAAGGAAGAGAGAGAGAGACTCTTCTTTCCTCTGAACAAAGGCTGCTGTGAGACAAGCTGCAGGTCAACCTAAACTCATAAAGCTTCTCCTGACCTTCACTTCCCAGGTCAGTGCTGTGATCAAAATAGCAACAGAACACAAGCTGAGAGAAGCAACATCCCTCAGGACAAGAAATTATTAGAGTGGAACAAGAAGAAACTGGAAAAAAATTTCAACTCCAATTCTGTAATCTTCTCTAGCATGCCTGCTATAGAGAAATGCCAAGTCGGCCATCCTGTAGCCACCCGAATCAGAAGCATGCCAGATAGTTACTTCTGTTCCTGCTTTTCCTTGCCATTTTCATGCCACCAGATCTGATTTGATCAGGATTTTTTTTTTTTTTTTTTTTTTTTTGAGACAGAGCACCACCAAATTGCAAAGGGTGGCTGCAGACTTTCCTGCCTCAGCCTCGCTTCCCTCCTGGGGAGGTGCTCTGAATGGCCTTGCTGTCTCCACTCACTCACAGTCCACTCTACTGTTCCCACTGCTGCCGGAGTCATCACTGTGCAGAGCGGATGCTGCTCTGCTCTGCTTGAATGTCTTCCAGCGGCTTCCTGTTCCCTGCAGGATGGCATCTGCAGGTTTTGTATTTTTTTGTGTGTGCCTCCTCCATGACCTTCCTCTTACTGTTTTCTATTCAACCTAACCACTTGTCCCACCCTATTGAAATAGTTAACCATATATCCAAAGTACCAGATCATTTCATTTTTCCATACTCCATGCATGTTGAAAAATACCCTTTGTATTTCTTTGCTTTTCTGATCATGGCTGTTAAATTCACAAACAACTTTCAAGGCATATTTTGGAATTTTTTCAAATTTTTCTCCTTCCACTCTAATAATTTACTTTCCTGTTCATGCACTCGCATTATTCTGATCTTTGTGTGTATGCATGCTCTGCACTTGATTATTTCTACAGTACAACTGTCATTTCTGTTTCAGTGATCATGACTTGTAGTGCCTTATTTGGAATACAGAGAGCATGTTACAGAAGGCCTAGCAGCTCATACCTGCTGAGTATGGATGGTCTCAGTGAAACACTGTACTCATGCAGAAAGCCAACAGTTTAGGAAGGTTTTGCAAGTCTCCCAAGTAACCATCAAGCAAGCACACAGCAGAGCCATGGGCCTGTGGTTCCTGAGCTCATAACTACACAGCCACACTGCTTAACAAATAACAGAACTGCAGAGGGTCATGCATAGTGGTCAAAGGGGGTAATGCAAAGAAGGAAAGGAAGAAGCCTCCAATACCACAGGGAAGTCTACAAAGAAGTAGGATCAAAAGGCTCCCCCAGATTTGGTAGGGAGGAGGTCTTCAGTGCCTGGCTGCCACAGTCAAGAGTGAATTGAGAGGCAGATTATCTCAGTGAAACCTCCTCATATTACACACAATGGTAGGTCTGGCAGCAGACTGAAGAAACTGCCAGAAGAGAGTTAAAAATGGGGAAGAGTTAAAAAGAGAAAAGAGGCATTTGTCTCACTGGAAAAAAAAAAATCTGATCCTAAGGACTAAGCAATAGAACATAAAAGATGAAAATAAAAAAGTCCTTAAAAATCTCAGCTATTTGCTCTGAAGAAGAAACGACTGCTAGTCATGTTTTAGGAACAATCTCAAAATTATGGAACAGTTTTCTCTACATTCATACAATCAGGGTCGCTGCCAAGGCTAACAAGGCCACGTAGCGGTGTCTAGGGGACTGATGTGAGTCACAGACGTTGAGTCATAAGGACAGAGCCCTTCTTTGGACTTCCTGCCCAAGCCCATCGCTGCCCACACAGCACTGCCTACAACTTCTGCTCTAAATGAGTCACTCAACAGGGCTTCCCCATTTCCTGGAGTTTCCACACTTCATGAACGTTAACTTCTACTCTAAGCAGGTTCTGAGACTCCCTGCACTCATCCTCAGTTTATCTCAATTCCCTTTATCCCCTCCCACCCAGGACTCACCAAGAGAATTATTATGTTTTCTTAACACAAAGCCAAAAAACGAACAATTCATGCTTTTAATTCTAATCTTCTGAAATACCCATTCTTTAGCTCTGTAATTCTGTTGACTTTATCCTCCTGTAAAATAGAAGTTCTTTTACCTCCCACCCCTCACCCAAGAAAAACTAGAAATGCCAAAATAAAATGAGTAAAATTAACCAAGAACAGGGTTGCTTTTTCTGCAAACAGCATTTAAAGATACAGGAAAATAATATATAAATAACAATTTCAAGTTTAAAGAAAACATTCACTGGTCTGGCACATGTTAAATAAATCTTCCCTAGAGGAACAAACCCTCTTTATCTTCCCAACTATGTAATCAAAGTTTAATCAAACACCCACCCAACATTCCACACAATACTAACAAGCAGTCCTAAACTAAGAAGCAAACTTGCAGAGCCAAACAACTGCTATGCAAGCGTGTGGAGATTTTAAGTATAGTTCTTCAGAGCCTCAGGTTTCCAAAGGCCTCAGGCAGTTGATGGAAAGGTCAAGAGACAGAAAAAATAAAAATGGGACAGTTCTATCCCTTTCCTTCAGTCAGAGGGCATCAGGTTGTACCCAATATGCACAGCTGAGGTCCACTAGCATTTCCTATGATAATAAATTCTACCAATGGAAAAAAAATAAAGAAATGAGATAAGCAAGAAAAGAAGAAAAAGTATCACCGGATTGTGTGTTTAGCTGCAAACTAAAATATCTGAACAAAAATGAGAAGAGAAATGGGGGGCACAACTTCAACAGGTAACAGAGACAAGATCTCAACCTCTAATCCTTACCCTTGTTCTAATCCTCTCAAAAAGATGAATGTTTTGGTGCAAATCCTCTAATTCAAACTGGCCTGCTGCTTACTTTTGCACGACTTCTTTTCCTTTTCACAGTCCTTTAGTCTCATTTTTGCTACCTCCTATTTTGACCCCTTACCTTTAACCTTTTCCTTAAGGTGAGAGGAGAAACAACAATCACTGTAAAATATTTTCACGGGAATAAAAATGCTTTTGATAAAAGAATAAAGATCGAAATCTTTGCTATATAATTCTTGGTGATGTTATACGTTTCTTTAAAACTCTCTACAAGAGGAAGGAATGCCTTCCCAAACACCAACAAAGCGGCAAGTTATAGTGTGTGTTGCTGGAAGGCGTCCACATTACTAACAGTGATGCCTGGAGTCTGCAGAATCGAGCAAGTGGTAGCAGTCTCCTATGAGCTCAAACCGGAAGTCAAGAGAAAAATCTGCTACTTTACCTAGATGTTCAACCTGGTATTCTGTGAACAGTATTTGAAAGCTGACTCACTAACCAATTCATTCACCCCAGTCCTTCAGAAAACAGTCAAGTATATAAAAAGTGCACGCATAAATTTTCAATTCCCTTCCCTTTTATAGCTACAAAGAAGTATAAATCTAACGAACATGACTGAACCTTGGCAAAGGTAGGGGTATAAGTTGGCTTCAAATCCTTTTTAGTTGTAAGAAGAGATAAATAATGGAAATAAATGGGTCTACAGAGATAAAAGGATTTAAAAATAGCATTTATCTTACTGGTTACTAGAGAGTGCTGCCTAAATATTTCATAAGGATTCAGCAATCCACTCTGTCTCTTCTCTGCCTCAAACTTACATTTTCTCAAAAATTAAAAAGAAAAAAATCAGGGTCAAGCCAGCCAACCAGCCTATTGTCTAGGCTCTCCTGACACCTCGACCAGCAGTCAGCACCACTCACACCCCCACTCAGGCTCTTCTCTCTCATCCGATCGGAAGTCTCAGTCACTTTTAGTTTAAGACTTTATGGTCTCACTGGGATTAATGCCACAAATTCCTAAACGGTTTCCCGATACCCAACTTTCCTCACCTTCCCTCTACCTACCCTACCCCCAGCCCACCATCACAACCCTACAACCAACAGAAATGCAACCAATCACACTGGCAAATATAAACCTGACCGTGACAAAACCAACCTATAGCGCTCCACTACCTATAAAATAATTCATGTGATTTAGGACTGGCTCCTATCTTTTATAATGACACAAGAAGCACGAATCTAATGAACACGACTGGCCACTGACAAACATCCAGCTATCTGGCATCCCCTTCTAAGAGATGCCACTCTCCTACTTCACTACAGCTTCACTTCAGCAATATTCCACTTGTGCCTGGTCAGCTAAACTTTTTATACTCCCTGAGCATTTATGTCTGCTGTTATAGGTCTTCATGTGTCTCCCAAAGGGCATGGGACACTAGGGAAGGGAACCAGGGTGTGCTGAATGCTAAAGAATTGTTCAGTGACTTGCAACACAGCCGAAGGCTCTGCATCTACTTCTCAGTGTGCAAAATGAAGACAAGAGTCAAAGGGATCATGAGATGAAATAGACTCATCCAGAGAAGCACAGGCCCTGGATAAACTGGTAACCTTGATCTAAGATGCCTAGATTACGGCATGACCTTAAAAGTGAATCAACAGCCAGAGAGCTCCTCTAGAATAAGCCTCCTCACAAACTGACTTGTTTACATCGATCCTTCTTGCTCTGCACAGTCTTAGTAAATTGGAAGAGCATTTCTAAATCAACCTAGAATTTTTTTTACTGAACTTTATACAGTTTAAATACGTACCACGCAGATAACTCAGATATATTCATGAAATTTCTATTGAGCAACTATGTAACCTAGTTTTTTCTTCATGACATTTTTGCCCCCTGCATATATTAAATCTTCTTAAATAGCATAATTAATGAAATTAAGCTCAAAGTTAATTTCTCAAAATCTAATTTTTAAACTTTATCTTAAAAAAGATATTAAAAGCCTTAAACTGAGTATCTATTAAATAGATCATACAGTCATGAAATACAACCAACTCTTAATTTTTCCAAAGCAAAGAAGACAAGTCCACATACTTTCAAGTATTTATGAAACAAGATGGGGTGAAAATAATTTGGCTCTGGCTTAAAAGTAAAATGAAAACACAGGGTAAGTTAAGAAATAAGACCTAAAGCAAAATTTGTATTTATATAATCAGAAGTTGGCTACACAAAGATTTAAAAACCTATCTTTAAACTGGGTGTAGTGGCACTACTGGAATCCCAACACTCTAGAAGGCTGAGGCAAAAGGATCTAAATAGTCAAGCCCAGCTTGGGCAATTTAGCAACTCTGCAAGACTTTGCTTCAAAATTAAGAAATTAAAGGGCTGTGAGTCACAGATCAGTACATAGGCACTGGCGTCAATCCCCATGCCAGAAAAAAAAGAAAAAAGAAACCTGTCATTAAACTACCACTCTCTATCATAGTACTCAACTAGTAGAATACCACATATTTCAAATCTAATTGGGACCAGAAACAGAAGGGCAGGTCAAGTGGCCTCCAGGTTGGAATATATTTGCCCAATATGATAATATAAATTATGTTGTTCCCAGTCCTTTTGCCACAATTTTATTTCCCTATCCTGACATAACTAAGGTAAAATTTAACTGAAAAAAACTTTACTTCCATTTGAATGTGAATTTCAAATGCAAACAAATACTAATAATACAAATATACACGACTAAAACTTTTAGTAATACTTAATTTTTTTTAAAAAACCTCCAACGTTATCTATCAGAGATCAATCTATACCTTCTAGTTCAATTTTTAGCAAGAGGTCATATTCATGATTTGCACAGATAACTGATTTCTGGATTTTTATATACACTGTTGATCACAACGTAAGTAAAAAGAAGAAACTTGATATGGAAGCATTAGCTCATAAACATGAGGAATTACTGTGAAAGAAAACTGCATTTTAATTCTTCAATAAATAAGACACATTAGAATTTAAGTAATACATTTTCAATTATTGAAACATGCACCTCTGTGACTCGGGTATCTGACTGCATTACTACTCTCCAGCGGTCCCTGGAGTGAAAGTCTGGCTTGCATACCCACAGGTCAACCAAAGGTCCTTTCACAGAAACACTTCAAACCTGACACTAAGGTTCCAGTTGTACTACAGTTACACTGGCTCCAAATCAAACTTTAAATAGTGAAAGTGCAATTTCATAATATGGGCATTCTTTCTGTAAAGATAAACATAAAGATAACACAACTCTAACTGGCTGGTGGCACAGGCCTGTAGGACTGGTGAGTTCAAGGGCAGCCTGGAAAGTGAGTTCAAGCACAGCCTAAATATACAGTGAAAGCCTGTCTCAAATGGGTGGAAAAAAAAAAAAAAAAAAAAACTCCATCTTAATACAAACTATTTTAGCAAAATACTTTACTTCAACGGTTTCCCAGAAAAACCAGCAACGAAACTACAGCAAAATTCAACACTGTGCTTTCTTAACATCAGTTGTAACTTTTATGACTAAAAACTGATTTTGATTAAAAAACTATCCTGAAGTTACACTGTAATAGTGACTTTGTATGTAATTTTATAATGCAAGGCATCATTCTCCCTGGCTTTGCATATTAAGTCTTTACACTATTATTCTTTGATTAATTAAAATTAACATCCATGATTGGAAAATGTGTCCATTTATTGTGTCTTCGATAAAAAGTCTATGTAATGAAAAGGACTTGATTGAAAAACTTAAGACATTATAGAAATTTATAAGAGATATGAGAAACAACCAAGCAAACAATAATAAAAAGAATTATTCTTTAATGTTCCTAAATCACCATGTTCACCACTATACAAAAATATCAACTAGAAAAGATACTCCTCAGAGAAGGAAAGTTAATTCCAGCTAAACGTATCCTTTCCATGAGGAAGTACCTAAACCAAATATTCCACTTTAAGTAATATGAGAATTGGCTTATTATAACAATTAACTGCAAAAAATAAGTCAGAACGGAAGCACCGCCTGAATTTAATTAAGTTACCAATTAATCTTAACCCTACCTTTTTCTCTTGAAACAGACCATGAAACCTTTTTCAATTTTGATAAGTCAATCTGATAACAACTGAACTACAAATAAGAGAGAACATTGTTTGTGCAGTTAAAACAGTTGTTAAAAAAATTATCTGGACTCTGACTAGCCAGTTAGATTGACAAGATATATAAACAGTTTTGGCTTGGAATATATTTGAGAACTGATAGCTTATTCATAAAGAACTGACAGCTTATTCTGTACCATTGTTAGGTTAACAGTAATGTTAGCAATGAAGAACACAGTCAGACTGGATTTGGGCGGGACCTCTTGGTGGGACACCAAACGAGTCAGTCCAGTTTACTGCGCTGGGTCTTTACGGATAGGGTGGGGGGCTTAAATGGGGTGCCAAAAGGGGGAATTTGGGATTGGAGAGTGAGAAAGGCTGAGTACGCGGCCACAGCAACTGCAGCCTGGACTGGTGTGTCTCCAAGCGGAACAGGCTTTGCTCCGGGCCTCGGGGGTGGCTCCGGGATGCAGGAAAGGGATGTGACCTTTCTCCGAGCCCAGGAACTAGGGTAGGGGCTGCGCAGGGCCAAAGACGGAGTCAGACCTATCAAACACGATCAGCTTTTTTCTCTTTCTCTGTATTGTTCAAGGTTAGTCTCAAACTCCCCCAAAACTGTTGGGATTACACCATGCCAAGGTTGGCCTCCCCCAAACTGTTGGGATTACAGAGGTGAGCTGCCCCGCCCAGCTACCGGGTCAACTTTTGGGCTATTGATTTTATAAATTAAAATATGTTCTCTTTCCTACACTTTCATAACTTTTAGTAAGACAGGGGGAAAAAAACGCCTATATTGGGTAACCATCTTTTGAAACAGCCCTAAGTTAAATTCAATTCAGAACTTGTTCCACGAGTTCATTACTTCAGAAAAGCAGTTCTTTGGTCTAATCTTTAGGGTAAAGAAAAAATAACAAAACAAAAAAGAATCGGCGCTGCCGACCAGCAGTTCCTTGTAGTAAAATTGGGCTGAGAACAGGAGAAAGCTCCACTGAAGCTCCCTGGAAAAAACCACCGCCCACCCTCGGCATTAAAACACAGGAAACTTTGAGGGAACAAAAAGAGAGCCGAGGGGGAAAAAAAAAATAGGCGTTCCCTCACATGACCAGGATGAGCTGCTCCCGCTCTGGTTCTAATTTTATCCACTCTGGATTTTGGGGAAGGGCTTTTCACACATCCGCTGGGGGGGGGGGGCCGCCCCAGGCCCGGCCACGTCACCAGCTGCGCAGAACCGCGGGGCATCCAGGAGAGGGGAGAATTCGGGGCGCCCTTCGCCTCGGCGTCCCCCTAAACCCCAGGCCCCCGTGGCGGTCTGCGAAGTTTCGGGCGACGCCGGGCGGGCTCCGGGCGCAGCCTACCTGTGCCATGGCGAGCGCGGTCAAAGAGGAGATGCGGACCTGCAAGAGAGAACCGTCCGCGTCAGCCCTGCCGCCCGGCCTGCCCCACCCCGCAGCGCCCCCTCCCCGGCCGGGGCGCTACTCACGCAGACAGCGGACCCAAGAGAGAGACTCCGGGGCAGAGGGCGGCGCGGGGCGGCGGCCGAGGCGCGGAAACGGGGCTGAGCGGGACTGCGCGGAGCTCCCGGCCGGATCCAGGATACTGTCGGAAACTGTCGGAAACGCGCCAGCCCCGGGAGGCTTCAGCCCAGCCCAGCCCCGCCCCCCGCCCCGCCCCGCCCCCAGCCCCGCCCTACCCCGGCCTCAGCCCCGCCCCGCCCCGGCCTCAGCGCGCCTGCGTGGGGGTGGCAGACCTGGTCCCCGCTGTGCTGCGCTCTGGGTGGGGCCCATATGCAGCTACCCGGGAACCGAGGCGGCGTCCCTCGGGGACCGCCTGTCCTCACTTACTCAGAGGGTGTGGGGAGTTGTCCGCGATCTCAATCGGGCTTTGGGGACCCGAGGCCGCCTTCCCCTTCCCGGCCGCAGAATTTAGGCTGGTTCCGCCCCTGCACGGTGGGGCGGGGCGGGGCTCGTGGAAGCCGGGCGGGGTCTCTGGCTGCGGACGCAGCGGGAATTTTGGAGGCTCATTTCCCAAGTTATTTCTGTTGCTTAACTTTTTCTTTTTTTCTTTTTTTTACGTGCTAATGATTTCTTCTTAGATGGCCCTGTCTCGAATAGGCAGTGTGTTTAACAGACTGTTTCAAAACCTCTGCCAAGAATCGAGTTTCTATTTTTAAAACCTGTCTGCAACTTTAATAAGTTTTAAACTCGATGCATGTCCCGTACTGGTTCAACAGAAAGCCTATAGTCATACATGGGAGAGGGAAAGAGGACAGGGTGCCTGCAGAGTGCTGCGCTAGGATGATGATGGAAAAGCAGCAGCGCAGGAAGTTAGCGCGCTCTGAGACCCGGTGCTGTGGGCACCCAGGGCGTCCATAGGGCGCGAGGCAGAAGCTCCAGACACTGGCTGCTGTCCTGTGCGAGACACAGGTCACAGATGTTCCAAAATGAGAAGTGCGCAGTGCTGTAGCGATTCTGGACAACAGATGAGCGCCTAGTTTTTGAGAATGAGGAAGAATGACATGGAGAGCCACTGCGGTTCTTTGTACCGAGCTCATTTGCTGGCATCAGTGAACCACGTGCTTCTTAGGCATAGTCTCAGTAGAGTGGTTGTCCTCTGAACGCAGGCAAAACTGCAGAGTAAGTGCAGTTTACCGCGCTGCTAGGAGCCCAGATTCTTGTTCGGGTTGTCTTTCCTCTTCCCGGGGAGCTCCTGCTCCAACCTCTTCAGCCCGGCCTTCTTAGAAGACTTCTATGTCTGCAAAGTCAAACGTGCTTTTCCGCTCTGCCTTCACTAGTAACAGTGGTTTTGATCTGCCCTAGAGGATGTTTCCCCACCCACAGCCTTTGAAGCTAAAGTTCCCTACCTCCACTTTCTACCCTGCCAGTCATGGAATTAGACCGCGCCTCTCAGAGCCTATACTTAATGCTCACTGGAGTTACAGGAATGGTGCTCATTATGTGTTAATGACTGGCTCTGTGCCCTGCAGCTAAGTAAAGACAGATACATTATTAGACCTAGCATCTTGATATTTCTTTTTACTTCCTGTTACTTCAGTTTATTCAAGTGGATCAGGCACAGTTCTAGCCTTACAGGAGGTAATGGAGGGGCACAACCAAATCCTAAATCATATTCTCTGGTGGAGCAAACAGACAGTAAACAGGCAACATTTCCAATGCTATAAAAAAAGTTCGTGTGTAAGAATGAGAGGATCAGTACTTTTCAAAGATGATCTAAAGGCATGTCTGAGAAGACCTGAGAAGAAACCTGAATTTCCAAGGAAGTTACTATTTGGTCAAATGATTAAAAATATTCTTTGTTAAGGATTTGAATTGGACTTTGCTGGGGATGAGGGTATTTTATCAGGTAATAATAGGGGAAAAGCTGAAAGAAAGAAAGTGCCTGTATCTGTGAGTGCTCACTAGAGAAACAGATTTAGTGCAAGATACACAAATATATAAGGATTTACAAGATTGGCTTACAATGGTCCACAGAGTCAGAGAGAAGAACTGAGTCTTGGCATGTAGGAAGCCAGGCCAGGCTGCCTTAGAGATGTTCTCTGTTCCTAGCTGATTATGAACTGAAACCTCTACAAACTGTGAGCTAAATAAATCTCTCCTCTTTTAACTTTGAGTATCAGGTATTTGTCTCAGTAATAAGAAAAGTTACTAAGACATCTTACCCTGTTTTTCCTTTGCCAGTCTTCCCATCAATGTAGAGCTAGCCTGGAGTCCCCCAAACACTCCTCACAGTACCCTGACCCCCAATCCCCATCTGCAGGTGCCAAGCATTCCAAAAGCATCACTTGCAATTTAATTGTCCTATTTCAAATGTGTTTTTTAGATAGAACATTTCAGGCTTAATTAAAATTCTCAAAACTAAATGTAAAAGAAGCAATAAAATATTAAATATACTCATAAAAAGATAAGCCTGTTGTCTCTTTTGTTTGTTGCTTAATCCCCACACCTAGCACAGCACTTCATAACCATCCATTAAATGTTTTGAATGAATGAGTGAATGAATGAATGCATGTACTCGTTTGCTTGTTTAACAAAAGTAACACACTGCAACCTAGTATTGTTCAGAATGATCAGGAAATATGCAAAAGAAGCCAAAGAAAACCTTAGAGAGAATTTTGTCAGAAAAATAGATGTATTCTCAGACAGGGATTTTGGATTCTGAAGAAGATTCATCCTTGACTGGATAAGATTTTTTCTCATAATCTTACTAGTGTATGACCTTGGATGATAATTTGATTTTTTCTTTTCAGAGGTGCTAACTAGGATTAAATGAACTGACTTGTTTAATACCTAAAAGTAGCAGGAAGATTAGAGACTAGGTTACTCTCCCTTCCAAATTTCTCACTGTGAGCCTCCCAGTTTCCCTGCTGATGATTTAGTCCCCACCTGTCCTACTCTAAAACTAAAGTCCTACTGAATCCATTCCCTGCTCTCCTATTGTAGGCTCTATTGATGAGTAGCCAGTTAGCACCCACACACACAGCCCAACTCACTCCAATTCCTGGGGCCAGTTTGATGGAACTCTCAACATCGGTACCTATATTTGGGATGTTTATTCATCCATTCAAAGGATTTATTGTTTAAAAGTAAGCAACAGAACCTGTTCAGTTAGAACACTCAGTCTAGTGTACTATTACGGCTTGAGTTCCCCTAAAGCCTTCATGGTGCCATAAGTGGGGCTTTTTCAGAGGTAACTGGATTTAGAATGTGTGATTGATTCATGGTGCAATGCTAGGATTAAGGGTGGGAGGATTATGGGTGAGTGATTACTAAATCAGTTTGATTATTGGTTTGTTACTGCTCTAATCCTGGTAGTTTAGATAGAATATAAAATGGACAGAAAAAAAGCTCTTAGGTTTCTTTCTTGCTTTGCTACCTTCCGCTCACCATGAACTGTTTCTTCTTTGCAATGACTGTCTGCTATGCCACCCTGCCTTGGAGTCAGCTAATTATTGATCAAAATCTCTACAAACTATAAGTTAAATAAAGTTTCCCCCTTTTAATATTGGATATCAGGTACTTCATCTCACAAGAAAAAGATAACTAAGACAGGGACTGAGATGACACAGCAGAATTGTATTAAATAAGAGCTGCTGGAAAGAGTGGGATAAGAAGACTAGGGAGGTTCCTGGTTTTAATGGTTAATATGTGTCTGATTCACTGGGCCACAGGATACCCAGATGTCTGGTTAAATGATATTTTTTCCGTGGATCTATGAGGACATTTTTGGAAAAGAAAGAACAAAAATAACATTTGAGTTGATGAACTGAGTAAAGCAAATTACTCTTCCAGTGTGGGGCAGCATCATCCACTTGGTCGATGTTATGGTTTATGTCTGGATGTCTCCCCCTCCCAGAGCCTCATGCAATCATGTGGACTGGGCTTCTCTGAGGTGGCTGAATCTAGAGTTTGTGATTTTTCTAATGCTGGGATTGGAGGTGTGAGTGCTACACTCACACTAACGCAGCTAGCATGCATACAATATAAAGGAAGAAAAGGGTCTTCCTCTTCCTTTTTGCACTTGTTGCTTTTGCTGTCTTCTACCATCATGAACTGTTGCTCCTCAGCCATTCTGCCCTGTCTTGGAGCCAGCTGATTATGGACTGAAATCTCCGCAAACTGTGAGCTAAGCAAATCTTTTCTCCTTTAACTTTGGATTTTGGGTATTTTGTCTCAGAAAAGTAACTAACAGAGCTGAGGATAGGAAGTTGAACTTTGCTGTCTGCCACACTCATGAGTTGAGACATCAGTCTTCTGCCCACAATCCTCTTGGTTCTCAGGCCTTCAAATTGGGCAGAAATCTATAGATTATTATATCTCAGGCTCTGAGGGCTTAGAACAACACCACCAGTTTTTGGTTGCTAATGTACAAATGCCAGATAGTAGGATTCTTTGATCTCTATAATCACATGAATTATTTCTCCTAATAGTCTAAATATATAATATATATTATCATATATAAATATGTGTATATACTCATATAAGTATGTATATACATATAAATATTTATGTATGTACTTATATAAAAGTAATTAAAATCTGCATGTATATAAATATAGTGTAAATATAGTTATATATAACTATGTGAACATCAACTAAAGAAATAAATTTTTATCCACACATGTAACACCTCTGATGAATGTATGGATTTTCCTTCACACTGAGCATTCTTCAACTTTCCAGACACCAATTGGATAGACTACAATTTAATTTTTACAGTTTAATTTTTACCATAGTTAATACCTGTTTCCCCAGAATAAGACCTAATTAGAAAATAATCAGCCTTTAAAACTAGAGAACAAAAATATCAGTCCCAATCGCCTTGCCTTACCTGCCATAGAGTAGCCACCAAACAAGAGAATAGTGAGGTGCAGTCATCTTCATGACACTGGCCATCACTGGGATCTCAACCAGCGTTTATTTTCTAGCTAGGTCTACCCATTCTATACAGGTTACCTCTTCTACAGGCTATAGGCTATACCCCTTCTACAAGACTGCTTCTACTTTAAAAGTTCACTACAAGTACCAAGCTATCACGTATATACTTTTTTTAAATCAGTCAATTATATATCGGGTTTTCCATAACCTCTTTTTATTACCAACTAACTGGGGGGGGGGGTGTCTTTTACTCAATTCCTATAGAAATCAAAACTACCAAAATGCAACTCCCTTTGTGTTAACAGCTCTGTTATTGAACACCAGCAGCTCTCAGCTGGAAGCAGCAAATATTAGAAGCTCTCTAACTCTACCAGCAGCTAAAGCCAAAGATCCCAGTAATTCTCCTATTACTTTCTGTTGCTATTTGCAACAGCTGCTAGCTTTCTCATTGGTACTTTCACTGCCACCAGACTTTAGTGTTACTATCTCAGTCTGCAGCATTTAAGATATAAATCATGAATAGGAAATAAAAATCATCTCTTTTTAGGACTTGTGCTACAGTATATGGGGAACCAGTAAAACCAGTACAGAGAATAATCTAATAAGGATATGAAGAAAGTTAACTGTTTTCTTGCTGAGAGAGAAGTTCAGCTTTAGGGTTTATCCTCCAGAATTATGATAATTATCTCACTTGTATTAAATGTTTTTCCTCCATTGGCTTTTTCCTCTAGGCTTAAATTAAGAAAAATATGTAAGTCACAATGCTTCTAACTGCAAGCGACAGAAACCCAACTCAAACTAGTTTAGGTAAAAAGAGAATGTTTCAGGGGAGGAGGTAGTGCTTGGCAGGATCTTTAACTGTAAACAGTAGAACCTATTCTAACTAATTTAAGCAAAACACTATTAAAGGACCATAGCTTGCTCAAAAAATGTCTAGCAGAAGATTTGCAATGCCCAAGTCACACTGGCAGTCTTTTCAGTGGAGAAGACACCTCTGGTACCAACGCTGCCGGGCACAGACAGCAGGCTGGGGTCTCTGACTACTGTCTCTGAAAAAGCACTTCTCTGCACTGTACACTGTAGCATCATCAGAAAGTGAATTCCATGTAACATCTGTGTCCTTACATTGCTGCATTATTCACTTCACTGTCATACCACACATGGGTGTGCATGTGCACTCCACCACTGGAATGCTCAGCATGCCTGCCACTTCTTTCCAAAATAAGGTTCTCCTCTCCATTATGGAGGACAAACCAGGGACTACATTTTCCAGAACACCTTGTTAGAATTTGCCAGTGAGAGGGTTTTGCAGAGACTTGGAAACCATTGAGAAAGTGAAAGTTGGGATCAAAAGCATGTACCAGTGTGAAAGTCCCTGCAAGTTCCTGTAAAGGTCTTGGGAAATACAAGCTGTCAGTATTATTGAGGTTGTAGAACATAAGAATTGGCAAATTTCTCTAAGACTGTAGCTGGTCCTTCAGGTCTCCAAGCCTCCTGGTAAGCCCCACCCTCTTTGTACTTTAGGTTAAACTATACCATGGTAGCTACCTTTATATTGTCTCTTCAGGTTTTTAGAAGTTGGTTAAGTCACTGATATGGTATCTTATTTTATTTTTAATACCTTATTTTAAAATATCATAATCATATTAGTTTTTCTTTCCTTAACTGTGCTCTGATTGATTCAGTTGAGTTAGAATATTGACTACTACATAAATCTGGAAGTTACTTTAAAATAATGAAAAGGAGACATCAAGAAAAAAGCATAATATGGACATTAATTTGGGATGGTGTTATGTTTGTGTCTAGGTGGCCCCCCAACCCTCATGCAGTCATGGAAACATCTGAATCTAGTGTTCATGATTGGTTCACTGTCTAGTGCTGGGATTAGTGGTGTGAATGCTACACCCACCCAGGGACAGAGCCAACATACAATATAAGGGAAAGAAGGAAGCATGGTTTTTGTTTGTTTTTTTTCTCTTTTGCCCTGTTTGCTCATGCTTTTTACCACCACCATAAACAGTTGCCCCTCAGCCACGCCACCCTGCATTGGAGCCAGCTAAGTATGAACTGAAACTTCCAAAACTGTAAGATAAATAAACCTTTCCTTACTTCACTTTGAGCATCAGGTATTTTGTCTCAGCAATGAGAAAAAAGTAACAAAGACAGATGGTCTCTCCCCAGACTTCTCAGGAGACATTATTTTGCCTGTTTAAAAGATCCTGCCAGATTGATCAAGTGAAGTCATTGTGAAACTACAGTACAATTTTCCTTCCATAAACCACATAAATCTAACCTCTAAGTTCTGGATGTTTTCTTTTTCTCTGCTATCACCATAAACCTGCTATTTTATTCACAATTTTCATATGTCATGTGTAAAGTTGCTATGTAATTATATACAATGTTTAGGGTCCAGGAAGGACTGAGTAAGAAAGACTGACCAAGCCCTGATACAATTACTGCCTCCTGAATTAAAATCTCTCGTTGATTCCAAATGACAGACATTCATAACATTGTTATCCTTGAGAAATGAGGTTGAAAAATGAATGCTAGTTTCAGCCTCATGGAAGCAGAATCTATTGTGCTCAAATTAAGTTCCCTGAAATGAAAAAAAAAAAAAAAAAGAATAAATGAATGAATGAAAAGAAAGGAAGGCCAACAAATGGAAAGGATGACATGCTCAGAGCTCTCTCTGTCTTTTTCTTCTCATAGACCAGCCTTTTCTTTGTGGCCAGAACATCACCACAGTTAGCTATGGCTCCCATTCTCTGAGCTGCACAAAAGCTTTCTTTCCCAAACCTCAACTTGGAAGCATCTGCCTGGGTCACCAAGGTCACAGGCCACAGTGACAGCCCCCAGTGTAATCACATGATCTCATGCAGCACTCCTTGGAAAAAATAAACTGCCCTTGTAAAACAGGTCTTCTTCATCACAGCACCACTGACATTACGGGCTGAATAATTATGTGTTGTTGTAGGGAAAAGGGAACTAGGATATTTAGCAATGTCTGACCTCTACTACTATTTGCCACTGACATCCACCATCCCTAGTTGTGACAAAGAAAAGTGCCTCCTGACATTGCCAAATGTTCTCTGATGGAGAAAAGTATCCATATTTGAGAAACTCTCATTTCTAAAAGGGATTCCTCACTAAGCTGTAGCCACATGTTCCATTTCTTACTGTATACCCAGCCTGCGCCAGGCCTCACCATAGAGATCCGCACTTCTCAGTTTCTATCTCTAGCTCAAACCTATATCCTAAATTCTAAAATAATATGTCTGTCTACCTGTTTGCTACCAACAGCATATTCAACAACTAATTCAAATCCTAACAAACCCAAACCTAACTCACTATTTTTCCTCTAAGGCTAACTTTTCTTCCACATTCTCTGTCTTAATGAATGGTATCAGTCACTCATAGCAGAATTTCTGCAGTATTTTTGGATCCCTCACTACATGCCCCACATTGCCATATTTGAGGAGATGGTTTCTAATAATATCTTTTGTACCTTGTATTAGCTCCTTCTTAGGCATTTACAATTACCATAGTTTTTTACCAGCCTCTTAAATTCTCCTTCCTCTAACTTACTTTCCAAAATGCTTTCAAATTTGCTTTTTCCTAAATGCAAATCTTATCATACTGTTTCATGCTTAAAATGAATAGATATTTTGCAGATCTAAATTGCCAGTATTAGAGTGAATTCTTTAGCAAGGTATACAATGGCCTTCCTGAACTCTTTCATGTTCCAGTCGCTAACTTTATTTACCATCTGCTTTCCTGCTAATATACACTCCTTAAAAACCCTTAGGTCTGCATTTGTTGCCCCCTTTCCTGTTCAAAGCCTCCCCTTTCTGCTATCAGTTCACCTGGTAAACTCCTACTCCTCCCTCAAGACCTGTTGCAAGTCACTTTTTCTCGTTTTTCTCTTAAGCTTCCTCCACGATCGTGAGTCTTTTAACACCCTGACTACAACTTTGTGAGAAATCCAGAACCACAGCGACACAGATAATCTGTTACTATGCTCCTGACAGAGAAATTGGGAGGTTTTTTTTTTTATGTTTGATGTGTTAAGCTACCAAATTTGGAGATAATTTGCTGTAGAGTGGTAGCCGATATCCAAATAGTTTACACACTAGATCAACATGACTAAAATTCTAGGCCCGAGTTCTAAGTTTACATCACTTACTTCAAGCCAAGCCTCATCTGGGTTTTGAATGACAACTACGACCTATCTTTTATCTCTTCAGTTTCATTTTCAGAAACAGCAAAAATAACTTGTTAAAGAATATTATGAGTGTGTTGTCTAATCAGTGTTCACAGAGGAAAAGTTCTAAAACTGTCAGATACTTAATATGGCTTTAGGTTTCAAGAAGGAAACTGAGAGAGAATCCAGGCAGTTTCCTTTGACATTCAAATTTCTGCCTTTCCCGAATCTATGAAAAGTGTACGTAATCAGATACAGATAGGAAGCAAGAATCTAATTCTAGTATTTTTGAAAATCTGCTAGGAACATAATGTTGATTTCTCCACTACAGTGAAAAGTTCTAAACCTTTCTTCATAGTTTATTAATTTTAAAAATTAATGTGTAGGAACAACTGAAACATCCATTAAAAGAACATCACAGTTTAATGAAAGATGATAAAGGATGTGCTGAATATGGGAGAGCCTTAGGTTCAACCCCCAGGACACGGTGGTGGGGGAATAGATAAAAATAAATGAACAATGATTTATTTTTATCATGTAATGGTATTAGCAGTTTTAAAAAACAATACAATAGCGTAGAATACTCTCTATAGCGTGTTGAGCTAAAAGAGTCACTAGGAAAACAAATTCTGATTTGTTCTGTATGGAGTTCAAGAACTGAAAAACTAAGCTGTTAACAGAAATTGGAGTAGCTGACATCTTGGGATTTTAGGATTTTTGCTTGTTTTTCCTTTTTGAGGGTAAGGCTGATTAAATGCAGGAAAGAGAACTTTTGGAGATGACATAGAGAGTTTTCATATCTTGATTTGAAGGTTGGCTACATAAGTGTACATATTTTTTCAAGATTCATTAACTAAGATACTCCTGTTCATTTCACTGTAATCAGATTTTATCTCAATCTAAAAAAGATGGTGCTTATTTTGGCAGCACATATACTAAAATTGGAATGATACAGAGAAGATTAGCATGGTGCTTGTGCAAGGGTGCCACGCAAATTCATGAAGTGTTCCATATTTTAAAAATAAATTTAAATTTAAAAAAGTAAAAAGGTAACTACACAATGACAAAATCTAGTCATATTTTCCTATTGGAACAAAACCACTGTTTTTGAAGATCCAAATAAAGTATTCAGAACACCAAATTTAGCTTTTTATTACATAAGTGCAACAAAGCATTCCCTAATGGTTTTCAGAAACTCCTTGGAAAAAGGTAAATGTTCTCTGCTGGAACCAAGATAAATACCAATTTCTTTTTTTCTTTTCTTTTCTTTTCTTTTCTTTTCTTTTCTTTTTTTTTTTTGTGCTGGAACTTGAACTCAGAATCTTGTGCTTGGCAGGGACATGTACCACTGAGCTAATATTCCCAACCCACTCACAGATTTTTATACACTGCCTTTTCTCACATGCTGAACTTAGAGAAGAAAATCAACATTCTGCTCTCCTGGCTCCTCAGACCTTGCTTGGGAGCAAAACAAAATTACACCAGGCAGGCAAGGGATCCTCCATACTCAGAAAAGCCCACAGGGCAGAGCCCCAGGAAACCAAAATACAGCACTGCCTTGAGGGTTCCCCATGTGACTCAGAGTCTGATAATCTCAGGGACCCAGAGGAGGAGGATTTTGGCATAGAAAGGAGAGTAAAGGAGGAAAAAAACATATTGAAAGGTTTTCACAGTTGCCATCTGAGGTTTCCCAAGCAGCAGATGTGGGCTGCAGCTGGAACAGAAGGAGAGTCATCCATGGCCTTAGCCAAGCCTGGGAAGGCCAGCAGCGTCTCCATGAGTAAAGGGGAAGCGTTCCACGGAGACTAATGACTGTGCTCCAGTTTGGGATGGAGAAACCAAACTGAAAGCAGAAACAGTAGATTCAATGAAGCAGAAAGGCATCAAGTGCCAGGATAATCATTTGCAAAGAATGTGAGCATCTACTAGTTAAATCCGGGCACCACATTTATCACTAGGTCTTCAGCATGCATTTTTCCAGTGTGGCTCAACTCCCCATATAGTTGACTTTATCTCCATCATCAAATATGGGGTATTTTTTCTTTTGTGGTCCTTTATTATTTTACCCAACACCATATCCCCACTGTATCCTTTACTTTCCTAGAAATACAGGTCTCTACCACCATGTCTCCTGGCGTCTCTCCTCCCTCAACCCCCTCGCTGCAATCCAGCTCAGGTGGTAACTTCTAGATCACAGCTTTCATTTGCAACTCTTTCCTAAACCAACTCTCTAATGCAGGTTAGGTATATTTCTGTGGCCCCCTAGCTCCAAGTATGTTCTCTAAACAAAGTTTTGCCACCTTATATTTTGGTGTCTATTGCTTTCCCTTTTGACTATGGAATACTTCAACTTCTAGAACAGTAATACTTTGTTAACAATTAAATTTTATTGCAAGAATTTTGGTAATTAAACTTCCAGGACTTCCAGGAAAATGGTGGAGTGGTAAATGACAACTCAGGGTCTCCAAGATTCAGACACTGGAAAACAATAGCCTGGGGGAGAGAGAGAATGAGAGAGAGAGAGAGAGAGAGAGAGAGAGAGAGAGAGAGAGAGAGAGACCAGGAAGCAGGAAGGATTTGTCAGAAAAAAAGTTAAAACCCACAGAGAAATAGAAAAGACAGAACACAATACACAGAAGAGAAGAACAATCTCTACTTTCTCCCTAGCTTCCAGCTCACTACTTAGGTGAAAGGGAGACCAAATCCACAGAGAAAAAGTGAAAGCTGGGAACTCCAGAGGGCTTCAGCGAGAAACAGGATGACCTTGGAATGGACTAATGCTGAGATCTATAGGAAGAGCAGGGATTTTTCTCCCACAGGGAGTTCTTTGCTGGGGAACAGCTGGTGAGTTACTCCAGTCCAAGCACTCCCCATATCCCTGGAGAGAGTGCTTGGTCAGATGCCACTTGAGGAAGGGTTGATTGTTTGAACCCAGGACTCAGAACAGCCACAGGACACTGCAAGATTCCTAGTGTTACATTCCCCATGACTGGGAAAGACAGGCATGGGAGACAGCTACCATCAGGGAGCAGGGCTGCAAAGAGACTCCCTGAGGGGTTTGAACTAAATAACACAGTCAGAGACAAGCTCAGCCTGAGTTGCTCTGGATTTCAAAATTGTGGCATTGGCACTCTCGACCTAATCCTACCTCCTGAATCCAGCACAAATCCAGGGACTAACAGTTGTCTTTATCTACCAGTGTGAGCAGGCACATGTCTTGACTTGGACACTGCCCCAAATTTACAGACCCCAGGAGAAAACTACATACTCAAAATCAGAGAAATTGTCTTTTTTTCTTTTTCTATGTTTGTGTGTGTGTGTGTGTGTGTGTGTGTGTGTGCACGCTCGTGTGCAGGGCATCACTTTTTGTTTTGTGTTTGTTTTCTTCTTTCCTTTCTTCCTTTCTTATTCATCTAGTCACCGGGGTTTGGAGAATTTTCTTTTCCTTTTTCCTTGCTGTTTGTCTCTTTTTCTTACTTCCTTCTTTTTGCCTTTTCTTCGTTTTTCCCTTTTTCCTTTTAATATTTCTCTCTTATTTTTACTCTTCATATAATTTTTTTTCTCCCTCTTTTCTGTTACTTTCTACTTGTCAGTTTTTCCTCTTAACCTTTTCCTATTTCAATAAATACCCTTTTGCTCTGCAATCTGATCCTTTGTACCACTTCTCTCTCTTCATTCTTATATCATACACTTTAATGTTTCAAATTTTTCTTCTTGCATTCCCAGTATATCTTTAAGTCCTTATTAATCTGTATCTTTAAGTCCTTATCTTTAATCCTATATCTTTAAGTCCCTATTAATCTTTAAAGGTAGTTAACTATAAAATTACCATTGAGATCTTTTCTATCATTAATGGACAAATAGTTGTCACATTTAGTACTCATTAGCTGTACGGAAATACCTGAACTACCTTTATGTTTACACCATAATTGTGGCTTCTTCACTAGGATTAAGGGTGATATAGATTGTGTTCTTAAATAAGATCCAAAATCTATAATAGATATTGTAAAAGGGAAAGAAACTACTCAAAAGGAAAGAACAATTGGGATGGAGGAAAGGAAAAAAGAAAAGCAAAAGAAAAAAATCTATAAATGATAGCTAAGATAATTACACTAATTTCTTTTAGTTCATTGAAGAGAACAGCTTGTGCTTATACTGTTTGATCACTTTTGCATGACTATATCTTGTAATCTGAGCAACTACTTTGAAGATAATGGTATGCAATATATTAACCAGTTAATTCCCTCTTATATTGTTATGAAATTCTGTATCATAGTTTTTATTGTTTTTTCTTTTTAAAATAAAAATAACAATACTATTCAATTTGCCTTAGATTATACTATTGTAGTTCACTTTTCTGATATTACCAGGGTGACATAACTGTTGCTATTAATGGATTTTCTCTGTAAACCTGTACTCAGATCATCTTTGTATTATTTATAATACTAGAGTATATTCCTAGAGAACTCTGTTGGGCCAATTACCCTGTATCTTTACCTCCTAAATTAACCTAGGTGGTCAGATCTAGGGGGTGAGGCAAAGGACCATGTTTAACCACACCAAAAGTACATCACTGAAAAGTGACTAAGAATATATCTATACTAGCAATAAAGTCTTTATATTATAAGCATCCACAAACCTCAGAAAAACTAAAAAAAAAGCAAATACTAGGTACATGAGAAGGAAAAACCATAACTCCCAACTCCCCCGAAGCATATCTGGAGGGTATTAAGGGGCAGAACAACAGAATCCACAAACCTGACTTACTCAAAAAGACAACAGAAGAGATTAAATAACTGATCAAAGACATACTCAGCAGGATTACAGAACATATAACTAAACAGATATAGAAATAATAACCAAAATTATCAGGAGATTTCAGAAGATATTAATGAAAACTTAGATAAGCTAAGAATAATACAAAACATGAATGATCAGTTTAGCAAAAAATAAGAGTCTACAAAAAGGTTTCAATCAGAAATCTAGGAGATTAAAAATTATATTGAAAGCATGGGATACAAAAGCAACCAATGGAAGGACAGAATTTCAGAACTAGAGCAAACAATGCCTTCAAAGACCAACTGCTTAAAGACACCTTAAAACCAACAAAAGAACAAGAAAAAATGGATCCAACTGCTCCTAGATGACATAAAGAAGACTAATTGACATAAAGAAGAATAATTGAAATATGTAAGAAATAAGATGACAACACAAATGACATAAAACACCTTTTCACAGAAATAATAGTACAAAGCTTCCCAAATATAAGGAAAGAAATAAACATACAGATTAGCAAGGCATATAGAACTCCAAAGAACCATGACCAGATGAGATTTCTGCACCACATTATATGAAAAGTACTAGGGAACATCCCAAGCCTTGACTTGAAATTATCTTACAAAACTACTGTGATAAAAATAGCATGGTATTGGCAGAAAAGCAGACTCAAGGATCCACAGAACAGACTAAAAGATGCAGAACAATGCCTTATCATTGACAAAAGAATCAAACACCTTCACTAGAAGAAAGCTTCTTTAATAAATGGTGCTAGAAAAACTGGCTTTCCACATGCCAAAGAATAAACTCTACTCATATTTCACCATGCACTAAACTAAAATCAAAATGTATCAAAGATCTAAATATTTAAACAGAATCACTAAACCTGCTGGGAGATACAATAAGTAGAACACTTGAAAACACTGGTGTAGAAAAAGACTTTATGAATGAAACCCTGATTACAAGGCACTGTCACAAAGAATTAACAACTGGAATCTCATCTTATTAAAAAGATTTTGTGCAGCAAAATAAACTTTTAATGGAATGAAGAGACAACCCACAGTGTGGAAAAAACTACTGCCAGTTATTCTTCAGACAAAGGACTACTATTTAGAATATTATAAAGAATTTTTTAAAAATCAGTCCCCTCCCCAAGTTTAAAGACACAGTCCAAAAATGGGCATCCAAAATGAATAGACACTTCTCAGATGAAGAAGCAGAAGCAGTAAATAAATATATGGGAAAATATTCAACATCACTAGTCATTTGAGCAAAGTGAATTAAAACAATTCTGGGCAGGGGATATAGCTCAGTGGCACAGTGCCTGCCTGGCAAGCACAAGGTTTTGAGTAAGATCCCCAGTCAAAAAAAAAAAAGCTGAGATTCCAATTCCATCTCATTCCAGAAAGGCTGGCTATTATCAAGAAATCAACCAATAATAAATGCTGGCAAGGATGTTGGGGAAAAGGAACACTTCTCTATTGTTGGTGGTGCAACCAATGTGGAAATCATTGTGGAGATTCCTCAAGAAACTAAACTAGAGTCTTAATTCAACCCAGTTATTCCCCTTCTTGGTATCTTCCCAAAAGAATTAAAAGCATCATACCACAGTGATATATGCACATCCATGTTTATAGAAGCACAGTTTGTAACAGCTAAATCTTGGAAACAACCCAAATGACATTAACCAATGAATGGATAAAGAAGATGTGGGGTTTTTTATAAAATACAATGAAGTACTACTAGACCATAAAGAATAATAAATGAGATATTTCTAGGCAAATGTGATATAAGGGAAATAAACTCCCAACATGCTAGATGCCCAGTACAAGTTCATGTTCTGTAAGTTTGAAGAATGAAGTTTTGAAACAATGGACTTAAGAGCAGAATATATTTATTGGGGGGAAGAAAGCTTCTGTCCAAGAGAGAGATAGAAGGGGTCCTAAGTGGGTAGGTCAAGGATCTGCCTTTTCTAGGGATTTTATAAAGCAAAACTACAGGTGAAGCAGGTCAAGGGTAGGGAAAAATGGGAAATCACAAGGTGGGCATGAAGTGGGACAGAACTAAGGTCAACCAATAAGATTACGAGAATAACTGCTGATGAAATCAGGATCAAATGAAGAAGCAAGTCACATAGCAAGTGAGCATGAATACAGAACAGGGTCTCTTCCTATAGAGGAGTGGGTCAGCTGCTCTTCCTGGCTTCCTCAAGGTGATGGATACCTGTTTAAAATATCAATCCCTGATGTGTATCCTGAAGAAGAATTCAGGTACATTCATTTCAAACAGGCCTTAGGCAGAGGTGTTGGTCTCCCCAACAGTTGCAAGGTATGTCATCTTCTACACTGGCTCCTTCAAAGGCCTATCCCTGTCTGACTGCCTATCATATTTCTACCTAACTTAGCTGCCTATAACAAACAGATGCACCTTGACCCTATATTCTTAAGTGAAATAAATTGGGCACACATGTGTAAATACCATAGTGTTTCTCTGGTGTGAGAAGCCAAAAATGTAAATAAGAACCAAAATGTTCAATTGACGTCATGAAATAGAAAATTTTCAAATGGGAAGGAGAACTGAGGGAAGGGGAAGGAAGAAAGGGAAAAGAAAAACAATGAGAAAAGAAGTAAGTATGGAAACAAAGTCTTTGGAGATGAGAAAGGGAAGAGAGACTGAAAGGAGAAAGGGGAACGGGGAAAAAGAATCAAGATAGATCAGGTACAGACACAAATTTCCTATGACAAATGTGATCATTCTGTATACCTAAAATGTACCAATAAACTTAATTTTAAAAAAGGTACCCAAAGTCCATCACAAGTGAAAAATCTTAAAAGCTGTTAGAGAAAGGAAACAAATTGCATATAAAGAAAAATCCATTAGAATTACAGAAGAGTTCTCTACACAAACCTTAACGGCTAGGAGGACTTTGAGTGAGCATCTAAAACATAACAACTGCCAACCTCAGTGTACATATACTGTGAAACTTTCCTTCAAAACTGAGTGTGAAATAAGGTATTTCCGTAAAGAGGAACTCAAGAAATTCATGACTACCAAACCAGTTTTACAACAAACTCTCAAGAATATCCTAGAATGAGACAATGAAGGCAACAATGCAATGAGAAAAAAGAATGACTACACCTAGTGGGATGAGCAGATAAGTAAAAAGGAAAAAATGGGGAAATGATCAAGTGGAAAATAATGCTATGACAGGAAAACCTCAGTAAATCTCAGTAAGAACTCTCACTGAATGGTCTTAATTTTCCAATCTAAAGACACAGTGGCAGAATGGATCAAAAGTCAAACCCTAATGCTATGCAGTATACAAGAAATACATTTAATTCAAAAGAGACTCACAATTCAAAAATCAAAGGATAGAGTAGGGTGTAGTGGTTCCTGCCTATAATCTCATCCCTTGGGAAGCTGAGACAGTAGGGTTGCCATGAGTGCAAAGCCAGCCTGGGGTACATAGTGAGCTTGAGGCCAGCCTGAACTATAGCCTGTCTCAAAAATAAATAAAGAGATTAATTAATAAATTTAAAAAGTATACCAATATTCCATTCAGTGTGAATCTAGAAAAGCAGGAGTATCTATACAAATTTTAAGACAAAGTAGATTTCAAGCCAAGCTTGATCAGAAGAGATGGAGGGCATCACCTATTGGCTAAGGAAACAAAGAATAAGAGATAACAATTATAAATATATATGCAACAAATACTTGTGCACTCACCTTCATAAAACAAACACTAATGGACATAAAAAACCTGTTTAGCACCAATACAATTGTAATGGGGGCTTCACTACTCACTGTCACAAATAGATAATCAACTATACAAAAAAATTTAACAAAGAAGTATCAGAGTTGAAACAAATTTTGAACACATGAACCTAATATGTATCTACAGACTTTTCCATCCAACAACAGAATTCTTCCCAGAAACATGTACACCTTTCTCAAAAACAGACCACTTGGACTATAGCTCAGTGGCACAACTCCTGCCTGGCAAATGCAAGGTCCTGAGTTCAATTTCCAGAACCATAAAAAAAGAAAGGAAAATAAAATGTTCTATCCAATAAAAAAAGAAAGGAAAATAAAATGTGCTATCCAATAATTATTTTAAAAATTATCTCATGCTTATTATAAGATCATAGTACAATGAAACTAGAAATCAATTACCAAAAAAACCACAGAAACTATGCAAACACATGGAGATTAAACAATACCCTCTTGACTAACCAACAGGTCACAGAAGAAGTCAAGAAAAAAATTAGACAGATCCTAGAAACAAATGATATTGCCTCTACAGCATACTTTAGCCCATGGGATACAATAAAGGCAGTCTTAAGAGAGAAGTTTATAGCTATAAATGGAACACCAGGAAAATGGAGCTCAAGTAAACAACCTAATGAGGAACCTCAAGGCCCTAGAAAAACAAGAACAAATCTAAAGCTGATATGAGAAAAGAAATTATAAAGCTCAAGCATAAATTAACGAAATTGAGACTAAAATATACAAAAAAGAATTAAAGAGCTGATTATTAGAATGAACAAAATAAATAAATCCTTAGCCAATTATACCAAAAGAGGAAAGACCCAAAGTCATGCAACTAGAAATGAAAAAAGTGAAATCGAGGAGGAGCTAAAGATGGCCAATCAATGAGCAACAAAATACAAAGCCCCCTGAGATAAACAACTCATATGCCAGAAAAAAACATCCGGGAGAGATCCAGACAGAGGGAGATGGATCCTCTTGACACAGAAAGAAACTAAAATGGAAAAAGCATGTCAAACACGCAGTCTCAGGGCTACAATTGAAACAGCTAAAATTACTGGACACAGCGCTTTCTGCTGGGATCTGCCAAGTTTGCACCAGCCTGAACTCACACCAGCCTGAATTTGCTCCAGCCGGCAGAGCAGTCCAAACTTGTTCCTGCTGCAACTCACAGGAGCCACAGCCATGCTGAAGTCAGGGGTTGGTGAGCCCAACAGAGAGCAGAGCCAGCAAAGGACCTTCATTAATCCACAGTCAGTGCTGGGAATGAAACTCCCCCCATGGGTAGGGTGCAACCAAGTGGGTGACATATTGGAATCGGGCAAGAGGAGCCTGAACTAGAAGTGACAGTGACTTTAGTTGGTTGCTCCCTCCCCAGAGCAGATTCATGGGATTTGTTTGGACTGGGTCATGCCCCTGGCCATCTCAAATCGATTCCATGTGCCTAGCATGCAATAACCTGGTGAAGGCCCCTAAAGTTTGGCTAGCCTGGTGAGGAGGGGCCAGCAGATGCAGCCCCAGCTTACACCTCAGTGACAAGAGCAGGCAGGAGAGGGTGGAGGTCCCTCACCAGTGTGCTTCAGAGGAACTGTGGCAGACAGGGAAGGGGGCTGGGACCTCCACTGTACACCTGTGTGGAGGAGACCAGGACCATGACAGGAGAGAGGCAGGAGGAGGCCCCCAGCCCAGAATCGTCAGAGCACTGATCCAGAAGAGGAAAAAACAAGGGAGACTAAGGGTGGCAAACATGCAAAATCAGACATGGCTTCAATGGACATTAAGAGATATCTTTGGGACCTTGCAGACAAGCTCAAAACTGAAATATTAAATTAGGTAAAGCAAGATATGAGTAGATTAATAAAAGAAATGCTAAGCATCTCTCAGGAAGACACAGATGGAAGAAGGAAGGAACATAAAAAAAGGAGAGAAACATTTGATAAAGAATATAAAGAAAATATAGAATACATGAAGCAGATACAAAGAAATTACCAGGAAATTAAAAACTCCATCGAAAGCTGGCAAAACTCCTTAAAAGAAACTAAGGATAGACTATCAAAACTTGAAGACATATTTGCAATGTGTGATCATGAAAGGAAAGATCTCTTAAAAATAACAAGGAAACAGGCAGTAACAATACAAAGGCTAAAAGATGACACAAAAATCTATAATTTAAGAATAAGAAATGTGAATGAAGAAGCAGGAATACAAACAGGTAAATTACAAAGGTTTTTCACAAAAATAATTAAGGAAAACTTCCCAAGCATGGGAAAAGAAAATGACATTCAGTTATGTGAGGCATACAGAACTCCAGCCACCTACAACCAAAACAGAGCTACATCCAGACATATAATAATCAAGATACCAGAAATTCAATACAAAAACAGAATATTAAAAGCCATCAGAGAAAAGAAACAGATTACCTATAAAGGAAAGCCCATCAAGATCACAGCAGACTTCTCGACACAGACCACCAGATCAAGAAGAGCTTGAAGTGAAGTATTCCAAGCCCTGAAAGAAAATAACCTGCAGCCCAGATTGGTATACCCTGCAAAACTGTCACTAGCAATTATTGGAGAAACAAGATACTTCCATGACAAAGAGGAACTGGGGGAATTTGTGACCACCAATCCAACCCTACTGAGAATACTGAAGGACATTCTAGAGAGGAAAAAAAATACCAGGATTTTAGGAACAGTGGCAGAAAGGCCTCAATGAGTGGGGCAGGCAGTAGAATGAAGGAGAAAATTAGACAAACAAAGGCAGAAAAATAGCATAGCAGAAATTAGGCAGAGAAGGATGGCTAGAATCTCTAACATAGATGGCCTTGATACACTATATTGTTAGTAGTGTGCCAAGATTTAAAACCCACATTACTCACACCACTATGCTTAGATATATTATATTCTGTTCCAGTCATTCTAATTGTACTAGATTTGAGGGCACAGACAGTTATCCTGAAAATAGCAACATAAAGTACGCTAATCATCTTTAATTTCCTATTAACTTAATCTAAAGCTCTGTATAACCTACACTGTTTTACCATGACTGATCGTAATCAAATCTGGTTTGTTAGATCGCTGTTTTGTATTGATAGAGTTTATTCAAAGCTGTTATGATTGATAGCATCAAGTCTGACAATATAGGCAACTATACTGAAGATGACAAGATTCACTAGAATATCCACTCTGGTTTGATTATTATCTGCCTTTGAAATTTTATGCTCTCTACAATGTTTTATTTTTACTAATATTATTATGTACTGCTATATTCAATTATACTTCTATATTCAATTATGCATGATGATATAGACAATTCTATTGAAGATAATGAGAGACAACACAGCAACCATTGTAGATCACCTTGTACTGTAGTTTTATACGACTTTTTGGTTTCATGTTTTTATAGGAATTTGTTTTGTTTTGTCTTGCTATGTTTTGTTTTTCCCTCTAATACAGAAAGGATACAAATACATGTAGAGGCTCATGCATGCATATCTGCTTACAATTTCACTGTTTGAATATCTACTTTGTATGCTTTAATTTTGTAACTTGAACAACTATTTCTAAGAGGACATATGTAATTTATCAACTAGTGATTTCTTACTGTTTATCTTTTTTTTAAAATTCTGTATTATCTCTACCCTTTACATGTTTTTTTCTCTTTAAATAAAAAAAGGTGAAATCATAGTGAATTCTGCCAAAACCCACAAGATCATTAGTAACTACTTAAAAACTTGTACTCCAACAAAATGGAAATATCAGAAGTAATGCAAAATTCTTAGATATACATAAACTATCAAAGCTAAATCAAGAACACAGAAATACCCTAAATAATACAATATCAGTCAATGAAATTAAAGAAGTAATTTTTAAAATGCCTATTAAGAAAATCCCAGGCCCTAGTGGATTTACTGCCAAATTCTGCAAGAATTTTAGAAAATATCTAACATCAATAGTTGTCAAACTTACTAATGAAATTGAAAGGGAAGCAGTGCTGTCAAAGTTATTGCTGGAAGCAGGCATTACCCTGATTACAAAACCACAAAGGGATCCAGTCAAAGAAGAGACAACTCTCTGTAATGAATAGGCGAAAAAATCCTTAATAAAGATATTGGCAAACAGAATGCATAAAATTATCAAAAAGATGGACAAGTAAGATATATAACAAAAAAGAATTCATCGCAGGGAAGAGGGATGCTTCAACATATGCAAATCAATCAATAAAATACATCACATAAACAGAATGAAGGAAAAAAATTACATGGTCATCTCAACAGATGCATAAAAAACCATTTGACAAAACCCAACATTCTTTCATGATAAAAAAAAATCCTGAAGAAAATAGGTACAGCAAGACTTATCCCATTCTGATAAAAGCCCTCTATGAGAAAAAAATGACCAACAACATATTGATTTGAGAGAAGCTGAAAGCATTCCATCTTTTTTACTATTTTAAAAGTTGAAAAATACAACAGAACAAGACAGAATAAAGCCAATTATGTAATGCAGGGAAATTGGTACAGAAATTCACAGCAGGTTACCGGGATAACAGTAATAGGTACCATAGTATATCTTGTTATCTTCATAATAGTTGTCCTTTCAATCAGGTATAGCAAAATCAAACCAAATACAGAACATCATAAAACCTATCAAAACAAAGTATTGACTAGAGCAATACAATTAATCAAAACAAAGCAAAACAGTGATAACAATATTTGACTTCAAAGAGATGGTAGAAGGAAATCCCCCATATTTGCTACATTGCATATGGTCATCCTCCCAAGAGATGCTCAGACCTCTGGCTCACATTTGCAAATGGGGGGATGGAGAGAAGGGATGTTTGATTTTCAGCCTGCATGCTGATAGGCTCATGGCTGCCTCCCAGGGAGGCGAGCAGGTTGCTTTGTTGCCCAGCGCCCTAAGTTCCAACATGGTATGGATCTTGGGAGATGCTGGCTGGCTGGTTCTTGCCCTGGCTCACCCACTGCTCACTTGTGCCACAGCTACTTACCAGGAAGGTGAGCAGGTTGCTTTGTTGCCCCGCACCCTAAGTTCCAGCATGGCGGGATCTTGGAAGATGCTGGCTGGCTGCTTCTCTCACTGGGTCACCTGCCACTTGCTCGAGCCATGGTTACTTACCAGGGAGGTGAGCAAGTTGCTTTGTTAAGCATGCCATCTAAAATCAGGAAAAACATAAAGATGCCTGCTATCACCACTCATGCTTCATATAGTTCTTGAAACATAGGCCAGAGCAATTAAACTAGAAAAGGAAAAGATTTAGATAGGAATAGAAGTTCAATTGCCAATTGCCATTATGTGATCCTATACATAGATGACCCCAAAAACTTCAGCAAAAGATTTCTAGACTTAGAGGCAGCCAGCTCGCCACTCTGGTAAGGGGCTCTGGCCTCCCAAGCTGCAGCTGTCCCAGGGCAAGAACCATGTCAGCGTTTCCTGAGATCTGCACCAGGTTGGAACTTGAGGCGCTGGGAAAACCAGCAGTCAGCTTGCAGCTGTAGTAAGGAGCTATGAGCCAAGACTCAAACATCCACCCCATCCCCGCCCCCACGAGTAAGTGAGAGCCAGAGATCTGAGCATCTCTTGGGAGTTTGACTACATACAATATAGCAAATAAGGGGGATTTCCTTCTGGCATCTCGTTGAAGGCAAATATTTTTATCTCTGTTTTGCTGTGTTCTGATCAATGGTATTGCTCTATTCAATATTCTGTTTTTATAATTTTGGTATTTCCTTCGATTTTGCTGTACCTGAGTGAAGGAACAACTATTATGAAGAAAACAAAATATACTACTGTACCTATTGCTGTTATCCCAGTAACCTGCTGTGAGGTTCTGTGTCAGTTTCACTGCACTGCCTCAGTTGGCTTTGTCCTGTCTTGCTCTGCTGTATTTTACTACCTTCAAAATAAATAAATAAATAAATAAAGTAATAAATATAATAATAAATAAATAAATAATTTTTAAAAAGTAAATAACAACAACAAAAGAGATCAATAAGGTATTGACCAACGTGAAACATGATATAACTAAACAGATGATGAACTTAAAAAGAAAAAGGAGGAAAAGAAAGTGCTCTAAAGGATATAACTGTATGTATATTTAAGTGTGTAGGATTAATAACCATGTTGTTAAGTTTTTGTTGGATCATTGAACAGAACTGTTTGTAGCCTCACTGTTTGAATGTCCACTTTGTATGCTTTAATTTTGTAACTTGAACAACTATATGTAAGACAATATGTAATGTATCAACTAGTGATTTCTTACTATTTTTTTTGAAATTCTGTATTGTTTCTACCCTTTTTTCTGTTTTGCTTTTTTTCTCTCTTTAAATACAATTTTTAAAAAATTTTAAAAAAAGATTTCTAGACTTAATAACAAAATTCAGCAATTTAGCAGTATACAAAGTCAACACTGAGAAATTAATAGTACCCCTATTCAGCAATAACATTGACTGAGAGAGAAATTAGGGAAAAAGTACCTTTCATGATTGGGTCACAAAAATATGAAATACTTAGGAATTAACCTAACTAAGGAAGTGAAAGACCACTAAAATGAAAATCACAATACTCTGAAAAAAAAGAGAAAGATGACATTAGAAAATGGAAGGATATCCCCTGTTCCTGGAAAGTCAGAACCAAAATAGTCAAAAAAGCCATACTTCCAAAACTGTTACATAGATTTTCAATGCAATTTCAATCAAAATACTAATAGCATTCTCACGAAAGTAAAGAAAGCAATTCTAAAATTCATATGGAGCCAAAAGTGTTCTAGAACAATTCTGGGCTACAAGGTAAGGCAGGCAGCATCACAATTCTAGACTTCAAGTTATACTACAAAGCTACAGTGATAAAAATAGCAAACTATTGGCAAAAAAACAAATAATGAAACAGAATAGAGCCTTGGTAAACAATTCTAGGCCTCCTCAGCTACCTTAATTTTGACAAAAGGACCAAATACCTTTGCTGGAGGAAAATTAGCCCCTTTAACAAATGGTGCCAGTAAAAATGGTTATTTGCATGCCAAAAATTGAATCTAGACTGTTATGGATTAAAAGCTGATTATCAACTTAACACCAATTGAATTAAATCAGCATGGTTCCGTGCATAGATAGCCCACCTGAGGAAAGCTGCCAGCATACATAGAGACTTGGAAAAGAAGAGCAAGGCATTGTGGGTTTTTTCTAAGTGTTGCTGTTTTGAGCCGTTGGTTCTCCTGGAGAAGCTGGTCATGACTAGCTTCTCCAGTGTGAGTTCAACCACTGTCATCAGAGAAGCTTGGGACCTTGTTGGTGAGAGTGGCTGTGGTTCACTTTGGGGGAGCTCTGGTCCTTACATTGAGCATTGCTTCCTGGCTCTGGACGGGAAGGTGGTGCTGTTTACTGTCCAGGATGAACTCATCATGCTGGCTTTCTGCCATGTATTTGATTGTTCTTATAGCTGGTGGAGCTCAGAACCTCTGTGTCGCTGAGGATGGCTGTGGTACTTTTCAGGGCAGCCCTGGTTCTTATTTGGAGTGTGACTTTTTGGCTCCAGTATAAAACCCTCAACCTACCAGCACAGCTCCTTCACCCTGCTGGAATAGACTTTCTAGCTTCCACCACTGACCTTTGGGCCTTGCCAGCACACATCTATAAAAGAGACTGGCACGAGTTCTTCTTGTGGGCTCTAGACCTCCAGGTGGACCTGTGCGAGGCATTGTCATGGGCTCTAGGTCTTCATCTGGACTCATGCAGGACATTGCTGTGAGATCCAGGTCCTTGACTGAATATTCTGAGTCTTCAGTGTTGTGGACAGATTGCCTGCATTTTCTGTATTAAACTCTGGGTGACCATCAAAAAACAGTATTACAAATTCTGTATCCTGATTCCAATTGTTCTCCTCACAGCCCCTGAAAACAACATGGACCCATATCTCTCACCTTGCACTAAACTAATATCAAAGTGGATTTAAGATCTTAATATTAAAACATAAACAATCTGCTGAAAGACGAAATAAACAAAACTTGAAGACATAGGTACAAACACTTTGTCACCAAAGCCCCAGTTGCATGAAATAATACCAAGTGTGGAAGACCATCACATCGTCCTCCCTCTGACCCAAGTGTGATTGTGTTTACTTACAAGCCAAGCAGAGTGTATAGAGGTGATGTCCCTAAACTGACTTTCAGTTTACTTAGAGTCTGGCCAAGGCTGTGTATGTATCTTCATGAAAGTTGACAATGGACTAACATAGTTTATTATCAACAGCTATGGTTGAGTTCAGAGAGACAAACTGTGATGCCATGGGGCTAAGATATGAGATAATGTCTCCACTGGGGCCTGCAAGACTCCTGAGGAAAATTTCTTCCCAGAATTGGCTGTGAAGCAGGATACTTATTGACTGTAACCCAAATCTGGCTATTCCTGTCCCTTCCGCAAGAACACTTTGTCCCCTCTGTTACAAGCCTTGCCGGCCTTGCCACTTATCTAGCATCACCCAGAAACCCCCTCAACATTTACTTCAGTGAATAAATACCAAGGTTTTGGGTGCCTAGTGTGCCCCAAGAACAACTGATCATCCTACATCCCTGATGTACCCCTATTTTCTCCATCTCTCTGTCTCTGTCTCTGTCTCTGTCTCTCTCTCTCTCTGTCTCTCTCTCTCTCTCTCTCTCTCTCCCCCCTCCATATGCCATAACTCCAGGAAAGAGACTGGGGACTCACTGAAGGGGTCCCTGATAACTGGCACTGTGGTCTCCAGGAACCCAGAATCAACAAATAAGGCCACATAAAATTAAAAGCTTTTAAACAGCAAAGGAAACCACCAATGGAGTGAAAGAGTGGTCTACAAAATGGGGCAAATTTTTGCTAACTACTCAGACACAAGACTAACAGCTAAAATATATAAGGAACTTAAAAAGTTAGACCCCTCAAATTTAAAGACCTAATCAAAAGTCAAATTTGAGAAGTGCATAGACACTTCTCAAATGAAGGACAAATGGTCGATTGTTATGGCTTATGTCTAGATGTTCCCTGAAAAACCTCATGCAGTTATTATATATGGGACTTTTCCAGAGATGGCTGAATCTAGACTGTGTGATGTTAGGATTAAGAGTGTGTGATTACTAAATTAGTACACCTACTCTCTTCCTGTGAACCAGCAGCAGCCATGCAAGCCACCAAGAGGAGGAACAAGAAGCCAGCACCTTCCTGTGAGCCAGCTAGCATGCAGGCTGAGAGATTAGAAAAGCTGAGCACTCCCCCCCCACACAAACACACTCTATAAGCAACCGGCTGATCCAGAGGAACACAGACCTAAAGCCAGTAGTCTGAGCGTCCATTTAGAGGATAACAATATGCAATTTAGCAACTATGGGGGATCTCCTTCTGAAGGTGGTAGCCATTGTTAATTGCCTATTATCTTGTTTTAATGTCCTGTATCATTTTCATTGTTTTGCTTTGTTTGGTTTTATTCTGTTTTGTTTGATTTTATTATAACTGATGGCATGGGCAGCTATTTCGAAGATAACAAATTATATTATGGTAGCCATTATTGATTTATTATTTTGTTTTGAAGTCCTGTATCACTTTTATTGTTTTGTTATGATTGGTTATTCTGTTCTCTTTTGCTTGATTTTATTATGTCTGATGCTATAGGTAGCTACTTTGAAGATAACAAGAGGCATTATGGTAGCCATTTTTGTTGTCCTATTATCTTGTTTTGAAGTATTGTACTACTTTAAAATTAAAGGAAAAGAAAAAAAACTAAATTAGTCCACTGACTGGTTTAGTGTCCATGATAAGCCCAGTAGCCTAGATGGAATATACAAGGGGTAGAAAGAAGCTGTTATTGTCACTTTTTGGGTCACTTGCAAGTTTTCCTTGTTTTCTACCTGCCGTGAACTGTTTCTTCTCTGCAACATCCCTCTGCCATGCCCCCCTGCCTTGTGACCAGGCAACTATGGACTGAAACCTCTATGAAATAAATCTTCCAAATAAACCTTTCCTCCCTTAACTTTAGGTGTCAGGTATTGTTTCAGCAACAAGAAAAGAAACTAAGACACCAATAAATACATGAAAAATGTTCAACATTGCTGTGTAGTCAAGAAATGCAAATTGAAACAACACTGAGTTTCTGTATCATTCCAGAAAGAATAGCTATCTTCAAGAAATCTAACACTAAAAAAAACCTGGAGAGGCTTCAGGGAAACAGAATCCCTGCTTCATTGTTGGTGGAAGTATAAGTATAACCATTATAGAAATCAGTATGGGAATTCCTCAAAAAACATAAAAATTCCATTTGACTCAGCTATTTCCTTTCTAGGTATCTTCCCAAAAGATATATCATATTACAGTAATACATACAGACCCACGTTTATAGCAGCACAATTCAAAACAGCTAAATCTTGAAAGCAGTTTATATGTCCATCAACATATGAATGGAAAAAGAGAATGTATTATTGATACCCAATGGAGAACTGCTCTACCATAAAGAAAGACAAACTTGAATTATTTGTGGGAAAATGTGTATATCTTGAGACCATAAATTTAAGTGAAATAATTAGATGCACAAGCTTAAATATCACATGGTTTCTCTTATATAAGAAACCCAATATATAATCTAAGTACAAAATAAAAGACAGATAATAAGAGAGAGAGAGAGAGAATCCAGCATGGTCAGTGTATTTGAAAGGGTATTTTGATTTAGGGTAATTATTTAAAGTATTTTGGGACCTGTTGTCTTGCTATTAATCTATGTTTATAATAATTAACTCCATAAAGCTTTATAAAATGAGCAAATAAATCTGATGCTGACAAAAGAAAAGAAAAAAATGGGAGTAGAAGGGAAAAGAAAAAAAAAGAATTGAGTTATGTTTTGTACTTGCACCAATTCTCCACAATGAATGTAATCATTGTGTACCACAAACATGTACTAATTAAAATCTTTTTAATTAAATAGATTTTAAAATAAAGAAATAAAATATTAAAGACAGAATAAATAGTATCATCCATTATTATTTCTCTGTATATACAAATAAAATATGTATGTTATATATAATTTAATATAACACAATTTTACATAATTTAACGATTTAAATATGTCTCTAATAAAAATAAGTAGCTCCCCCTGCTGGTCCATAGTGTTGTTGCACCCATGTTAAACCATGTTAAACCTGTGTTAAACAGTACACACAGATGTCTGTTCCCAGGGTGGGGTTTGTTCAAGTTGTCAAGCATATGGCTGATTTTAAAAGATACAAAGTAAAATTTAGAAGATGAGAGGGTAAAACTGATTACTACATTTAGAAGTGCTTGGTGATCCAGGCAGGACAAATTAAATATAACACATCCAAATGTAGCATGACAGCTCATGTAACTAACAGAGATCATTTGCATATATTCCCATATAGAAAGGGCTATCATAGTCTGCACAGCATATGCACATGAACTACCAAAACATGGCATGAAAGGTGCCTAACGAATTATGCTGCAGCACATTGTATTGGTCTACTGCTGGCCGGCAGGTTTCTCATTAGGTTAGGCATGGACAAGATCCATGAAGGCCAAGTGGAGAGGACTAGATAAATAATGTGTAAAACACTGATAATTAATCTGGTGCCTTCACCTGCTATTTGGACACAAGTCTTGCCAGAAATACTTTTGACAGTAGAGTTTTGGGGGCTTCAGAAAGAGCTATAGGTGGAGGTTTGTCTGTCCATGGTGCCAGATGAGCCCCTGATTATGATTCTGAAAGAAATAAATTCAATGCAGAAGTACATCAGAAACATATCTAGGACCAGACCATTGCAAGTTAATATGTGATACCTAATAGAAAAACATGAAGATGCTCAGAAGAAAAATTCTCTCTGTACATAAAGACTGATATAACTGCAGACATGATGAAGGAGATGACCAGGAAAACTCATACTACTGTGCAAGTCCAGCAGTCTATGGGGAGAAGTCCAAGGGAGAAGTTAAAAAGAAAAAGTGCAACCGTCTCAGAGTATCCCCAGTCCAGAGGAAAGATCAGGTATCTCAAAAGCAGGCAAACTTCCTCAGAGCTCAGAAGTGGGATGCTCAGAGCTGGACAAAACAGTGATTTTCTATGAACATTTTTCTGATAAAGACAATAACTTGTTGACATGCCAAAATACTTATATAAATATATGTACCATTGTTTGATATTCTTAAATTCAATATAATTAAGTAAGAATAGCCAAGTCCATTAGCAAGTTTTATAGTCTACTTTGTGCTTTGATATAGCTTTATTTAAAAATCAATTTTAGTGGTTCTGGGGAATCAAACTGAGAGCCTCAGATTTGCTAAGCAAGGGTCCTACTATTGAGCTACATCCAAGCCTATGTTTTGACATAGTAAAGAAATTAATAGCACAGGGAACACATTATAATAAAAAGAAAACAAATAAATTTGATTACATAAAAATTTAAACAGAATATTACACAATTTATCTGAAAAATATTATATACATAAAGTTAAAATACATGCTGAGGAATATAATTCATTTAATTAAAGTTATATTACTCTATCAAATATATTCGCATTCATAATTTTAAAAGTCAAAATCTTTTGCTATTTTTTGTCTTGCCATACTAGCTCACACTAACTTGCATTCTCCAGAAACAGAAAAAACTTTTTTCAACTCCTTTTAACTATCTTTTCTGGAAGTGATCTTTATACTTTTTTTTTTTTTTTTTGGTACCGGGGATCAGACTCATAACCTCACACTTGCCAGGCAGGAGCTTTAGCCACTGAGCTAAATCCCCATCCCAACCTTTATACTTTTAAGTAACATGATTATAGAGGTCTTTTTTTAGAGCAGCCCTTATTGACTATATACAACTGAAAGTAATGATGTAGCCTTTTCCTTCTCTTCCAGTGATTTTAGTGATTATAAGTGCTGGTTGGAACAATATCCATTGCTTACATGGTTCATAATTATGTAAGTGTACCTTCTGTGGAGCTGCATTCACATCTTTAGATTTTCAGTCTCTTCCATCTCTCACCTTTTGTTTTTCTTATCATCCTCACCCCTTTCACTAGTTCCATTTCCTGTGTGCCTACAGCCTACTTCTAAACTCTCCCCTAAAAGAATTTCCTCAGTATACTCAGACTCACCAGGACACACACACACACACACACACACACACACGCACACACGCACGCACAGAGTGAGAGAGAGAGAGAGAAAGAGAGAGAGAGAGAGAAATGTACTCTCCCCTGCAGCCCTTCTGCAGCATTCTCTCCACCTGTCCTGTGAAGTTTTTCTGTATCTGCTGCCATCTCTCGGCAATAGGATGACAACTCATTTTAATTTGCCAGAAACTGTACCACTTGCATGACTGAAATGCCCATAGCTGGCAGCCCCCTCAGGCCCAGGCTAATTGGAACATTTTGTCTACCTACCTGGATGGTCCTTTGGCTCTTGGAGTCTAGTGTGTCTTCTTTTCGTTTCACTGTTTTATTTTGTGGAACCCATTTTCCAGTACAGTAGTTCCCTTAAGAGAAGAGTGAAAGGGAAGTAAAATGTTTCACATTTACATATCCGAAAGGTCTTTAATCCACCTTCATGAACCTTAGGAAATCTGGTAGAAAATAGAAATCAAGAATTGAAGTAAGTTCCAATATGAATTTCAAAGGAAAGAGCCCACTGACTTTCGGTTTTCTCCTATAGCAAGTAAGAAGTCTGGTGCCCTTCCAATTCTGGGACTTTTTAATCTCTGGAAGTTTGAAGTTTATCTCCAGGTTCTGAAATTTCACATGGCACACCTTACTGCTAATTTCTGGGGATTTTTAAACAGTGTGCAGAGCTTCGAGTGAGTTCTCGCAATTTAGGAACTCATGTCTTCTATTCAAGAAAAACTGCATTTTAAAAAAATCTCTCTCTGTCAGGGGCTGAGGGTTTAGCTCAGCAGCGTAAGTGCTCACCTGGCAAGCGCAAGGTCATGAGTTTGATCCCTGGTACCAAAAGAAAAAAATCTGTCTCTGTCTCTCTCTCATGTTCTCCCTTTCTGAGGCTCCTGTTTATTCAATTGTTGAGCTTCTTGAACTCTAATGGGTTTCTTTCCCATTTTTTAAATCTTTGTTTGACTTTCAAGGAGATTTCTTCCCAATTTTTTCCTGCAGTTTCTATTATAGTTGACTTGATAGAGCAATATTTACTCTCTGAATAGTTTTTTTACTACAGGCTTCAGTCATTACTTCTCAGATACAGTGTCTCTTCTTACTTGTGTAAGTTATTAAGTGCAGGGTTTATTTGTTTTTAAGTTTTTTTTCTATTTCATACACACTGCTGCTATTTTCTCAACAGTTTATTTGATCTGTTTCTGTGAGGAAATATACTTTCCCTGACTGACTGGTGTTCTTTGGTTATCTGCTCATATTTAAAAACAAGGCAAAAAAAAATGGACAAGAAAAGACTAATACACATTTCTGTGGGATAGTCTTCTGTTCCTCCTTTGTCTTTGGTTTCAATCTTCTCCATTCTGTTAAAGTTGTTTTACCATTGATCAGGCTACTGATTTCCAAAATTCTACTACTTCTGTCCCTCTACTTATACATAGTCCCTTTTTTCCATTTTTCTCTGTTACTTTTTTCTCATACTATGAATTCAACCCAGAGCCTTCACGCTGATCTATGTCCCCAGCCTTTTTCTATTTTGAGACCAGGTCTAGTAGAGTCACTAAGTTGCCCAGGATGAGCTTACACTTGCAGTTTCCCACATCAGCCTCCTCGAGTGCTGGGTATATACCATCATAGCCAGCTACCGATTTCACACAAGTGTTTCATTTTCATCTTTACAGTTTTGTGCTTTTTGGATTTTTTAATGTATATAGTTTTGGGGCTATAAGATCAATGACTATGTAGCCATCCTGCCATTTTTCACTGGAAATGTTGAGTGCCTCTTTCATTATCTTACATATTTCTTTCTAAATCTGAAGCAGACGGAAGCGAGGACTCTAACTTGTTCATGGTTACAGTCTACTGTCTAACATAACACCTGAGACATATTCAATGAGCAAGCAAGGGCTTACTGAATGAATACACACATAGCACAATGATACTTTTGGAATATTTGCCAATGGTTTGCTTTGCTTTCCTCCTTCTTTAACCAGGCTCTTCTCTTATTCCCTCAGAGAGCATGTAGGATAATAAAGTAATACTGCATTGTAAGTTTCAAAACCTTAGATCTTTAGGAAAGTTGAAAGCATGGCATGAACAAAATATTGGAACAAAGCTCTGTGGTAACACTGTTAAGGATACCCGAACCATTCCTGTAAAGCTAGTAGGTTGACCCACCAGAGAGTCCAAATTTAGCTCTCGAGAGGCAGCAGGGTTCTGAGCAAAAGCTGGTTAGTGTGTCTATAGTTAGAACTATTTTCTCCTTTTGGAACTCAGCTTGGGAACAGAATCTAGTTTTGTTTTCATGCAAGAATTAAAAGATAAACAAAAGTCAGGGGATCTAAAAGAGAACTTGCAGATAAGAACACAGGTGAAGAAATCCCAAACTAGACCCTGAGTAAGGAGACAGAATGTTTTGCTTCTCAGTGGATGCATCCTGGATACATAGATGCTCTTGAGCCTTACCTTCCTCCCCAACTCTGATATTTTGGCACTGTCAGGCTCTTCTTTGTACTTAACCACAATCCTGGGGGTATCCTTAGCTTGCCTGAGATTAAGTTTCTGTTACCCAAGTAAAATGGGAGCTCAAGATTAAAACTAAGCTTCTCTTGGTTAGGTCAATTTCATGTGCATTACTCAATATGGTCACACTTATCATCAGTTACTTGTTTTAAAATGCATCAAATTTTATAACAACAAGTATTGACACAACAAATGACCACATATTTCAACATAGCAATGTGCTAAATTATAGATGTATACTCCACAATCATCCATAAAATTAAAAAGATGATTAATAGAGTATGTAGACTTCTTGACTAAACTGTTTATAGTATTTGTTAATCTTAACAAGACAAATAAGGAATGTCAAGACTTCAACTTTCAGCCACAAAGCCAGTACTTTCAGTGAGCCAACTAGAACAACTGGATAAAATACACAAAGTAGCATAGGACTAAGGGTTCTCAGAGAACATGATAAGCAAGGCTCTGGAAAAGGAGAGAACTTGAAGAGAAAAGTTAACATTTTGCAACTGACTTTTCCTTTGGGGCATCTACTAATTCTGAGTGCTGAGAGGCTAAGAATCCAGGCAATAGATGTGGAAAGAGGAAGCCCTAAGGGGCAAAGAAGGTAGCAAATTTTTTTACAATTTAGGAGGGCAAGAAAAATTGAAGTCTTGTCAGATAAGATCTCTGTCAGAAGTGGGAATGATAGTTCAATTCTTATCAGCTAAGTTTTAAAACCAGCCTATATGAATGGACCAACAAAATGTGATATTTCTATACAATGGAGTACTACTCTGTTATAAATAAGAATAAACTAAGCCATTTGTGAGAAAATGAACATACCTCAAAACCACATTGTTAAGTGAAATAAGCCAAATGCACAAACCTAAATACTGCATTGTTTCATTTATATGAGAAAGACAAAATATAAATGAAGAGCGAAATAAATGTTCAAATAGGGAAAGGATGAAGGGATGAAAGGAGAGGGGAAGAAAGGGAAAGAAAGGGAACCAAAAAAGAAAAAGAATTAAGATGTGTTTTATACATACACCAAAGCCCCAAAAGAAATGCAATCATTATTAAATGCAAACAAGTACTAATATAAAAATAAAAAACTATCTGAAGACATAATTGTAGGTGAAAATCTGAGTCTGACACTTAACCTGTTTCCCAACCAAATTTTGATGGTGCAGGGAGCAATATAGTGAGAAACCAAGCTGAATAAATACATCAGAAATTTTTCACTCTTAAAAAAATCTCAAGGCCGGGGATTTAATTCAGTGGCTTAAGCGCCTTCCTGGCAAGCGCAAGGTCACAAATTCAATCTCTGGTACAAAAACAAAAAAATCAAAAAACTCAAAAACAGTCCTAAGAAGAAAATTTATAGCAATAAATTCTCATATCAGAAAAATAGAACAAGCCCAAACAACCTAATGTTGAGCCTCAAACCTCTACAAAAAAGAGAATGTCAAGTTCAAAGCTTGTATGAGGGAAGAAATTATAAAGATCAGAGCAGAAATTAATGCAATTGACACTAAGAGAGCAATACAAAGAATCAGTGAATCAAACAGTGGGTCCTCTGATAGATTAAATAAAATATGCAACCTTATCAAAAAAGGAAAGCAATGACTTAAACTCATGCAATTAGGAATGAAAGGGGTGAACTCACAACAAATTCTGCAAATATCCAGAAAGTAATCAATACCATCTTTACTCTAAAAAGATGTAAAACACAGAAGAAATAAACAGATTCCTGGATATATATGAATAACCAAAGTTGAATCAAGAAGATATAAAAATTCTAAATAATCCAATATCAATCAGTTAAAAATGTAATAAAAAAACTTATCAACAAAGAAAAAGCCCAAATTCTGATGGATTCATTGCTGAATTCTATAAGAAATTTAGAAAAGATCTAATGCCATTATTCCTCAAATGAAAGGGAAGCAATACTCCCAAACTCATTCCTGGAAGCAAGTATTACCTTGATTCCTAAATCAGAGGACCCAACCAAAAAAGAGAATTACAGGCCAATCTCCCTACTGAACATATATGTAAAAATCCTCAATAAGATGCTAGCAAAAAGAGTGCAACAAATCATCAAGATTATGCACTCTGACCAAGTAGGATTCATCCCAGGGATGCAGGGATGGTTCGATATACACAGATCAATAAATGTAATGCACCATATCAACTGAGCCAGAATTACATGATCATCTCAATAGATACCAAATAGATACCAATAGATACCAAAAAAAAAATTGATGAAGTGCAACACTCTCCATGACTAAAAAAAAACCCTAGAGAAAATTGGAATTTGTCTTTATCTCAATCCAGTAAAAGCTAACTATGAAACTCAACAGCTGATATCATATTAAATGGACAAAAACTGAAAGCTTTCACTTAAAAATCAGGAATAAGATTAGGATGTCTGCTATTACACTCCTTTTCAATATGGTTCTGGAAAAATTAGTCAAAGCAATTAGACAAGAGAAAGAAATAAAAAGAATAAAGATAGGAAAGGAAGAAGTTAAATTAACATTATTTCAGATGACATTTTGATAAATCTACATAGGGGTTCTCAAAAATTCTACCAAAACAACTTCTGGAATTGATAACCAAATTCAATCACATAGCTGGATACAAAGTCAACACTGGAAAATTAAAAGCATTCCTATACACAAATAATAAATGCACTAAGAGAGGCATTAGAGAAATAATCTCTTTTAAAATCACATTAGAAAAATAAAACACTAAGGAATCAATCTAATAAAGTAAGTAAAAGATCTCTACACTGAAAACTATAGCACTCTGAAAAAGGAAATATTTTTTTGAAAAAGCAAATTGAAGAAGATATCAGAAAATGCTTTCTACACTTGCTCTTGAGTAGAAAGAACCAACATAGTGAAAATGGCCATACTTCCAAAATTGTTATACATATTTAATGCAATCCCAATCAAAAATACCACTAGCATACCTCACAGAACTAGAGAAGACATTCATAAAATTCATTTGGAACCAAAAGAGGCCTACAATAGCAAAATCAATTCTAAGCAATAAAGGCAAGGCAGTGGGCATCACAATCCTTAACTTGAAATTATACTACAGAGCTAATGTGATAAAAACATGGTACTAGAAAATAAAAAAAAAAAAACAGACTTCAGGATCAATGGAACAGATTAGACAACACAGAAGCAACTCCAAGAACATTCAGCCATCTTACCTTTATGAAAGGGGCCAAACATGTTCACTGGAAGACAGAGAGACTTTAATAAACTCTGCTGGAAACATTGACTATCCACAAGTTGAAGACTAAAAATAGACCCATGTCTATCACCATGCACTAAACTAACGCAAAATGAATCAAATATCTAAATATTAAAGTTTAATCTCCTAGAAGATAGACTAGATAGAACACTTGAAGACCTAAATGTAGGTAAAGATTTAATAAACAAACTTCCAACTGCAAGGGAGAGAATCAACAAGTGAGATCTCATCTTATTAAAAAAAAAAAAAACTTTTGCCCAACAAAATAAATCAGTAACAGAATGAAAAGATAACACACAGAGTGGGAAAAAATTTTAGCCAGTTGTTCCTCAGATGAAGGACTAATATCTAGAACACATAAAGAATTAAAAAATCAGATCCCCCCCCAAAGTTAGAGACCAAAATGGGCAGCTGAGATGAATGTATACTTCCCAGATGAAGAAGTACAAATGGCAAATCAATATACAAAAAAATATTCAAAATCATTGGTTATTTGAAAGACACAAATTAAAACTATGCTGAGATTCCATCTCATTCCAGAAAGATTGACTATTATCAGGAAATCAACCAATAACAGATGCTGGTGGGTACGTGAGGGAAAAGGAACTTTTCTCCACTGTTGGTGAGAATATGGGCAGGTGCAACCACTGTGGAAATCAGTGTGAAGATTCCTCCGAAAACTAGGACTTGAGGTCCCATTTGACCTAGGTATTTCCCTCCTTGATATTTTCCTCCAAAAATTAAAAGCATCATATCACAGTGATATATACACATCCAAGTTTAAAGCAGCACAGTTTGTGATAGCTAAATCCTGAACAGCTACAAATGCCCATCAACTAACAAATGGATAAAAAAGATGTAAGTTTTCTTTTCTTTAAACAATGGAGTCCTACTCAGTCATAAAGAATGATGAATTTGAGACATTTATAGCTAAATGAGTGGATCTTGAGACCACACTCTTAAGTGAAATAAATTGGCACACATGTGTAAATATTGCATTGTCTCTCTGGTGTGAGAAATTGAAAATGAAACTAAGAACCAAAATAAATATTTTGGTTTAATAGGTATTATGAAATAGGAAGAAATTGTGCAAAAGGAAAGGGAAATGGGTGGGGGAGGAAAAAGAAAAAATGAGAAAAGATAAAATGGAAACAAACCTTTGTAAATAAGGCAGGGAGGAGGGGTTGAAGGGAGGGGAGGGAATGGGGGAAAAGGAGGAGTCAAGATGCAGCATGTACAGGTACAGTGGTATTATGCACAAATTCCCTATGATGAATGTGATCATTATGTATACCTAAAATATGTCAATGTAATAATAATAATAGAGAAAAACCAACAGTGAGTAGAAAGTAGACAAGAAAAAAAGTTGCACGGAGAAGAAAGGCCCCCTAGCGAACACCCAGGTCCTGGTGGAACCTGCTTCCAGGGACAGAGATCAAAGGTTCTCACTAAAGCAGTATATGGCATCCAAAGAACAGCAAACTGTGGAGACAGCGAAATGATCAGTCACTATCAGGAGCTGGGGAAAGAAGCGTAGAATAGGAGGTGCACAGAGGAAGCTTAGGGCGGTAAAACTGCTACTGGAATGCAGGAGTCATGTCGCAGGAACAAGGAACAAAACTGAAGACAGAGGAAGTGGGGGAGGGGCAAGCAAATTTGTTTAAAAGATATAAAGGCAAGGAAGTAAAGTCCCATTAGCCAGGAGGGGGTTCTGAGTAGGATCCCATGAGGACTCCTTGTCTCGGGGGTTTCAAGAGGTTTGGGAGGGAACTCAGGCTGTTGAGCAAGCAATATAATCTCTATTGGGAACTGCATACATTTTAGGATCCAAACTATGCAGTGTTCATGCAGTACCCTCTAGGGCCCATGTGTCCTTGAGTCAGTGGCCTGCTTGAGTATGCACTGGGAAGGTCCACAACCACAGGACACCTGACAGATATTTTGTAATTCCTGGGGGGTTACCATGCAGCAGACTCTGTTTTGGGACTCCTGACTCCATTTGGGGCCATTGTCCTTCCTACCCAGTAGAATCGTAACTCCTATCTCACTAACTCCTATTGCAAAACTATTCTAATGGTATTTCATGGTGGACACATGTCATTGTACATTTCTGAAAGCTACAGAATGTGGAACATCAAGTGTGAGCCCTAACGTAAACTATGAACTTTGGGTAATAACGTGCCAGCGGAGGTTCATCAATTATGACAGATGTACCACTGCACTGGAAGATGTGTTTGGTAGAGTTGGAGCAGGGACTCTAGGGGAAATGTCTATATTTTCTGTTTAATTTTCCTCAAAGCCTAAAACAATGCAGAAATAAAACCTATTTTAAAAAATAACTATGATGCAGCTGGGAGTTGTCTCAGCCTCTGAATGGATTAAGACAGTCTCTCAAACAGATAAAGAAATAAAGTAAAGTATCTCAGGCAGAGGACACTGCAGCAGAGCCTCTATGATTTTTTGAATTGAATGTCTGACATTCAGTCAAGAGGAACCCCAGGAGACTGAAACAACTCTAATTTGTTTTCCATTTTCTCATAGCCCAAACAATTGATCATGTGCAAGTGTCCCAATTTAGCCTAATTCTTAGTAGAATTTTTATATCTGTGCCACCCAATATTTGTCAAGGACTGAGAAAGAAATATTTAATTTGAAGTAAACTAAAAATAGAAAATAAAAATAAGCACATGTAACTGATCAAAAAATAGTGTTGGATACTATTAATCAGCACCAAAGTTATTTTGCAATCTTTTGCCCAGACATACACTTCTAATTATTATAATCTCCATCTTAGCTGCTAAACTACACAATCCCTGTAATTCATTCATCCCATCTTTGGGTAGAAAACTTCGACAGAGAACTCCACCAGGTATGTGGTTTGTGGGTCTCTCCTCTTCCCAGCAAGACTCCCTGGATAAAGTGTGCTTTGTATGTCTCACAGTTTTTGTTGACAGACACAAATGCCTGGTCAGCCATCTCACCAGGAAAATGTTTAAGAAACATATACTAAGGGACAGTGGAGTTCAAGGCAGGAATTATACCTATGCCTAACCCTTCTCCCTCCCCAGCAGTCATTTTATTGCAGGAAAAGCCTTCCACTAGGTTTGATTTCTTCAGCGCTCTTCAGATCAAGTACTCATCATCATTCTTGCCTTAGCACAAACTCGTGGATGGATTTGGTGCAGCTGTTCAGGTGCAAGAGGCAGCTGGAGTCTTGCTGAGACTCAGTGACTACAGCCATGATGATTGCTTTTAACATAAACTACAGAACTGTTTTAGTTTAAAGTTAAGATAATAATTAACCTCCCTCAAATGAGGATTGAATGAGAATGAACTTTGAAATGTTTAGGGTAGTATTAGGCACACAGTGGGTGTCCATCAAATTATGGCTTTTATCATCGTAATGGCTTTGACAAAGTTCAAGAAATGAAATATATTGATAAAGAACTGGCAACATGATAGTGGTAGTCCTTCTGAATAACAGAAAAAAATTAATCCCTTAAGTCACAGTTTTCATTGTCTAACATCATTGTTGCTGCTTTGGATGATGTATAGAAGACAGAAACATGATCAAATGATTTAGCATGCAGACAGAAGGTTCATGGATTTACCAGTCTATTTAAGAAATATAGAATCAGAATGAAAAGCATATAGTTATATCCTCTTCTTCTAGTTATTGAGTCACCTGTTAACTCTCTATATCTATTTAATTGCAAATGAAGTAATATTATCATTTAATAAAATACTACTCAATGACATGAGATGCTCTGTTTTTTTTATATATAAGATTTATCTATTTGGCTTCATATCAACAGGATCTGCCCATTGAGGTGTTTTCCCAGGAGCCACAATGGGTAATGCACACAGCTAGCATTTTCTAGCTGAGTTTATTCTGTAGCCAGAAGTAAACATTTCCAACCCTGTTAAGAGACATTACAATTATAGTTTGGCCACTATTAAAAAATAAGCTGATATCTCTGGGAAGCAAGAACTTGGGAGTTTGTCTTACTAGTGCTGGGCTTAAAACAGTTCTCTCTGGGTTAGTTTCATGGGGCCCCAGGGGATAATATCAACCTGAAAAGTTGCCATGTCTATGAGTTAACGTGATTGAAGGATCTGAAAAGACAGATGCCTCTGTCTGGAACAAGGTGCCATGTGAGGGGACAGGTCTGGCTGGAGTCCTCTGAGTTCCTGGTCGCTGCTTACTAGTCCCTTCAGTTACCAGCCATTTGATCTTGAGTAAGGCAGTCTCTAACATCTCAGCTTTCTTCATGGGAAAAACAACTCTGTTCAAGTGGCAAGTTTGTAAGTGCCCTTTTCACTCTAAGATTCTAGGGTAAGATAATCTTATCTCTGGAAAAAGAGATGTAAGTTGAAGATTTCTTTGTTTTTAAGAGGTACCACATTCAAAGCCAAAAATGACAGTTGCATATGTAGAGAAAAGAAATTTTAATAAAATTAAATGACAAAGATTAGTGAAAATAAAGTAAAAGTCAACAAATTTTCTCAGGAATCACTTCAAAATATGCCTTTAAAATCAAATGTACTGACCCCTGAGATATAGTCAACGGATTATTGACTGAAATACACAGGCTTTTTTCCTTCCTCCATAGTAAGTGATAGTGCTGCTGTGTAATAGAATCCTCCCTTTTATATGGTTCTCTAAAGAGCTTTCAGTTTTGGTAGTAATAAATTGCATCCACTGAATTTATCCTCGAAGGTAAAATATCACCAACCAAAAATAAAAGACAGCAGCTCACATATTGTGTATGAGTCTTTTATCAACAAACCAGTAATAGCAAACCATCATCCTAATAGTAAGAAGCAAAAGTCCGGAGAAGCCCTCCATGGGCTGAAGTCTTCATTGTGCTACTCAGGTGTGCTTCTTTGTGTTCTCCTAAATTACTATGACTTGCTTCCCAGAGATGTGTCCCAGAAATGTGGCCTGGCACACACCTGTGTCATGGAGTGGTCAAAAACCTATCTTCTCATCCTCATTTACCTGTCAACAAATGTGTGGCACTACGCCAACATTTATTTCTATGCGTAAGTATGGATTTGGGCTCAGCTGACCTGTAAGGTTGCTTCCTGTTATGTGACTGTAGACTTAAGGGTGACTTTTTACCAAAGGCTGATACAGGAGCATTGATTTGCTCTTCAGATTAGCTGTCCACACCTGGCACAGAGTGGCATCCTATAGGATAGGCTGGGTAAGAAAAGAAGAGCTGAAGCTTAACCTAGGGAAGAGAAGACTTGGGAGGGGCCTGGCTCCCAGTATTTGCAGGACAGTTTTATCGGGAGAGATTAGAGACACAACACCTGCTGAGAAATTCCAAGGAACAAATTGAGAACCAATATATATTCCATCCTGAACACTTTTTAGCCACCGGGTCTCATTCCAGTGGTTACTTGTTTTGGTCACTCACTCATTAGTTGCATATTGAGCAATTAGTTTACTCTAGGAATTCAAATTCTGAAAATGAGTAAGACATATTTCCAATCCCCATAAGGTTCATTCATAATTTACCAGGCAAGACCCATGTCTAAGTAAATGATCTCCATGTGACATTGTAAGAGTAGAGGTCAGTGTTAGGCACAGTGGAAGCACTGGATTCTCTGGGTAGTTTTCTTCCAGCAGATAAAGGGTGTCCCTGAATGGATGACATAGGAGAATGGCCTGCTCCATACACAGGTCAGATGCAAGTGACTACCGCACACTTAATGTTGAGGAGGCAGGTGTCTGTGTTTTTGAGTCCTGATGTCCCATGTTACAACCGTGTGACACTGCATAATGCATAACCTATCTTCACCTCAGTCTGTTAAATAAGGCTACTAAGAGAGCTTCATAGAATTGTTGAGTTAGTGTATATGAATCATGCAGAGAAACGCAGACTGACTAATGTTCAGTACGTATTCTGTCTGGTTGCCATTGTTATCAATGCAATCCATAATAGGTAATAAAAATCCCCTTATTAATAATACTGGAAGAACTTCCCCATCAGTTCACAGTTCTTTGTACAAGGTCCTCTGCTAATGAGGAGGAAGTCAGGTATACATAACATGGTGAAGAGATGGGAAAATGATGTTTCAAATAGGCTGTAATCCATGAATAAAATACAGCCACTACAAGGGTACATATGCACTATGTGCACATATGTTGGATATTTTGTAGATAAGACCTTATTTAACTTTCAAAACAAGTATGAGACAGAGGTTTTATTATTATTACTATTATTATTCTCATTTTCAATGGGAAAATGAGGCTGGAAAAGAAAATTTGCCAAGAATTATATACTAGTAGGTGAAGCACAGGGCTCCAGAATCCGTGATCTGTTTCACTTTGCCTCCAGCACATGTGGAGAATGGATGATGCGTACAAATGCTATTGGATGTTCCCTCTAGAGATGCCCCATTTATGAGGACATGAGCCAGTCTCACCAGGCCTCCTCAGCCCGAGGGCTAATGAGGTGCGAAGTACAGTGACCCCCAAGTAACTGTGGGTCCTAGGCCTCCACGCACTACTCCATAAAGCTCCCCGACACACTTCTGGAGTTGAAGAACATATTTTCTGCTGAGAAGATTTAAGGCTAGTTGCTATTATTACATAGCCATGATCAGATAATGATGCATAAAATTTCCCCTGGGAGTCCCCTGTCAAAACTACGCCATGTCCAAGTACAAAATTCAAATGGTAAATTGCTATATTCTAGTTCACTGTTAGGTTAGCTCATTTTCCAAAGAGGCACTAAGGTAATTAGGCATTTCTATAACATGCTACTGCCCATCAAGCTGCAAATTATCATCCTCATAATCTGGATGGAAAAAGTTGAGTTAAGTGACTTCTCAAAAATCACTGTTTATAGGGATCTGAGTAGAAATGAAACCCAGACTGCCACCTCTCCCACTGCCTTTCTGGCAACGAGCGTTTAGCCATTTATGGTGCAAAGCCTGAGACATGCGCTGCCAGAGGGAAAGCGAGTAAGACAGCAGCCCCACCCTTATTAATCACAATAGAATGTAGCATAGTGACGGCAGATACATATATAAAATGCCACTGGAATACTTGGCATTCTTTGTAAAGAAGGAGATGGGCATCAAGCTGGGTGCCAGAGAATGGGTAGGAGTTTGTGCAGCAGGGAAAGAGCACCCGAAGTGGAGACTTGTGCTTGTACATGGAGTGTGCAAGGAAGCCTGGCTGAGGGACTGCTTGATTCTTGCTGCATTTTGAAAGATGAGACCTTTTAAATTACATCAACTGAATACAACAGTAACGAATCTGCCCAATTCTTCTTTGATCTGGTCTGCTTGTTATGTCTTACCTCTCTATGTGACCGGCGCCATTTTGACCCCAGATAATGTTTGACACACCTGACAACATTGCTAGTTGTTACAACCGGTGTGTGTTGGGGTTGTTAGCATCTGTCAGGCAGAGGGCAGGGGCGCAGAAGGCAGGCCTTCTCAAAGTGTGTCCCAAGTATGCATTCTGCCCAGACTGAGTGACCCTACTTCCCTGCTAGGCAGGTCACAATTCTCCATCAGATGGCCAACAAAGGCCAGAGAGAGACCCTCCTGGTCCACTCCACCCCTCCAGCCCCAATCAAATAAAAGCCATGGACCTTTCCGCATCCAGTCCACAGAGCTGAGGTGGATTCCCGGCTTTGTGTGACAGAGACACAGGAGAGGTGGCACGGAAAGCAGGCGGGTCCGGGGTCCTGGGAACCGATGTGTCACTACTGGCTTACCTAACAAGCAGAGCCCAAGGCCCCACCTCCTTCCCCTTTGGGGAGGTGACACCGGGTCAGCAGCTACGGTCTTTCCCCAGGTGGCTCTCTGTTTACTCTGTACACTTCCTAGCTACGGCAGCACCGGCCTCAAAGGAGCCCGAGCCCCACCCCCACCCCCGGGCCCTGCTCCCTGCCCACCGCCGCCAGCCTCTCCCGTGGAGGCGCCACTTGCAGGGTGTGCACTGTCTCCAGCTGGACGCTCACCCCTAGGAGGAGAGAAAATACTGCCCAGCTCCACGGGAGCAACTGCACCGCGCAGGAGACGCGCAGGGCCACCAGCTCTCACAGCGGAGGGCGGCGGCGAGCACCCACCACCGACCGCAAGGCGGATGCCTGAGGCCGGGCAGAGGCGGCTCCAGACAAGGGAAGCGCCGTCCTTCCCCCTGGCGCAAGCGGCCGCGGGGGGGAGGCGGGGTGCCCCGGCAGCACCCGTGGGTGGCGCAAGGCAGCAAGCGCCCCACCCGTGCTGGAGCGGGGCAGGGCGAGGCCCGGGGTGCAGCCGGCTGACCGATGTGCTGCGAGCCGAGCCGGGACTCAGGGCTGAGGAGGGGGAGCAGCCCGCGGAGTCAGCAGCGAAATGTCGCCCCCAAGTGGTCTCTCGGGGATCATGAGACGCGCCATGCTCCTAAAGGCCTCCCGTGAAGAGCTCAGAGCAATCCAGTCACACTTATTCTGATGATGTGTAAACCCAGTTTGGAGACATTAACGCCATTTGTTTGGTAATAGAGGGTTGAATCCAGGGCCTTTGCCCTGAGCTACAACCCCATTTTCCTTTTGTGAAATGTTTGAGACAGGGTCTCACGACGTTTCCAGGCTGGGCTCAAACTTGCAGTCCTGTCTCAGCCTCCCAGAGTGCTGGGAGTACAGGCATGCACCACCACATCCTGCTTAGTACAATTCAATTTTAAATTAAATTATAATTTAATTTTTTAAATGTCTGTCCAGCCAAAATATTCTAGGAATAAAGGATTGTTTGACAAAATTTATTATTCATAAACAATTCAGAAGTTTAAAAAACCCAAAAATTTATCTTTTGTTTAGCTTTGAAAATAAATGTAAAACTCTCAGTAGTCTTCCTGTGAGTAACATTTAGATTCAAAGCCAAAATCATTATACACTGTAAAAAAGATTTTCCCATGGAAAAGGAAATTTTTAATGATTGAATTGGATATTTATTGATTTAGTGAATGTACAGGTACTCGTAGCCATGTTTAGTTGTAATTACTTTCATTACAATTTTAAAACATGGTTTCCACATATCTACTTGAAATGACTAATATTTTCAACACGTTTTTCTTCTGAGAATATTTATTTTTAAATTCCTATTGCTGCCTCCTTCTCATCGAGTCTTATTTAAGAAAAGGGAAAAGGTAGTCTCAGAATTGACTGGTCATAAATGGAGCATGCAGGTTCTTCTTTGCTGCTGCTTCTGCCTGGCTTGAGAAGCATCCCAATCTGAATCCAGCAAGGCACACTTCACTCGTTCCTCTCCGTGCTGGGCCAGGCTTCAGGCAACAGACAGTTGCTGGCTTTTTTTAGCCTCCCAGGCAAGAGTCCAAAACAACTTGTTAAAGTGGGTGTTTGAAGAAAGATGGAAAGGGAGGAGCAATAGTCCTGACACACCGTGCTTTGCAACGGCTCTTGCTGGGGGGTCCCTCATCCAGAATACCAGTCAGCCACTCCTTACTGCCAAAGTCTGAGAGGGCCACAAGGACAGTCCTCTCTAGCTCTCATTGGTGTCACCTTAAAGGCTGGTGAATGTGAATCAGCCTCAAACTACCCAGGGAACCAACTCTGCTAAAATATTCGTGCCTCGCCACTTCATTTCTTTTGCATCTAATTTATTTATTTGTTTGTTTTATTTTTAGGTGCTGAGGATTAAGCCCAGCGAGTGTTCTGCCTCTGAGTGACACCCCCGCTCTGTGTCTTTCTCTAAGGCATCCCTTCCCCCTTGGCTTGGGCACAACTCTCTGGTCTGATTTTCTGCCACCTCTTTGGCTGCTCTTGCTCCATCTCTGGTTGGATCCTTTCCATCTGCCCAATCTCTGAATGTCTTAGTGTGTCCTGGTGAGTCCTCACCACCTCTGTTTTCCTCCGTAACACTCACTCTTCATTCATTCCTATGACTCTCACTTTCTAAGGTGTTTCGTTCATTCCCATGGCTTCAAGTGCCATCTATGTGTTAATAACTATCAAGCATATAATTCTAACACAGCCTAATGTATCCACAGCTGGGATATTTGTCATTTGCACCCTCACCTCAATCTGCTTCTTGCATTATCTTCTCCATCTCAGTTAATAACAACTAGAACTCCCCAGATGCTTGGACCAAGAAACCTGGACCTATCCTTGACACTTTTCTGCTCACATTCTGCATCAGCAAATCTAGTTCCTCCTGCTTCTAAATGTAGGGCCCAGAATTTGACTTTCCTGGGTCTGCCACTGTTGTGGCTTTTAGCTAATACAACCTCTATAAGTCTCATTGTCTTGAAGATTTGCTTGCCTGGTGATGAGCTTTTGGAAGGTGATTAGACCATGAGGGTTATAAATTTATCAATGGATTAATGCATTAATGAGTTCACAGCCCAGTGGGCTTATTGGGAGGTGGGGACTAATTGGATGAAGCAGGTCACTAGGATGTGGCCTTGAAGGATGTATTCTCTCTCTCTCTCTCTCTCTCTCTCTCTCTCTCTCTCTCTCTCTCCCTCCCTCCCTTTCTCTCTGCTTTCTGGATGCCATGAGATGGGCAGCTGTATGCCCCACATGCTCTCACTGCCATAATATTCTACCTGACTTCAAACCTCAAAAGCAACATAGACAGTCAATGTTGGACTGAAATCCCTAGGGCTAGGGATTTAGCTCAGTGGTTTAAGCACCTGCCTAGCAAGCACAAGGTCATGAGTTCAATCCCTGGTACCAAAAACAAACAAACAAACAAAAAGAGATGGACTAAAATTCCTGAAACTATGAACCAGAATAAAATTTTCCTCCTTTAACTTGTTTTTCTAGGGTACTTTACGACAGCCATGCAAAGCTGACTAACACAGCCCTGTAAAACAATGCTGAGGCCCTTCTTGAACCTGCTACAAGCAGTACCTCTGGAAGCTCCAGATCTGTCTCCTCACCCCTACTCTCATCATCCTGGTCTGACTGCCACCATCTCATGCCTAACTCTGCAATGCCCCACAGCTGATGTCTCTGCTCCCATCTTGTCTCCTGCAGTCTGACCTCAACATGACATTACAATGTTCTTGTTAAAACATGGGCCATACCATATCACTTTACCTCCTCAGCACTTTCAGTGGTTTCTCACTTCATTCAAAATGAAAGCAAACAATTTACCATAACCCCTAAGATCCTACATGATAAGGTCACCTATAGCCACTGTGTTCTCAACTTCTACCAAATACTTTATTTAGCATTCACAGAGCATCTCAGGAACATTAGCGCTTCATGCTTCTCCTGCCCCCAGTGATCTTACCCTAGCTCCTTTCTTGCTTTAGATCATCATTTAGTCACCTTTAAGAGAGGTCAGCCCTGAGAAGCCTATGTAAAACTACAAACCATCTCCTGCTTTATGCACTGTAAGTTTCCCTGCTGTCTTTCCATGTTAGCATCAATCACTCTGTGAGCCTGTGGGATCATCTTCCATGACACAGCAAACCCTTGAAGGTGAATGATTTCTATACAGAGCTGTGATCCTAACAGGCAGAATGCATGGCTCCAGTGAGTGGGGGGCACTGCTTACCCTCACCTGTAGTGGTGCATTTGGAGAACTTGCTAAGACGTGCTCTTCCAAAAGAAGTGTAGCTTTGACTTCCGTAAGAATTTTCACCCATTAAAATCACAGGGGACCTGTGCCAGGTGGATTTATTTGCTCACAATCTGTCTCTTCCTGTCATCTCAAACCCTATACTCCACTCTGGTGGCCACAGGAACTCATAGGTCACATGGAGAGTTAGATCAGGTTGACAGTGTGTTCCCAAAATCAGCGCTGCAGAGGACTAAAGGACCCAAAGCTGAGGGCTAACTGTGCTGTGGATGGAAAATGTAAAAAGTGTGAAGGTGTGGGGAAGGCAGCCCAGGCATAATGACAGATCCTGCTGGATTTAGAATGAAACGAGCTTTCTGCACAGCAGCAATCCCAGTGCTCACCACATGAAAAATATTCAATATGACTTGACGCTTTCATCATCATGGCTCCAAGATGAAGAGATGAGGGAGAAATAGTCAAGGCTACCCCAAACCCCACTTTTGAAGAGAACTCTGATTATGGAGGGCAAATCTGAAAGGTGAGATGAAAGATTAAGGCCATATTCCCTCTCCCAGGACAGATGACTCATGTAAGAAAACAGGGAGTGAAGCTATGTGTTTAATCCAATTTAATGAACGTGAAGAGGAGTTCACATCTGAGGTCTGAGCTCATATCTTGTTAGACATCACAAAATTCCTGCGGAGAAGGGACCCAGATAAGATTATACATATGGAAAAACTTCTATTATAATCCTGCAACTCTCTACATGGAAGAACACTGCTAGTGTAATGAACAGTTATCCTTCATCCCAGAGCACACACGGGAGAGGGTAGGCATATGATGACCTGGGGGGCAACCTCACCACAGCAGCCTTAGGGGGCACACACTTCACACACACAGCAGGATGAAGCCCACCAGACCCCACTGAACATCAGAGAGCTCATGCTGGAAATATCTAGAGCCCAACACTGCATCTCTCTCTCCCCAAAACACTCAGATGCTCATTATTGATGTGTTCATGTATTTGGGGTCCATTATGTTTAAGTTAATTAGAAAAATCTGCCAACACTGATCAAATCCTACCCCTGCTACTCACCTCTAATGGTTCATTGAGCATATAAAACATTGAGTGCTCTAAAATGTGCCTCTGTGCTTTTGAAGGTCTGGGCAGGAGGCCGAAAGACCTGTGGGCGCAGGGTATGTTTTCCTCTTTCCTTCAGGAGAATGCTGTACCTTTGTTGTTCAAAGAGGATGTGTGAAGTGATGGGCTGCTTTTTTCCTAGGCAGAGATGAATGGGATTTCTGGGACAGAGCACTCCTGTGGAGGTGGGATTGTTTTTGCATGGAATAGAAAGAACGCGTTTGATTTAAAAGTGCTAACCTGAAATTGAAGGAAAGAATCTGTCTAAAAACTGACCAGATAAAACTAGCCATATACAAGGAATTCCAGATATCACATGGAAGAACAATAGCTTAAGAGAAGACTAAGAAATATATTCAAACAGCAGCTTCAGATGCCTAAGTAAAGTCATACACAAATAATAGTTTGGGCCATGTTGGAACTTGGGGTGCTGGGAAAACAAGCAGCCAGCTCGCCGCACTGGTAAGTGGCTATGGCCTGGCAAGCCGTGGCCACCCCAGGAAGGGAACCATCCCGAGATCTGTGCCATGTTGGAACTTGGGGCTCTGGGAAACCAAGCAACCAGCTCATTGCCCTGGTAAGTGGCTGTGAGCCTACTGGCGTGTTGGCTGCGAATCAAACATCCCATTACGCCCCTCCCCCTGTTAGCAAATGGGAGCCAGAGGTCTGAGCATCTCTTGGAAGTTTGACCATATGAATTATAAAAAATAGGTAGTATTTCCTTCTACAAACTCTTTAAAGGCAAATACTGTTTTCACTGTTTTACTTTGTTCTGATTAATTGTATTGCTCTATTCAATATTCTGTTTTAATAAGTTCTATAATGTTCTGTATTTGGTTTGATTTTGCTACACCTGATTGAAGGAACAACTATTGTGAAAATGAGATATATTATGGTACCTATTGCTGTTATCCCAGTAACCTGCTGTGAAGTTCAATACCAATTTCACTACAGTCTCAATTGGCTTTGCCCCATCTTGTTTTGCTGTATTTTACTACCTTCAAAATAAAAAAAAGAAGAAGATGAGAAAAAAAAGTGTTGGGTTTTATAAGATGCTTTTTCTGAAATAAGTGTGACTTTTTTCCTTAGTTGTTTTTAAAATTTTATGTATTTATTTGTATTGGCAGTAAAAACTATATGTATCGTGGCACACAATATAATGCTTTGATATGAGCATACATTCTCTGTATCCACAGTGAAAATTGTCTAATTTATGGTATACAATGTAATGTTTTGATATGTAAAAAAATAAAAATAAAAAAAGAATAGGTTGTAATTCAAGTGGATTTGAAACAATGGAAAAAAGTAAGACTAATGCTGTGTCAGACAAGATATGACATGGGGCAAAAAGGAAGAATGAAATGTTGGCAGAATTTAACTCATCTAAGAAAAACACTAGCTATCATTCATTGATCAGTTACTATGTGTCATGGGGTCACATATGTTAAAGTTGTCTTTAAATTATTGTTAACTATGTTTTTCAGACAGGAAAATTAAGGCACCACAATGCAATGAAAACAGAGTATAAATGCAACAGACTGGCTCTGGTATTTCAATTTTCTTTTAACACAGCCTAACAGAGTAGAACTACTCAGAGGTAGATAAGGGAAATTCACAAGCTAGAAAGGGGAATCAGGCCGGGCATGGTGGCACACACCTGTAATCCCAACACTCCGGGAAGTTTAGGCAAGAGGATTGTTGAGAGTTCGAGACCAGCCTGGGCTACAAAGTGAGCTCAAGGCCAGACTGAACTACATAGCAAGACCCTGTCTCAAAAAGACAAAAAAAAAAAAAAAAAGAATCACTGTGAACTCTTTTTCATTGGAAAGAAAAGTGAGTGTTCGTTTGTTTGTTTTTTGCAGTATTGGAGACTTAACCCAGGACCTTCACACTAAACTATATCCCCAATCCTTATTTAAATTTCATCTTATTTTTAAATTTTGAGACAGGATCTCACTAAATTGCCAAGTTGCCAGGCTGGGCTCACACTTGTAATCCTCGGGCCTCAGCCTCCCAGAGGGCTGTGATTAAGCCACATGTGCCACCACGTTCATCCTGGCTACACAACAGAGGTGAGTTAGAAAGCCAAGGTTCATCTAAAAACAATCAAAAACATCCTGACTCAAAAACGGCAAAAACACCCTGACTCTGAAAAATCAAAGAAAAGGTAAAACACAAGCAAACCTGGAGCGTCGTATAAAGAAATAAGGAAGTACTCAAAAAACCAAAGAATGGGGACATCACAAAGAATACCTCAAGCAGCCCAGAAAAGCTCACCACCTGCTTCCATGCTCACTGGTCTTTTTTTGGCCTGGATTATTGCAGGCTCCTAACTGGTCTCTTGGCTTCCGTTCTTGCCCTGTGTTTTATCCAGATGTCCCCCCAAATCCTCATGCACTCATAGGTGGGGCTTTGGGGAGCTGGCTGAACCTTGTGTGCAGGATACTTGGATTAGCATGTGTGGTGCTAAATTTGCCTACTGACTGGAATTAGCATAGTTCTGGGTGTGGCTGAATGAGTTCACTGAGGACAGAAGCTCCGCCCAGGGTACCGACCCCAAAGGTCAGTAGCCTGTTTGGGATAAAAAGGAAAGTCACACTCATTTCTGCTGCTGGTGGTGCCACTTCTGCTTGCCACACCACAGACTGTTTCTCCTCTGTGGTGTCCGCCTGCCAGGCCATCCTGCTTTGGAGCACGCTGACTGTGGACTAAAACCTCTACAAACAGTGAGCTGAAGTAAACTTCTCCTCCTCTAACTTTGGGTGTCAGGTATTTTACTCAGCCATGAGAAAATTAACTAAAATACCCTGTTTACTTTCCTCTCAACACAACAGAGTGATCTTTTTTAAATCCAGCCCTGAACACATCACTCCTGTACTGGAAACTTCCCAAGCCTCCCACCTCATTCAGGCCATGGTACGAGCTTGGGTGTTCATTCTGAATGAACCCACATCTCCTCAAGAGCGAGAGCTCTCCGGCTTCCCCCAGTGCTCACTCAGCACTCACCTTGCCAAGGCCTCCGCTCACCACCTACTGCACCGACACTGAGCTCTCTTACTTTTCTGTACCCCAAAGATCTCTCACTCTGCTCTACTTGCTTTTTCTCATTGCACTGTTTCCTTCTAGCATATAAAATAAATTATTATGTCTGATGTCTATGTTCAGTCTCCTTGCTCCAGACCATAAGTTCCATGAAGATGTAAATATTTGTTTACTTTGTTCAGCAGTCTACCCCATACCCTAGATACACTGTCCTGCCATATTGTCAGTACTCGGTAAGTATTTTCTGAACAAACTAATAAGCTAAGCTATTAATTAATTGACCATTTATTAGTCATTAATAAGCTGAATGAATAATCTTTTTTTTGAGGCAGCAAACTGGCCTTGAATTATGACCTTCCTGACTCAGCCTCCTGAGTGCTGAGATCATAGGCAGGCACCACCACTAGTGGCTCAGGTTTTTGTTACTATTAACAGTGATGAAATAAATATAAATATCCTCATACACATCACCACAGGTATATGTGTGCTTCTTTATAAGACACAGAAAAATGTGGAATTGTTGGTTTTGTGAAGTTTAAACATAAATAGACACAGCAGATCTGCCCTCCAGGAGATCTGATCAGATTCATACTCCCAGGGGAGCGAACGTGGTTATCCGCATCCATGTCAACACACTACATTTCTAAGTGGAATGTTATCAAACTGGAGAGCTTCCAGGGGAATGCAAGCAGAGTGCTGAGTCTGGCACCCTCTAAAAGAAACTTCCCATGTTTAACCTAGAGAAAAGAATTTAAAGAGCTCTCATCAGAAAGTAGAATTCAAATTATTTTTTGTTGTGTCTCATATTAGTAAGGTCCTGCCTTCCTGTGGTTAACCATAGGGCAAGTTCACCTGAACCTGGTTCCGAAATTCCTTAGAACTATTGTTCCTGAAGACATCAGGGACTTAAATGACTTGTGTAATGACCAAGCAGTAAAATACCAGCTGAACGACCTATCTCTGTTTATATCACACTGGATAGAGTTGACTTCGTTAGTACTTGCAAAAATGTAACAATCTCTCCTCATTTTTATTTGGATCTCAATATTAAGATGACACATACTAGAAAAAAAGTGCCTGATAGTTAATTTGTGAAAAGATATTCCATCTCAATAATTATGAACTGTAAATATTTTTTTCATCTATCAGATTGACAAAAGATGTAAAAGCCTGACAAAAACTTTTTATAAAACTAAAAATATTAGCACTTGCACACATTTCACTTACCCTAAATCTCAGCATCACACACTCTAGATCAGGTCACCTCTTAATAGTCTGTATGACTGCATGAGCCCTTGGGGAAATATCTAGATGCAAACTTTAACAGCTATTGTGTCTTGTTTTAAAAGTATAACATTAAAAAAAAGAAAATAAAGGGCTGAAGATATGGCTTCCTTACCATAATGATAGAGTGCTCCCTTAGCAGGCAAGAAGCCCAGCATTGCACAAAAATAAAAATAATAATATAATAATAATAGCAAACATTAAAAAATAAATAGCAGTATGCTTTAAAACACTCTTATAATCAAATGGGAATAAATCCTGAAGTTAGAAACATGGACACCCATTAAACAGCAAGAATCCTGTCAAGAAATGCTGGCTTCCTATACAACAATGTGGTTACTTCTTCCATATACTTAAAAAATAAAAACAGAAACATAAACTATGTAAAATGATCAGCCCTGGAATAAAAGATGGCCAATTGATAGGTAGCATGATAGAGCCTCTCTGAGAAAAACAACTCAGATGCTAGAATCTAACACCATAGAGAAGACCAGATGAAAGGAGAGGAATTCTCATGACCCAGGAAAAAACTGAGGAAAAAGAAAAAGAAAAAAAATTGAAAAAAGAAGTGTGGATGGAGGGCTGGAGTTGGGCGCACTCCCGCCACTGTGCTGGGCGTGTCTTAGAGTCAGGCGGCTCACTACTGAGCTGAGTTTGCAGCCCTGAAAAGAGAGGGGGTTGGTGAGCCTGAGACCCTTGGCAGGAGGAAGTGCTGAAACAGGGAGTGGAACCAGTGAACCAAGCTGCACGGACTTTGGTGAGTGCTGAGAACTGAGTTCCCAAGAGCGGGGTGACTGGCTAGATGACATATTGGAGTTGGGCAGGACAGGCTTGAATCAACAACTGAAGTGGCATCATTTGGTGGCTCCTAGCCCAAAGTGGATTGGTGGGATATGTTTGGGCTGAGCCACGCCCCTGGTCAGGACCCAACAGCCAGGGAGGAGGCTGTCCTGAACCTGTAACATCCACAAGGCGCAGACTAACATGCTGAAGATACTCACTGGTTGACTGATTTAGAGGGGAGGGGCTGGCCCACATCGCTCATGAGTGCACCTCACAGATTAACAGCAAACTGAAGAGAGCAGCCATCCCCTAGCCAGTATGCTTCAGAAAAACTGTAAGCAATACAAAAAGGTCCTGAGACCTTCACCATTCACCTGTCTGAAAGAAACCAGAAACATGACAAGCCAAAGAAACAACAAAAAGCCTCCAACCACTGACCCAGGGAAATTAAGTCCAGCAGAGGTAAATACAGAGGAGATCAAGGGCAGCAAACATGTAATATCAGACATGGCCTCAACGGTAATAAAGAAATACTTCCATGACCTCATCAACAAACTTAAAACTGAAATTCTAACTCAGGTGAGATAAGAAGATTAATAAGAAGAAGATTAATTAAAAAAATGCTGGGCACTCCTCAAGAAGACACAAATGGAAGAATGGAGGAACCCAGAGAAAGAAGAGAAGCCTTTGATGAAGAATATAAACAAAATCTAGAATACATGAAACAGATCCAAAAAGAATATCAGGAAATTAAAAACTCCATTGAAAGCTGACAAAATTTCTTGACAGAAACTAAAGAGACTTTCAAAACTTGAAGATAGATTTGCAATGTAGGATCGCAAAAGGAAGGATCTCTTAAAAATAACAAGGAACCAGAAAGTAATGATACAAAGGCTAGAAGACAACAAGAGGATTTATAATTTAAGAATAAAAAATGTGAATGAAGAAGCAGGGACAAATACAAATGAAATAAAAAGGCTATTCACAGGAATAATTAAGGAAAACTTCCCAAGCATAGGAAACAGAAATATGAGGCATACAGAATTCTAACCAGCTACAACCAAAACAGATCTACACGCAGACATGTAATAATCAGGATCCCAGAAATCCATCACAAGAACAGAATACTAAAAGCAGTCAGAGAAAAGAAACAGATTACCTATAAAGGAAAACTTATCAAAATCACAGCAGACTTCTCAATGCAAACTATCAAATCAAGAAGAGCTTGGAGCAAAGTATTCCAAGCCCTGAAAGAAAATAACCTCCAACCCAGATTGATGTACCCTGCAAAACTGTCTCTCAAAATTAATAGAGAGACAAGATATTTCCACAACAAAGAGGAACTGGGGGAGTTCGTGACCACCAATCCAACCCTGCAAAGAATATTGAAGGACATTCTAGAGAGAGAGAAGAAAATCACCAGGATTCCAGGAACAATGGCAGAAAGACCTCAATGAAAGAGGCAGACAGTGAAATGAAGGAGAAAAGTAAACAATGACAGAAAATAGCATAGTAGAGAAGATTGGTTATATCACTGTTTTAGTTTGACTGATTTTATTTAAATCTGGTATGCTTGAGAGTATCAAGTCTGAGAGTAGAGGCAACTACTGTGAAGATGACAAGATTCAATAGGATACCCATTCTGGTTTGATTATTAACTGCCTTTGAAGTCCTATAATGTCTCCAATGTTTGGTTTTTATTAATAATGCTATGTGTTGCATTATTGATGTACATTATAGGTTTAGAAAATTTGTATTGAAACATAACAATATATACATCAAAAAATAAACTAAATATATGTTGGCATTGGGAAAAATGCAATTTTTTTTTAAGAAAAATCTTTCCAATGTTTCAAAATTAGGGCTGGTCATCTTTTTTGACCAGCCCTATAATGTTTAACTATACTATGCCTGATAATATAGACAATTTTATTGAAAATTACAAGAGATTTCATAGTAACTACTGTAGATCACCTAGTATTGTGGTTTTATGTGTCCTTTTCATTTCATTTCATGTTTTTCTAGAAATTTGATTTGTTGACTTGTTTTGATTTGTTTTCCCCTCTAATACAGAAAGGATAGGTGTACATGTAGAGACTTATACATGTGTAGAACTTCTAAACAGTTTACGAGAATTGATTATAATTATTGTAAAAAAAGAGGAAAAGAAAGTATTCTAAATGATATAACTACATGTATGTTTAAGTATATAAGATTGAAAACCATATTACTAAGTTTTTGTTGGATAGATGAACAAAACTGATTGCAGTCTCACTGTTTAAATGCCCACTTTGTATGTTTTACTTTTGTAACTTGAACAACTACTTCTAAGAGGAAAATATGTAATTATCAACTAGTGATTTCTGTTTTTTTTTAAATTGTGTATTGCTTCTACCCTCTTTCTGTTTCACTTTTTTTCCTTTAAATAAAATTTAAAAAGAAAAAAAAAGATGACCAGCCCTAATTTTGAAACATTGGAAAGATTTTTCTTAAAAAAAAATTGCATTTTTCCCAATGCCAACATATATTTAGTTTATTTTTTGATGTATATATTGTTATGTTTCAATACAAATTTTCTAAACCTATAAGATCCTATCAATATTAACTTTTAAACATTAATAATTTAGATTATAGCTGGAATAGGAAAAATATAGAGGCAGTCTTGGATTTTATCATAGGTAATAAGGGATTTTATATAGATATGGGGCAGAAGTTATCTTCTAAATCTGTTTCATCAAAACAGAAAAAGGATGGTAAATGGGTCCTGAAATCAGTTTAGTGAGTCAGGCAGTGGGCTGCAAGCTGTATTTCTTAATCACATAAAGTAGACTAGAATGATAGTAAATATCAGAGTACATTTCACATAAGTGTTCTATATAATATGACATGCATTTCATTTATTTTCCTGGATATATCAAGCAAAATGCATTTCTTACTATGAATCTCCATCAAAACAATCTGAAATCCTGTCTTCTAAACTGTGGAAATCTCTGGCTACAATTTTATTGCTTTCAGCTAAGGTTATACTAAGACCAATAAAAGCAGTGTACAGAAATAGAGGTGAATATCAAAGCAGAACAAATTGACACCAAGTGTGTAAAAGTAGAGAGTATCCTAGTGTTATCTCAAAAAGAATCTTCAAACTTACCGAAGCCGTGATATTTAACTGTCATGGCTGAAATGACATGAGTCCTAACATTTTAAATGGGCATGTATTAGGTACTTATTGGGGGGTATGGTATTATAATTCAATATATGCAATGATCAAGTCAAATATTATCATTTCCACATGTTGGAAACCTTGCAAATCTTCTCTAATTATTTTTAAATGTGTAATTGCCTAAACTATGGTGACCCTATTGTGCTACATGACCTTAAAACCATCCCCCCTACCCTATTATATTTTTGGTACCTACTATCCAAGCTCTCTCATCTCCCCTCTCCTTTACCTTTTCTAGCCTCTAGCAACCTCTATTCTATACTCTGTCTCTTAGTGGTCAACTTCATTAGCTGTAAATCTTGAATCAGTAAGTATGATGAGAAATAGCTATACAAGGTAATAGTTGAAAGGACAACTATTATCTTACCTTTCCTAGCATTTCTCCAACAGATGTTGTTCACTAAGTTATCTTTAAAAATCATCCAAGCCACACATGGTGGCATACTCCTGTAATTCCAGCACTTGGGAAGCTGAGGCAGGAGGAGCATTGCAAATTTGAGACCAGCCTGGACTACAAAGTGAGCCCAAAGCCAGCCTGAACTGAATAACAAGACCTTGTCTCAAAAAAGACAAAAAAAAAAGGAAAAAGAAAGAAAGAAAGAAAGAAAGAAAGAAAGAAAGAAAGAAAGAAAGAAGAAAAAGAAACATCTGGTGTGAGCATTTAAAAAAAAGGTTCAAATTTAAATTATATGGGTTAAAAACTGCCAATGACATATTCCTATTTGAGAAAAGCAAATAAGATAACTAGCACATAAAGTAGGTGCCAATTTATGGCTCAAAAATATGTCACATGTTATTATGTACTTGAAAAACATGAAGGAAATATAGTAATCTGTTAAGGAGTATAGGATAATGGGACATTTGAACTGAGTACATATTATTTTTATGTTCAGAAAAAATAATAATATATTTGAAGTATTTTTCAGCAAAAGAAGTGAAGAGTTACATGGAAGGACTCTAGTTTTTCTGGACAAAGGCTCAGGTAAATTCGCCTTTGAGACCACAGATGGGCCAGGTTGGAAGGGCTCCATCCATGTGGCAAGTTTAGAGTCTGAGGTATGAAACAAAAGCACAATTCCACGATGTGTTTTTCTAAGTTTTAATAAACCAGCTTGTCACTTATATAAAACAACATTTTTAAAGTGTAAAAAATAGATGTGAGATCCCCATGTTACACTATTATAACACAATGATTTAGTCACTTTCCTCGTGGACAAAACACAATACCAGCAATTTAAAAGAAGACAAGTTTATTTGGGATGGTGGTTCTAGTCCGTTGTCAGCTGGCTCCAGGGCAGAACAGCAAGACCAAAGGATACAGAGGAGGAAAACTGCTCATATCATGGCAGCTAGGAAGCAGAGAGACAAAAGAGCGGCAAGGAAAGGGACCACGCCCTTCTGGTTCACCTCCCGAGGACCCATCTCTAACCAGGCCCCACTTTCTGCCAAGAAGTCAGCTACGGCGCCCCCACTGCCCTATCTTCTTCCAAAATGCGCCCCCCACTAGTGTGTGAAGCTCTTCGTGGACATCTAGATGCAGCATAAACCATGGCATAGAACTGTTCTCATTTGTGTGTATTTTGTAATATTTTTGTATGTGTATTTTATACAGCTACCACCATAAATAGAAGATTTTACAGTCAGAGAATTTTGCATAACATTAGAACATTGTCCTCATTGGTACATAGACTCCATAACCTATTTTTAAATGACTGGATATTACTGCACCAAATTATATGATTTATTTAATTATTTCTCAATAGAATGCATTTTATTAGTAAATATTTACTGAATATTTCTATAATGATTTTGCTTGTACACTAATAAAAAGTATTGAAAATATTTTTCTAGCACTGTACTAGATATTCTCACTTTTTTTTCATTTTATTCTTTAACTCTGAGAGACCAAGATAATATCCTCATTAAAAAAAATAGACAGATAAGTATGTAACACTGAAGTAGCAAAATCAAACCCAAATCTGACATCAAAACCTTAGGAAAAGCCAACTTTCTAAAATATGCTTTTAAAATTCTTTTATTAGATGTAAAATCATGCTGGGTATAATGGCATATATGTGTAATCCCAGCAATTGGTAGGTTGAGGCAAGAGGATTGCCATGAGTTCAAGGCCAGCCTGTACTACCTAGTGAATTCAAGGCCCACGAGAGCTACATAACAAGACTCTGTTTCAAAAATCCAAAAAAGAAATAAAATCCTTGTGCGATTATAACAGATGCTGAGCATAAAGACTTGTTTCCTCTTGTGTTTTATTTGGCCAGCCTGGTACTTTATAAATTTGTGAACAAGAACATTTAAAGGTAGAGGAGGTACAAGCGAGTTAGCCAGAGTCTTTATCTCTCACTTCATGCACACAGATATTCACATGTGCTCACACACACACACACACACGTATCCATAAACATAAATATAACCACACACAATCACAAACACACAACTACATGAACACACAGACACACACGGACACTCACACAGTGTTACACCTGTCTGCTACCTACTTGTCCTTAGAATTCATCTGGGTTTGGATTCTCTTTTTTAGGATCTCAGTCAAAATAGAGGGGCTGTCAGACAACTGTTAAGAAATTGAGAAGCAGCTGAAGTCAATCTGTGATTCATACAAAGTTAATTCAGTGTTCATAACAATGAAACTGGATTACTGGATTTTTTTTTTTTTTTTTTTTTTGTATATGGGATTGAACTCATGACCTGGTGCTTGCCAGGCAGGCGCTCAAGCCACTGAGCTAAATCCCTGGCAATTACTGGAATTATTACACCAAACAAGATATGTGCATATTTGGAATATATAAAATTCATATTATATTTGTTCTGTTTCAAAGTTTATGCTTCGTGGTTACCTCAGGCAAAAACAAAAACACAGCAACAACAAAATTAAAAACTGGCAGAATAATGACATGGTCACGACATTGGTAATGTAGATTTGTGAGGACAATTTTAACTTCTAAAGTACATTCTCATCTGGAGTACAAGGCTCTAGAACACAATAAGGAGCAATTTAAATAAGATAGCATAATCAAATAACACTTTTAAAAGCTCATATTGAAACATCAAAGAAAAATATTTTTAAAAGATCTCATTTTATCACTCCATTTGAATTCCCAGAAATCTCTTCCCATTTGTGTCTCAGTCTAGTGAATGTCACTGGTCAGTAATTCTTTGTTCTTCTGGACGATGTTAAAGGAGTTTTTAATCCTTGAGGAACTAATGATGCATCAGAGAAGACTTAAAGTTACCTGACACCCTAATTATGATTCCAATGCAGTATTTAAAACTCAGTAAATACTATGAGTAAAAGTATCATTCTAAGATATTATTTATGTACTTGGACAACTTTTATCAAAAGTTCCTATGGTGTATGGATAATTACGAGTGGCCTGTTATAAACATATATTTATTTTATTCTCAGTATAAAAATAAGCACTGTGATGATCTACTTTACTAGCAAAAACTCACATCCAATAAGCTTCCATATTGATGACAAATTCAGCTTCTCCAAATCTTGCATTAGTAAGCACTCATTATAATGTTTTGGAAGAATAAACATATTGAAGAATTCAGTCTTTTATCACCTAACAAATGAGAGGCAAACCAACGTCACCCACATTACATTGTATTGCACATGCAAAGGTAGACACTCTTTTTCATCTTATCTCTACATGATTTTAGATGCTGGGCGTGAATAACAGAAGTTCTGTTTTCTATTATTCCAAGTCAGTTTTCTGTATACCAAAAGATCTAGCACAATGGAGTCTAGAAAGTAACTGGACTTTGTATTTGTCTGTTAAAGTTGCCATAAGAAAAAGCCAGAGACTGGTGGTTTAACAGAAGTTATTTTTCAGACTCTGAAAGGAAAACCTCTAAGGTCAAAGTGAGAGCAGTGTTCATTCCTCCTGAGGTCCCTCTATTTGGCTTGTAGTGGTTAATTTATGTGTTAACTTAATTGGATTGCAGGATGCTCAGATCAACATTATGTTTCTGTGTTTTATTTTTTTTCACAGATTGGATACAGTTTATTTTTTAAAGGCAAAAAGAAAAATGAAGGAGCAAACAAACTATTAAAAGCTATTTTAAAAATAGCAAAAGCAAAATAATGACAAAAAACAGTGAAGATATAGGATTTCAAAACAAGATGATAGGAATTTAACAATCATTGCTATATTGCATAGTTAATTTCAAAGTAATTGCTTAGGCTACCAGTTACATGCAAGCAAGACTGATTAATGATCAAATAATATAATTACCCTTGTACTGTTTATTTCCCTTGTACTGTATCTATAGCAACTTTTGGATCTTATTTACTAAAATCCAAAAAGTGTTTCTGTGTTTTATAATAATGGAGGAGATAGTGTTACATTTGTGGAGATGTGTTGCACTGTTAGGAGAGATCTAATCTTTGGAACTCTATTCTTTACCCACTGTACTAGACAAAGGCAATTTGGTCCACCAAAAGACGTTTTATATTGCTGGCCTGTAATCCTAGCCCTTGGAAGGCTGATACAGGAGAATCACTGCAAATTTGAGGCCAGCCTCACTAGATAGTGATTTTAAAGCCAGCCTGAAATGCATAGTGATAACCTGTCTCAGAACAAACAAACAAACAAAGATGCTTTATATCTGAAGTAGCAGAGGAAAGACCCTTTGCTGGCCTCTGCCTGATCTTCTCCTTCAAATATCGTATTCCAGAACATCAAAAGACAAAAATCAGGACAGTTGGATAATTGTCCTCTCCCATTGAATGACCATGTCTATTGTTATCACCAGTCCTGCAAGTCAAAATTATAAATATTAAGTTGATTATCCTCAAACAACTACAACAATAGTAAATAAAACTCAAGTAGAGAGCATTTTTGATATATTATCTACTCTCAATCTCAAATACATCAGAATATTCAGGTCAAGAGTGAAGAAAGTAGGATTAAAATCAGCATTATACAAAACCAGTGTAAAAATAACAAAGGCTTTAAACAGAAGAAATTAATAGAAAAGTCTTCCAGTGCATGTATCGCTACCCCAGGTCATCAGAGACTTGGCTCTTCCATCTCTATGATCACCATTCTCAGTACAGACTCTATGGAAATGCAGGGGCAATGTTCCAAGAGGGCTGCTGGAGCTGAGATCATCATGACTACTTGTCTTAATTACTTTTCTCACTGCTGAGACCAAATACCTGACACCTAAAGTTAAAAGAAGAAAGGTTTATTTGCTCACAGTTTGCAGACATTTCAGTCCATAATGGGCTTGGTGACTTTGAGACATAAAACCCAAATTTCCCAAACAAGCTTGTTTCAATCAGGACGATAAAAATGCTCCCTTTGCTTTAGTCCTTATACACAAAAAGTAACCGGAAATAACTTGATGGTAACAAATCAGTGATTTTCCTGTTCTGTCTCCCTGTCTCCTTCTTACCAAGGCAGGGTGGCATGGCAGAGGGATGTCACAGAGGAGAAACAGTTTGCAGAGGGCAGAAGGCAGGAAAGCAGCATAGCAGCAAAGTAGCAAGGAAGCAGCAGCAGCCTGCCTGCCTCTCTCTTTCATCCCTTCCAGTTCTGCCTGCCTTTTGGGTTGTGCCACCTACACTCAGGGTGGGCCTTCTCATTATCCACACCCAGAACTATGTCAGCTATGTCAGTAGACTAACTTAGTAACCACATACCCTAAATCCCAGCATCACACACTTGGCCCCAGAATCACACACTGTAGATCCAGCCACTTTTGACAAGCCTTACCTATGACTGCATGAGGCTTTGGAGGCACATCTAAACACAAGCTATAACACTATTCCACTCCAAGCAATAGGAAGAAAGAGACAGAATGGACAACCATGCATGAGCTAGCATGTTTGCCTTTTAAGAAGTCTTCCCAGAGGTCCTCAATGATAACTTCAGCTTTCAGCTCATTGGCAAGAGTCTAGGCAAGTAGTATATGAGACATATCATGCTGAATAAAATCATATTTCTTCCCTAAAGGCTAAGGAATGTGTATGATGTAAGAGCTTTCCAGATGATCCTAGTACATCTTCTGCCTTGAGAACTACTGCTTCTTGGAGAATTTTCCCAAGTAAATAATCTCAAGGAAATCAATTGAAGGAAAGGTTTGTCATTTGTCCCCCAGCATGCATTCTAATTTTTTAAACAACAGCCTAGATGTTCATTTAGGCATCAAACTCTGTCACTGCCAGACCAGGTGGTCCAGTTGCAGGACCATCTCCAGTCCTGGGCATGCAGCATGCAGCCAGGCCAAGCCACATCTGCATCATGCAGATGGAGTCAGGGTATGTTTTGGACCTCAGGCAGGCCAGTCAGTGAGTCTCAAGACATCTAGTAGAATGTAAATTGCACCAATGTGAGACTTTTCCTGTCTTGTTTCCATTGCTTTCCCAGGATCTAGATCAGTATCAGGCACAAACTAGATGCTTAATAAATATGACTGAATGTTACACATCTAAAAATGGAGTTAAGAGAGGGGAGGAAAACTGGACTTTAATGACATTGCTTAAATCTCCATCTCCATTGTCAATGGACAAGCTTACAACAATTTCATCTAAAGGTCTTAATGGGCTTTATTTTCAATTACAGAATCAAAAAACACTTCATTCCATAAAATAGAGTAAAAGTGGCAATGAACTGAGTAGAAGAGTACACACAGAAAAGGATTTGAAAAAAAGTAGAAACAACAAAGAAAAGTAGTTGGTTATTTCTGAGTTACTTTCCTGGTAAGAGGGAGACAGGGAGACAGAACAGGAAAATCACTGATTTGTTACCATCAAGTTATTTCCGGTTACTTTTTGTGTATAAGGACTAAAGCAAAGGGAGCATTTTTATCATCCTGATTGAAACAAGCTTGTTTGGGAAATTTGGGTTTTATGTCTCAAAGTCAGATAAACACCTTAGTTTCAGCTCAGTGATGTGAAACTTCAGTTTAAATGACTCCATTTCAATTTTTAGTCTGGTCTGTGGGGACCCAGTGCAAGAGGAACTTAGATCAAAATAATGGCCTCTCATAATTTTAGTTCACCTTATGTACCTCACCTAAATTTATTAATGAGCCATTCAGTTATTAAGTCAATGAGTTCTCCTTGTTTGAGTCACCAGTTTGAGTTTGATTTCTCATCTGCAACCAAAAGATAAGAAATTAAAATCAAATTATCCTAGTACACAGGACAAATAGTTTAAGCCGGTAAGGGCTTAAGGGTGCAATAGCTTTATGTCAATCATTTCTACTGAAAGAAAGTAGAAAAAAAGGACAAATTACAGAGGCACTTCAGTTCGTTAACACTTTTGCCTCCAAACAATTTAGTTTGCAAACAGGAGCATTTGTCAAACTTTGTTTTGTCCACAAACTCGGCATTGGGTGATGAACCACGGACACCTTTCCCACGTAAACATGAGTATTGCCATCTTCTCCAGAATTGCGGAATGAGTTAATTTCATGAGCTGAGGCATCACTGTAACAAACAGGACTTTGAAGTATGAAGAGACAAATGTTCACATTTTGATGACATATTTTGTTTTTAAAAATCAATGAATGTTTCCAACAAATGGTATTGGAATAAGAAAACATCTACATCCACAAGAAGATGAATCTGGACATAGACTTTATAACTTTCACAAAATAAACTCAAAATAGATCACAGAAAAAAAAGTACAAAGCTATAAAAAAAATCTTAGAAGACAATTTAGCAGTAAATATAGGTGACCTTGAATTTATCATTGAACCTCAAAATATAAATAAAAAACAAAAGATATATATACTAGGAAACAGAGAGATAGATCTTTTACAAAAGGGAAGGAAACCAAGAGATGGAGGAGGTGAGAGACCTGGAAGAGAAAGGGAAGTGAAAAGTAATAAGACGTGTTGTATACATACACCAGCTCCTCATGAGGATGTAATCATTATGCAATACAAACATGTACTAGTAAAAAGAGAAACCTTCAAGCTGGGTATGACAACTCATGCCTGTAATCTCAGCACTCTGGAAAGCTGAACAGGAAGCTCACAAGTTAGAGGTCAACCTGAGCAACTTGGTGAAATCCTGTCTCAAAAAGCTAGAAATATAATATAGTGTGAAAACCCTGAATTTGATCTCCACTATTGAAAAACTTTAAAAATAAATAAAAATTTCTTCAAAAGACACTGTTAAGACAACATGAAGCTGAACCAGACTAAAAGAAAATATTTGCAAAACACCTGTTTGAAAAAGGAATGATTTCTAAAATGCACAAAGAATTCTTAAAATTCACCCACAAAAAAGAAAGTAACCCAATTTAGAAATGAGCAAAAATATGAAAGTTACACTTCACCAAAGAAGATAAACAAAGGGCAAATAAACACGTGAAAAGATGTGTGAACATCACATGTCATTAGAGAACTGGATGTGAGAACAGCAGTGAGAAACCTCTGCACACCAAAAATAGCTAAAAAAAAAAACAATAACCCCAAAAACTAGTGAGAAAGGAGAGCTATAAAACTCTCTTTCATTGCCACTGGGAATGCAAAATGGTATTGTCATTTGGGAGGCAGTGTGGTTTCTTACAAAATTAAACATCAATTTAGCAGTGATTCATCAATCATACCCTGTGGCACTGACCAAATAAGTCTAAAACTGATGCCCACATGAACACTGAATACTACATGTGAAAGTTCTCTTTCCATGTAACTTTTCTGTCACTCTAAAACTGCCCCATCAAATTATAAAATCTAATAAATAAATACTATTTTAAAATAATACATAAAAATTAATTTTGGAGCAATATTCCCTCTAGTTTTATAGATGTTTCACATTTCAATGGCAAACTTGTATCAAACATGCATACCCAAAAATTGTACATCTAGGATTTTATTCTACTAATATGTACAAATTTTTATGCCAGAAGATTATTCAGTGTTATCAGTAATAACAAAAAACCTGGAAACAACTAAAATATACACTAAGGAATGGCTAAATTATGTTTCTTTCACATATGTAACACTATAGAACTGTGATAAAGAAGTAGCCAAGTGTCTACAATGCTCTACAAAGGAAGTACTTCCAAATATAGCCTACATAATTAGACTTGTGCCTGCCACATGGTAAGTCTTTAATGTACATTGTTTGAACATGTGAATAAAGTGTGATTGTTAACATTTTTTAAAACAAAGTATAAGACAATGTGTGTATGGTTTGCCTCTGTTTACATAAAAAATGTAGAAGTGTGTAAACGAATGTGTTTCCTAAGAAGGACTCACAAGAATCTAGTGGTCATGATGAACAAATTAAGAAAGGAAGTTAGAGAAAGGAGTAAGACTTTACAGCATTATGTTCCTGTTTATAGATAAAATGAAATTCTCCAAGAGAAGCAAAGAAAATATCAATTAAAAATCAGCAAGAAACTAAAGAATGCCCCAATAGAAAGATGGACAAGATCTAAACAGTCATTTCGCAAAATAAAAAAGAAAAATTATTACTGCTCAAGCTAATAATAAAATGAATGTCAATCAAAACTATCCTTTTTTACCTGTCAAACTGATACATGAAACACTCTCAAAAGACAGAAGTGTTATAAATGGAAAGAAATGGGCACACTCATGCACTGTTGGTGGAAGTATAAATACACATATCCTTTCTGATGGTCACTTTAGTCCTCATTTGCCTTCATCCAACCTATCCAGCTGCATAAATAAAACAAATTTGAAGAGATCTTCACATAAAGAGATTCTAAGCAATGTACACTATATATACATGGGGAAAAATCTGCTCACATACAGACTAGGTAAGTAAGCTTGGTATACATATTCCTTGTGATGGTTAAGCCTGGCTGGGTTGAGACAGTAAAGTGCACTTCTGTGGGCACATGGCCTTGGGAATTATAGCATATCTGGTCCTGGGCCTCTTGCTCTCTAGTGCTATTCCCCTGCTTTGCTTCTTGACCACCATGAAGTGAGCCACTTTGCTCAAGCACACCCTTCTACCATGGAGTCAACTGTTATGGCTTGTGTCTAGCTCTCCCCTCCAAACCCTCATGCATAGGTGGGGCTTTTCAGAGGTGGCTGCATCTAGAGTGTGTGATGCTGCCATTAATAGTATGTGATTACTAATCCACAGATTTGTTTGACGTAATTTGAGTTTGGAAGGCTCACCCTGGGTGTATGTGCTATCTACTCTAAGGGTGTGTATACCAGATGGACTTTAAGGGACAGAAAGAGGACTGCTGCTATCACTTGCTATTTCTGTGCTGTTACTGCTGTTAGCTGCTGCACTCTGCTTGCTGCTTTGCTGCTTCCTGCCTGCCCTGCCACACCATGGCCTGTTTCTCCTCTGCAGGTGCATCTCTTCCATGGCATCCTTTCCTTGGAAACAGTCAGCTATGGACTGAAACCTCTGAAAACTGTGAGCCAAATAAACCTTTCCTCCTTTAACTCTGGATGCCATATATTCTGTCTTAGCAACAAGAAAAGTGACTAAGATACTAACCAAACATGGAATTGAACCCTAAAACTGTGAGCCAAGATAAATCTCTCCTCCTTTAAGTTGTACACATCAGGCATTTTGGCCATAACAATGAAAAGCTGACCAATATATCAGCAAAATATCATGCAGATATTTTTATTATTTATCCTTATACTTCTGGATTTGGAAAGCTGTCTGCTCTCAACTATGATAGCAATAAATAGGATACTTCGTACTCAGTATAATAGATGGGTACATGAAGGCATCCTTCTCGATCAAGTACCATCCCAAATCAGGACTCAAGCTTACAGGAATAAATGAAGCATGATATCAGGTTTTCTCATTGAATTTAGCCATTTTCAACTGAAATTACCCAAGCCTCTTGATGTGTATAGGCTCTGCCTTTGAGAAGTTTATTATGAAAGCTCAGATTTGTAACATGTTATAGTGACCATTAAGAATTTAATATAAAACCACAGTCAAGGCAGTAAAAGAATGGCATAAAGAGAACTCCACTGAGTAGGAAAGAAAACCCAGAAACAGACCACCCTTATATAGTCATTTGGTATTGACAAACATGCCAAAGAAATCCAGGAGTAAAGTCTTTTCAACAAATGAGGAAAAGAAGTCAAGCAAAAAGAGATAACTGGTTTATCTATATGAAAAAGAAATTCTTTACCTCACACTATAAGCAAAAACTAATTCAAGATGAAACACATCTAATAAATATTAAAATCATACTTCTATCTTAGAAGGAAGCACAGAGTAGATATAGTACAGAATAGAGTGTAGGCAAAAGTCTTGTACAACACAGAATATAATAAACATAAAGGAAAAAAGTGAGTAAATTAAACTTCAAAATTAAAAATATATCTCTTAAAAGCATAGCTAAGATAATGAATATGATATCCACAAACTGGGTAAAAAAAATTTACAAAACATATATGGTTAAGGACTATGTCTAGTAGATATCAAGAGTTCCTATAACTTAATAAAAGACAAGAAACACAAAGAACTTGTAAATAAATAAGGCCCAATTTATGTTTAGAATAGAAAAAGAATGTTACTTAAAAAAAAAAGAAAAGAAAAAAGTAGGGCCAGGGGTTTAGTTCAGTGGTGTAAGCAAACACCTGCCTGGCAATCGCGAGGTCATGAGTTTGATCCCTAGTACCAAGAAAAAACAAAAAAGTAATCCAATACCCCCAACATTTTACACAGATTTTGAACATAATGAAGATTTATTTGATTTTTCAAAAGATAAGATGAACTGACATAAACTTTAAAAAGTTAATCTGATATAAAAGTTTAAATTTCTTTGTATTAACCTCATACTCATTAATTATTAACAGAGTATGGGTAATAATAACTCACTCCCACAAAAGAAATCACATGAAAAACTGAGTTGCATATAACAATTTATTTCACAAAAATATAAACCACTGACATATTTTGAAAAACATCCACAGAATAATCATTTAGCAATCATAATATTACAAAAATAAAGTGACAGAATAAATTGCACAATTAAAACAAAATAGCTTCTGCTAAATCACTGTGACTAGGAACAGAGTCACTAGGAAGGTTAGTGGACCAGCACTGCCATGTATTTCATTAGTATCACTGCAGTCAGTGACACTTACTAATGAAATACATTAGTAAGACCTATTCCCTAGAGACCATTCCATTTGTTATAGGAAGATATGCAATGTATAGATGTCACACTAACATCTTGAGTTTAGTTCCAAAATACTACTGCCCCTTTATTCTGGGAGACAAGTTCAGTGGCACGTTAGATCAATGAAGAGCATGGGATGTAAGCAATGACTGACCCACCTCTCTCCTATTAGTTCTAAAACACACACACACACAAAGAAAGACGTGGACTGCACTGTCCAGTACAATAGCCACTAGCCTCATGTAGCTATTTAAAATGAAAATAATTAAAATTCAATAAAATCTGCATTTTACTTTCTCAGTCACACTAGCCACATTTTAAGTGTTTACTACTGGTTACCATATTGGACACTGCAGATATAGAACATTTCTATCATCACAGAAAGTTCTCTTGGACAGCCCTGGATGTGGGAAGTGTTTCTTCTCTCTTTGCTCAGCCAGGGTGTAGGCTGCTTGTGGAAACAGCTTTGAGAGGCAATTCTTCTCCCACGATATTCCTAGGTTGGTGGTAGAGTCACAGAAGGAAGTAAGGTCATCTTTCTTTGCATATGCAAGGGATGTTCATTTACAGGAACCCAATACACACTCTAGATTCCACCCAAATCTAAATGTCAGGAAAACTGGAGAGATAAATGATGCATATGAGGAAGCAGCAAAGTAGAACATTGTTTATTCTATATTTGACCTCTATAAGGAGATCACGTCCACCAAGAAAATGTACAGGTCTTCGTAATCCTGCTGTAGAGAATCCTGAGGCAGGGCAGAGAGGTCAGAGCTGATGAGCATTTCATGAGAAAACCTGGCATGTCTTCACTCTGCTCACCCAGAGCTGAACAGTGTTGCTTGGAGTTTTGCCAGTGAAGAAGTCACTGTCTTGATCTGTTTCAAATATTGTGCTCCTGTGCGACTATATATTCAAGGCATGGACCACTAGTTGTCCACTGAAGACTCACTAATATCCTTCCTACCAAGAAAACTCAGATTTTTATTGAAAGCTACAAAAACTACATTTCTTAAGCAGTCTTACAGCCAGCAACACAGTTTCAGCCAATGAAATGTAAGCAAAAGTTAGGCTGCTGGGAAACTCTTTAAAAGGAAATGCATCCAAACTGCAAGGCTGTGCTTTCCCTTGATGTCTTCCTTCTTTTTGTGGGGAGCTACGAAACCATCTTGGAACCTACAGGGAAAAGCCAACACCTGAGAGTTGCACAAATTCTAGCTGTTATCTGTCTCCATTTCACATCAAATGAGTTATCTAAGACAAGAACACACCTTTAATTTGGTGAAGCCAATAACATCCTACTGGCATTAGCAAGATAATGATTCATCTTGCTTCCCTACTTTATAGGAAAGTAAAACTAAAAGTTAAAAAATAAACCTTGCCCAAAGAATATTTCTCAGTTCAAAAATTCAAGTAACTTCATAAAATTATACCGGTAAAACAAAAGTTAAATATGAAGATGTTTAACTCAAGTCCATGCATGTCTTAAGCATCTGTCTGTAAAGACCAAGAATAGCAGAAGCAAACAAGTTCAATAAAGTAGCTGTTATTCAAAAAAAAGTGGATTTTTAAAGTTTAATCCATCAGGAACAATTTCCAAGTTCCTATTATGTTCTGATTACTTTCCAGACACAAGTGTCTGTCTATCTCCAAGTTCCTGTACCCCTGTATGGTAAGATACTCACTACTCAATCAGATCGGCATTGATATATTATTTTATTTATTTTGCATAGACAAAATAAGAATGAAGAGTTGAAGGATTTATTTCACTAATTCAAACAAAAATAGAATCTATATCAAAGATCTTTAGCTCAACTCTTAACTTGCCCTTGTGTGTGACACAGCATTCTGACAGTGGCATCTAATGATCTTAATTGTGGATTTAGCTTAAATAAGCATGAGTACCTCAGACAAGCTACAAAAATTAAAAACAAAATACCTAATTCTGCAGGTACTTTCTATGTACTCTATTAGTCTCTTGAGTACCCTAAAAGTCCCTAGATTGGTAAGTATGACTTAGTAAAAAAAAAATGTTTACAAGTATCCTAAATGGTTTAACCACTTGCAATGCTTATAATTTTAATCATTTAAAATTTAACTCTAGTGCACTTATTTTGAAATTATAGACAAAATCAAGAACATGGAATGTCATGTTAAAAATAAGATATTGCATATTTTTTACTTACCTAGTTCCAAGTTTCCACCCCTGCAAGTGAACCAAAAACAAATCCTGGCACCTTGTCATTCCCAGAAAAGCCAGTGAGTGCATGGCACGCTTTGAGTAAATTTTATCTCTCATTCTGTAGAGTCACACCAGATGGCATCAGCCCTGCATCTGCAGCTGTGCCCTAAAATTGAAGTTCAGGCATACAAATCTACTTTATTAAATACTTTGGATTTTGCAGGTGTGCGTGTGATGTCATTCCCATTCAACTCAAAATGGTATCTTTCCAAGTAGAACTGTAGACCCATGGCACTCACAAGTTTGGCAATTAATGAAACAATCAAGATCATCCTAAGAACACTGGAAGTCATTTTGAACAGCTGAAGTTTAGAAACAACAATGAAACAAGAAAAATTGAAATAAAACATTAATATTGAATTACAGAATCATGGCTCATTTCCTTTAGTATAAGAAATTCAATTCACCTTCTAATGCTAAAAATGGAAACTGAAAATAAAACAGAAATACTTCATAATCAAGTCATTTATGAAATGAGTATTTATCTTAACTGTTCCTTACTTTGTAAATCCTTTAATGTCTAATTCATATTTACCTTAAAAATAGACTTGACATAGTGATTGTCAGAACTAAGATGTCATAAGTGGTTTGAATACCCAATACATAGAAGTCTGGAACCTAGACCATTGTGGATGCCAGAGAACTAGATCTAGGCTAAGCATTTATACAAGTAGCCAAAAATATGAGTTCAAAAGTAGTTCGGCTTCAGAGATTAGTCTTAGCTGGCCATGGAAGAATAAAGTTTGAAAGAATGGATAAGAGAAGGTAAAGGTTTAGTTGTGAGCTTCAGATTTTGTAAACACCAGATGTTGTGCATGTTTGGTTTTTTTAAAGGCAACTGAAAAAATCCAAGGAATGTATACACTGGAACTGTAGTGGTAGCTTTCAGTATTGTAAAGAGATTATTCTATACAGACCTATTTGCTGTTTGTATGTAATAAAGTCCTTTCTAGATCCTATGTGAAAAGTGAAGCAACTGAATCTTCAGCATGTTCTCATCAGTGGAGCCTCCTGTGTTATGTAAACTGTGCTATGTAATTAAAAAATGTGAACAGAAAAAAAGAAGAAAAGGTAATTCATGTACAGGTGTCAAAAGTTTCAAAAAGCACAGTCTCTAACAAAGCAATGGCAAGGCAGGAGACCAACAGTAACAAGTTTTGAGGGCAAATGTGAGGAACTTCAGTTCCTGTTAGGGCCAAATTCCAACTAAACTGGGATAATAGGAATCAATATCATTTTTTGCTGAATTAACAAGAATTTAGTAATTAATGAATTTGTTTACATGGAGGTTATGAAATGGACAAAGCTGGAAAGGCAAGGTCTCCTTTCTTAGGAATCTTTCTGAGTCAACAGAGGCAGCAGAGAGGTTGGTTTGCACCAAGATAACAAAAAACTACTCACCCAGAGTTCTCTACAGCCTCCTGCTAGGAAAACTCAGGACAGGTTAAGCTGCTGGACATCAGTGAGACTGCTAGGAAGATTAAAGGATTACAAAATCAAGAAGCTAAGCAGGTAGTTAAAATTATTTGCATTCTGACTATTTATAAAGTATGAAATGATTGTTTTCTATCCTTCTAAACAACCATAATTGCTAATTACTCCCACATTCCTCGTCAATGTTCATATTAACTGCACAACCCAATAATTAAATGCCATTGCAGAGACATCAACCAATTAGAGAACTATTGTCCAAAGCACAATACAGATTCACTGCAGAATTTCAACTGGATATTCAAATTAAGTCTGATAGAGATATGATACAGATGTGAAAATATGCTCATGACATTAAGTTAAAAGAAATCATTTAGTTTATTTAAGAATCATTTAGCTTATTTTGACAAAATGAAATTTTTAAAAATGGGTAAAGTCACCCAAATGCTGCAAGCCAAAAACTTTCCCCATAATTACTCACCAAAGTGGGACTATTTTCTGTTTGTCTTGAATTACCAAAATAATTCCTTCCAATTCATTTTAGTTTTATTGATCTAGGCAAAATTTAGTATTTCATTGGTTTTAGCCTCTGGACATGGCATTCCTTTGTATCTAACACTACTAAACCCCAATCTGCCTTTATTGAAGACAAATTACATCTGTATCACCTATTTCAGTTCAAAAAACCCTGTACTGTTTTCAAAAAGAGCAAAACAATTATGAAAATTGCAAATACTCTTACATCTCTTTCTGACTTCCATGATCCCCTGCCTAGACACTGATTCTTTCAGGGAATGAGAAATCAGTGTGGCTTCTTGGTTCCAGTAGAAGCTTGTTAGCTGTGAGTGGGAAGACCCTGTTTTAGTCCACAGTACCCATTTCTCCCATCCTGACCCTTCACTTTCTGAGGCCCTGGATCTTTGGGCCATTAGGGTTAAGGTTAGGTTTGATGCCAGGGTAACATGCAAGCATGAGTCTTCCCAACTTACACGTACAGATGGCTTCCATCTCCCATCTTCCTGGCCTTCCAGCAGGGTTCCAGGCAGTAAGCAGAACTGTAGTCCCTGGGGCTAACAGCAGCTCCTCTCTTGGTGAAGTAAATCTAGGAAAAAACATCTGGAGGATGATGTTATTTCCCAAACTAACATTGCCTGGCCAGTGGTTGCTGCACACAGGTGAGTTGCAGAACACAGGTGTTCTCCCCAACGTTTACCTTTCGGTAAATGGTCTGACCATTGAACCTCACCACAGAACTGTTCGCTGGTCCCCTTTTTCCTACTGTCCTACACCATGATCAGGACCCTGCAGGCCATCACCAAAAAGGTCACAGACCTGCCAACCCAAAGGCACCTGCTGACTGTCTAACGTTGGCTGTCAGGGAGCCACCCAGGTTAGTCACCTTATAGGTTAGAATCTGAGTGCAGATTCAGAATAGGTAGGAATTCTGTCTCCCCTGCATCCCCGGTTCAAGTCCATTTGCTGCTTTCCCAAGTGCAGACATTAAGGCAATATTGAACATTTCATCAAATATGCCCTGTTTCCTCCAACTGCTCGGGCCAAATCCCTATCACTTGACTACTTAGGTTGGTTTTGTTTGGAAGTGGCTGGGCTAACTTAGCTAAAAAATATAATCTTCCACCCCATGACTACAAACGCAACTGGTCTTGAGAGAAGAGGTTGCAGGCGCCCAAAGCCACTCCAGCCTCAGAGGCTAACCTCTTTCCTCCAACTCTTCTCGGCCCGGACCAGGCTTCCTGGAGAAAAGCACAGCACCAGGCCAGACTCCGTACACTCGCAGCCCATTGCATGCGAGGGCGCCACGAGCCCGGGGCCTCCAGGGAGGACTGACACATCCATCCCTCCGCGGCTCCTCTCCAGCGGGAACCGACCTCCAGCGCCGCCGAGCCCCGCATTTGGAAGCGGGGAGGCAGCGCGGAAGAGAATTCGAGGTTCACACCGCCTGCTCGTGGTTGAAGCCCCAGGGCTCGCGGTGCAGGGAGAGGCGCCCTGGCTGGAGCGTCCCAGCCGTGCTGGCCACAGAGTTCTTCAGTTGCTTGATGACCACGAAGAGCAGGAGGAAAAGCAGAAAGAGCAAAAAGAAGAAGAGGGCCAGGTAGAGCAGCAAGTTGAGCTCCCACTCCATGCTGGAGGCGCCCAGCTCCGGAGGCGGCGCGCACTCAGCGCTGGCTGCAACCGCGGGGCTAGGGGCACCGCTGGCGCCCACCTCCCGCTCCCCCCCGCGCCGCTCGGGCTCCGCGCTCCGCGTCTCCCAGCTCCGAGGACAGAGGCGGCTGCAATCCTGGCTCCGACTTGATCAGAAGCCCGAGAGCCCGCAGCTCTGCTGAGATCCTCCTCTGCGCGCCTGAGGGCGCGAGCGGGTTTCTCCAGGAGCGAACTTCAGCGGGCGGGACGCAAGAGAGCTCGCTGCTCAGATTCCCAGGGGGTAGGGGCTGGCGTCCCGCAGGCAATGGTAGGAGGTCCACTGCCAACATCAAGAGGGTCCCCAGTCCCCTCGCCTGCTAATTAATTCCCTTGTTATCCACCCCCCCACACACACTTCCAGTTTTCAGAAAACGTAGGAGACATCATGGTCCAGAGATGCAAAAGAATTAAAGGCACCTTTAGGGACGCGGGCTGAAGGCCCTGAGATGACCTCATGCTGTGAGACCACGGGGCCTGAACGACTCTGTTCAAGCCGCCTTGCTTTTCAGACCTGCAAGTGCGCTCAGATTGAGTGCATTTTTTTTCTTTTTTGCACAATCTGTCCTTAAGAAGAGCCTAAAGAGCAAAACGCGTGCCAAAAGTTGTACAGAGCTTTAAAATGTGGGCTTGAAATTAGTTTCTTTAATGAAAAGATGGGAGGAGGGGTGCACAATCCGGACACCTCTCTGAGTTTGACTGAGGTCACCTGTAGCTCATATGGCTATGCTTTGAAAGAAATTGTGTGTCTATTACTGCATAACACGTTGCACCAAATTTAGTGACACTTAAAACAATGTAAACTAGTTATTTGTTCAAGTTTCTAGGAGTCAAAAATTTGGGAGCGTTGTGCTAGGTGATTGTGGCCTCCAGGGAGGACTGACACATCCATCCCTCCGCCACTCCTTTCCAGCGGGAACCCACCTCCAGCGCCACCGAGCCCCCCACCTGGAAAGGGGGAGGCAGCCAGGAAGAGGATTCAAGGTTCTCCAAAGAGTTACTGTGAGATGGTTGCTTCCAAGGCGGCCATTCATACGTCTGGCAAGGAGGCTGATGGTTGGTGGGGAGCTCGGGGCACATGCACTTTTGCAATGGGCCACCTGGTGCTCATGGCACAGCGGCTGGCTCCCGGCAGAAGTGGTCCAACAGATCAAGGCAGAAGCCGCAGTGCTTCTTACCACTAGGCTTCTAATGTAACACGCCAACATTTCCGCCATGTCATATTGGCCACATAGATCAGACCGACTCAGTGAGGAGTCCAGAGTAGAGTGCAGCAGAGGGTGAAGATTACTGGGGCCATCTCAGAATCTGGCTATCTCAACAGGTTATTGTTTCCATTTCATAGACCTCCAACTTTGGTAGTTTGTTCATTTTGTGGTCCTGGAGATTGAATCCAGACTTGACTTTTCTTTTCTTTCCTTTTGAGACAGGCTCTCACTTGGTTGCTAAACTGCTCATACATGTGATCCTCCTGCCTCAGCCTCCCAGAGTACTGGCATTAATGGCATGTACCGTCACACCTGACTTGCGTGTCATTCTTTATTTGTGAAGATACATGAGAGATTCTGACATGAGTTCAGGAGGTGAGGCCTGTCTAACACCCCAGGATACATAATGGGCAGTCTATAATAAGTGTCTGTTCCAGTTATGGCAGGTTATTCAAAGAGACAGGAAGGTATAGAAAAAGCTATGGACTGGAAGTCCCCAGGACCTAATTCTAATTTTGGCTCCACCTGTTCATGGTTACTTTCTATCTACATCACTCAGTCTGCTGAGCTGTACCACACCTTGTTGTATACCTTTCCTTTGGATTTGTTGTAAAGTTCAAAAATGGGTGGGATGTGAATTAAGAAAGTGTTTCACTATATAAAGGTCAGGTATTACTATGATTCTATTATCTTAAGGTCTCTAATGTTACAGGCTACTGTTAAAAGTTTCTAGGGCTTTTCTCCAAGCAGTCCCCTCAGATAGGGATTGAGAATGCAACACAGAGCCTTGTGTATGCTAAGCAGTGCTCTTCTAACCATCTTACTGTGCATGGAATTTCTCTCTCTGTGTCTAAATAATATTATATTGGCCCACATCAGCAGTATATTAAAGCTGACTTATAACAACTCACATAAACTGTTATATTTTTCGAGTCAATTGTTAAAATAAAGATATTAGAAATTAAATTATATAAATTCACAAATAAATTGTGTTAATAATAATGGTAATACATGATCAAAATTAATCATTTCCTAATTACTGCTTAGTAATTGATTATTTAGTAATTAACTGCTTTCTCCTTATCAATGCACTGGAGGTGATATAGTCTGTTGTAGCTTATGCTAGAGATGCTATCAGCTACTGCACATCTCTTTCCAGCTGCATCCAATGATATATGTTGGTGGCTTGGAATTTTCCAGGGTGAAGCGTTTACCCTGAAACATAGACAAGTGCAATAAATCAGGACCAGAGTCAGTCATTAAACATTAGTCAGCATGCTTCTGCATATGGGGCCATGAGGAAAACTTTGAAGTCGTGCATAAATTTAACAAGGATGTATGATTTTTCTGACTTCCCAGGATCCACACATTTCTACCCTAAGCACCACATGTTCCTCCTGGTGGAACTCTGCATTTTATGTAATCTTGGCAAGAGACCAGATCCCAGTGTCTGCTTCCTTTGCCTCCTCCCATTAAGGAAACCGAAGGGATAGGATATAGCTTCTACCACCCTGACACAGTTTGGGGAGGAGGGCAGGAAGAGCCACTGCAGAAACCCAGCCAAACATCCTTGATTCCAGGACTTGAAAGTGTGGGAAATGGCAGAGCAGGAGGGACTGTGGGGAGGGGTTTGGTGCATTCCCGGTATTCTGAAAACCAGAACAGCTCCAAGAGTGACGTGGCCATGGCTCCTGTCTACCTCTGCAGCACACGCCACTCCCATCCTTTTCCCAAACCTGGTTCTCCTGCTCTTTCCCATTCCATAAGGTTCCTCTAGTTTCCTAGGAAGTTGCCTTCTTACGGTGGCTAGTGAGTGTTAATGGCAGCTCACAGATGAAGATGCTGACTGATGAAGAAAGCATTGCTCATATACTTGGCACGGGACTAGCAATCATAATCACCAAGCTGTCTGGTAGAAAAGGCACGTGCCTTTGCATACATTGCCAAATCTTCAAAGTATGAAGTTGAAGGAGAGAGGTTAAGTGACCTGCTAAAGGCAGAACCAGGATATGACCCAGAGATGTGGCCTGCCTTCCCATCCCCTCTGTTATGCTACCTTATAAGAACAAGTACACGTTTCTTGTGCATGATCATCAAATCAATGCCATATTTTAAAGCATTATTCTAGAAAGAAGCAAATTTCTAGAGCTATATACCTTCTGCATACATATATCTCAGCTCCTTCTTGAAATCAGGAAGGTCAAAACTTCAACGGAGCCAGAGTGTTTACCTGCAGAATGCTGATCAAAGAGGCCAAGAGATGAAGGTTTTATGACATCAAGCTCAAACCCACTTCAGCTTTCCTAAATGTTGCTATTTACGTTGCCCATTTATCTCTGCAGCCTAAATGGATTTATAAATATGAACTAATAAATCTTCATCTGCACTCTCAATGGAATTTACATTTAAAATAATATTGCTTTCACAAAAATACCATTATATTTATTGATGTTCCCAATGTTTTTTAGCCTCTGGTGATATTTACATAACTCCTAAAATGGTTTGAAGTTTGATTTCTATTATATAAATGACCTAATAGGAATAAGACACAATCTTTCTTTTTCTAAATATGTACATAAATTAAAATATATGTAAAGATAGATAGACAGATAGATAGTCCAAGCACTTTTAAAGGCTGACAGGATGCCCACTATAGAAAAGAGCTTTGATAGGTTCTGTAAACAGAGAAAGAGCCCTCACAGACAAGTGTGTTGGTACATGCCTGTAATCTCAGTTAGTTGGGAGGCTAAGGCAGGGGAATAAAAAGTTTGAGCCTGGGCAACTTAGCAAGACCATGTTTCCAAATAAAAAATAATGCATGAGACCCTGAGTTCAACTCCAGAGAAAGTGAGACAGACAGACATCAGACAGACAGAGAGAAAGACTGAGAGATCAGAATACACTGATAAAATGGGAGAGCTGTGCCATGATGATCTCATGCCACTGCCCACAGAGTGGATCTCCACACATGCTCCCACTTCAACCAGCATGCCTTGTCCATCTTATCCACCCCTCCATACTTCACACATATCTCAACCCCTCAGTCTCCTTTCCACAGGTCTCAAGACAACTGGACACTGTGCTGGGGCTGCCCAGGTCCTGGCCTGTGGATACTGTGGCATTGTCAAGGTTTCCATCACCTTGCCTGCTTTGTTCCTCCCCACCTGCACCTATGATGGGGAGTTTTTTTTTTAATTAGGACAAGTGTCTCAGTTACTTTTCTCTCATTGCTAAGACAAAATACCCAACAGTCAAAGTTACATGGGGAAAAGTTTATTTAGCTTATAGTTTGTAGAGGTTTCAGTCCATAGTCAGCTGGCTCCAAGATAGACTGGTTTGGCAGAGAGGCAACAATTCATGGCAGAAGACAGCAACATCAACAGTAGCTGGAGGGAAGATGGACAAGCCTATTTCTGTCCCTTACACTGTATGCAGGCTACCTGCCCTAGGTCAGGTACAGTACTCACACCATTCAACCTAGCTAGAACTATGTCCAACCAAACAGTGGACTGATTTTAACCACATACCTTAATCCTAGCATCACACACTCTAGACTCAGCCACCTTTGAAAAGCCACACCCTACCTCATGGCTGCACGAGCCTTTGAGGGGGACATCTAGACACAAGTCATAACAATAAGCATCACAGATATTTATGAAAATTGATTGATAGTAGCAATAGAAGAGTTCATTAACTTGTTAATGTCCATCTTTAAAGGGCCTAAGCCTCTCAAATAGCACCCCAAAAGGGCTGTGAAAATTTGCTGTTACAATCCCAGGATAACCTCCACCTGAACTCACCTATTGGAATCACCTGTAGGATGGAAGCAGTTTAAGAAGAACAAGAACAACAGAGTAGAGAAAAAGAGATTTCCATGAACCCTTATAAAGCTGATTCAATTTGGTCTGAAATGAGCCAGAGGAAATGGCAGAAATGCTTTATACCATGTTCTGGACAGGAAGTATGTTTTTTATCTTGATGAGTATGACCAGGTTCTTATGTAACTTCACACTTTCCCAGGTGCTATAGGCCACAAAAGCTGAGTCACACGTGGCTAGCTGCTGCTTGAGCAGGAGGTCCTAAAGCACCCATTCATGTTCGTGGATAAGGCTCATACCCTCTGGAAGCTTCCAGGACATGGGACGCTGTCCCAGCTATTCAGGGTCTGAATCAGCCCCAGTGATCCTAGGGTCCTTAGGGACGCAGATGTATTTCAGCCACATTCTCTTTATCTCTCTGACACCCTCACTTGTATTGCTTCTGCCTCACACCCTGATACATCATCATGCTCATTTGTAGGATAGGCAAGTGGACCCCTTAGGAATCACTCCCTATTTACACTTTTTATATCACTACAACCTTCTAGATGAGAATTAAAAAATCTATGAGAATGTTCATTGCTGTTGGAGAGCAGTAAAGTGAATTGTTTTACTAACTAGAATCATGTAAAGCTAATTAACGTTTATTGTAACATTCCAACAATAGATTTGCTCACTGTACCTTTCCCTCTTCCTTTAACCCATTCCCAAAAGAATGACTTTAGTGGTTATGCAGTGCTTACTAAATAATATACTCTTCAGGAAACAAGTCACATTTACATGATAAGCTAGTTAAATCTCATGTAACCGTTTAGGAATTCCAGTGAGAAAGAAGGGAGGTAAGGAGAGAAGAAGGGAAATCTAAGGAAGAAATTTATTTGAGGGACATGTGGGAGATATCCTATGTGGGTAGCCTTTGAAATCCAGAATTCATCTCTAAGAATAGGTCTATGAAAAACACTTTAGTTTCTGTCCTCAGTTTAGAACATCTTAAACATAACACAGGATGCACCAAGTCTACCCATTACTAAAAAAAGAAAAATATTAAGTGACAGATTGTAATTATGGCCAACCATTATTTCTTTAATCTAGAGGCTCTTTCCAGTAAGTTAGCAGGAACACTGGAAAAAGTCGTTATCACTGTGGCTGACTCTAGACACGATTCATGCTATATCATGTAGCAAAAGAAAGAATCTGAGCGTTGTGAAGCTATATATCCTTCATTTGGCACAACTTTAATATTGACAGTGGTGAAAATGTTGCCACTAATGGAAGTCTTCAGGCTTCCATATGAGCTGATAATGATCAGGAGCCACGAGCTCTCACACACGTTAACCCACACACGCACACACACAAGGCTAAAATTAGACTTCCTCAAGGAGAAAACGAATTAGGAAAAAAAGAGTAGACTTTGTCTATACTGCTTACTTCCTTAGTGAAACACTAGTTTTTAAGATTTGGCCAATTTAACAGCTAGAGCTTTTACCCCGAGATCTAGTGACAAGGATGTCTGGATGTCCCCTGGTGGCACTGTAGACAGGCAATGGACAGGCTTGGGTCCCAGTCCTGGCCCCAGACCATCTACTCAGTCCAGTCCAATATGACAGAGTGCATGGACTTAGACATATATCTTGACTTTTTCTCTTGCTAGCTGAGGAGCTCAGAACCTTTGATTGCCCCCAAGAACCTCACCCCTATTTCCTCCTTATTCATAGAATCCTGTCTTTATTCAGAAATCTGCTTCTCACTGTCTAGCATCTCATGCAACTTACAGAAGAACAAGGGAAATGAATCCATAATCATCCAAAATTCTTTCAAGATCTATGATGATTTTTACTTTTTGGTCCAGGAGGGAGTATATGCCCTCAATGGCCTTAACTAATGGAACTATATGGCAGTGTCCCACCACACACCCACAAAAGCACAAAACCACTCTAGGTATCTAATGAAGGGGAAATTAATACTCAACTAATACAGTTAGTCACAAGCTGCTGAATAGATAGGAAAAGCAAAACAAAGGTGAGGATACACAAGATTAAAGCTCCCTGGGCTACAGGAGCAAAGGGCAACTGGTGTTACCCATGGGTACTGCGCCAGGAATGCCGCCAAAGCACTCACTGTGCCCCTGCTTCCAGAGGACTTGAATTTCCCAACAGAGCCAAAGCATTCACAATCACCACCCATTCCCCAAGGCACCAGGAGAAGCCAGAAAACAGTCTTCTTCCTTCCTCCCATCTTCCAACCTCTTGTTAGTGCCCATGGGTAAGACCTAACAGGAAGCTGAGTAGCAAGAGAGCCCAGACTCCCTCAAGGATAAGGACAGAACAGTGACCATGGAGCTGAGAGACGGCAGGCACTCACTATCTGCCACAAGTCTCATGGGAGCTACCTGCAACAGGGAAGGGGTTCTTTCTCATGCACACCATGTATAAATAAGACTGGCATCCCAGTTTCTGCAGGCAGCCAGCTTTTATCCTCAGAAGGAACCAGCGACAGGATAAAGCTGACTTGGTAATGGCAGAAGAGAAAAAGCATCCATCCCTGGAGGCAATAGTGGGCTAGCAAATCAACTTGTATGCAGTCATGCCTACCTCTGAAAGTTGTGTTTTATTATTTCTGGTTTGAATCTGGTAGCTATTTACTACTAGAAATGCCCTGCTGATATACTGAAAAGTTTGTTTTCTTATCTGCCAAATTGAACTGATAATATAACAATGACATCTATACTTGAATAAGGGTCTATTAAATAAGATATTGCACATGAAACATGTAAAGGATATAGAGATCCTATAGGTTATGTTTCATTGGAGAACCCCAATACATAGTCCACTGTATGTATTCTATGTGTGTACCACCCTTGAAGATATTTTTATATTGAATGAAACTGCAGCTCTAGCATGCAATCTATTTTTTAAAGATTTCTCATTTTATTTGCATACATACATTGTCATTCCAGAGATCTAGCTCTATTTCAAGAATCTCTAGCTCTCCTTACCCACTCAACACTCAAAACATACACAGGAGGATGAACCCTAGATAAATAATACCCAGGACTCAAATATCAACCCTACAGCTGCAACAGAATACATTTAGTGAAATCAAGGGGATAGGAACGGGTGCCCCTGGGTCATCCCTGCCTCTTTGTAAACATTGATACCCAGGCCACTGGAGCATGGGGAACATGCAAATATGAGGGTGTCACACTGTGTCCCCAGAGAGCCAAGGACACAATTTGTATGGATACCTATGAAATGCTAAGGGCCTGCCCCTCCACTGGAGCCTAACAAGTGCCAAAGTCACCCCATGGCCAATGGCTCACATGAGACAGCAACAATGCTATTGCCCACAGGAATTGTCCACATGGACAATCTCCTGGGTAACTCTAGTGAAGATGCTTTGAATCATCTGATTCTCTCAAGCAGATGATCCCATAAATGTTATGCCCCAGGACTCTGCTAGTTTCTTCCCTTTGGTGTAATAAGAAACTAGTTTCTGCTAGTTTCTTCCCTTCGGTGTAATAAAACACAACTTTAAGAGGTAGGCATGACTGCATACAAGTTGATTTGCTATGTAGAGAGGTGACAGAATACACAGACACATAACTATGGATCCCAGTGATGAATGAATAGGGCAGAATGCTATACTCATCCTGCCCTGCTCTGTCCACCAGCTGTAGGTGAAACTCATCTTTGCTGAGTCACTATTGCTGTGAGTATTCTCTACTGTAGGACTGCAGCCTCCAAAGAACTCACCTTCCACAAGCTGATGTGCCCAAGATATCTCTCCTGCAGTGTGATATTCAAGGATGACCACCTTCCTGCAGCAGACCAGCACATGGTAGGAACTGTGGTCCAAGAGAGCCCAAAGAAGAGGCCAGGGTGTAGGTAGGCACAGCAACCCATGCAAGGAAGTCACTCCTCTACCATGTAAGCTAAAACATTAAAATAATTTACTTTGGCTATGGTTATAGGAAGGCATATACATATTGTTAAAAATTGTTTTCCATGGATTTTAATATGCTTTATACAGAAAGCAACAATGCTGTATATGTGAGAATGTCAGCTTTTTCTATATTTAGATATGCCAGGTCCACAGTGGCTAAGGTATAGGCTTGGAATGACTGCCTCTGTAATCATATTATACAGCCCATTTTCATGAATACCAGCTGGCATTCATACAGAAATGCTCAGTGAGAGATTCTAAGGCCTTGATTTGGAATTATATCTGGACATTAATTTTGCTAACTCCACCCTAAACCAGTCAGTAAATGCCTGCTTGCTACTGTCCCCCTCTGATTTTCCATCAGCTGTCTGAAAACCACTGCAAATCCATCAGCAGAATCTTCTCACTCTCCCTACGGAAATCATTATCCCAGGCTAGACAGAGGCTGCTTCTGGCTTGGGAAAGAGGCAAGAGCTCTTTTAATCACTTCTCTCATACATGCTTACTCTTTTTAGCTTAATGCATCAGAGCACCTAAACACCAAGATGACCAGCATCATAAAGTTAGCAGACTTTAATACATTTTTTCAAGAACTCAAAAGCTATGGGTTATTGATTAAGCAACAAAGGATTGTCCAATCTTTTTTTATGATCTGTGAAAGACTGAAAAAAAATGTTCAAGGTGTTTGTGAATCCGATGGCATTCGAATCCTAATACCGTCTTGAAGATTTTTTTGCTCCACCTGAGATACTGTTGGTTAAATTATGTGACACTAGGAGAGCAATAACTCAATAATGAAAACAGGGCTCTACATCTTCCTTGTCAGCTGCTATCCATCTGCCTCTTGTGTATGGAGCCTCATAATCATGATCTCTTCAAAAGTTGTATGGCTGAGAGGGTGAGCTGTGATTGTCACAATACATCAACAAGAATTATGTTTCTCCACCCACCCCAGCTGTGGTAGAACCATTTCTCACCTAGGAGAAGAACACACAACCCATTATGAAAAACCCAGCACCTGCTACCTACATATTTTACAGTTCTTCGTATTTTCTTCTACCGTGTATATTTTGTCGAATGAAAAAAATCTTTTGCAAGAGGAAAACAACTAGACACAGTTTCATCATGTTGCTTGTGCCTTAGTTAAATTTATCAGTGTGATTTTTTCCTCTTCCAAATTTCTGCAAATCTTCTGGTGTTATGGAGAGATTCTAATGTGGTTGGAAACATGAAAAGCACAAACATTACCTGCTATCTCATACCATATAACACTGGGCATGTGTTTAATTTCTTTGTATTTCTGTTCCCAAATTAGGGGCTTATAAATAATTATCTCCACATCCCTTCTAGTCCCAAAATTCAAGTGGCTTATTCTTACTGCTAAAACTCAGGGTGGGAGAAGGTGAGATTGTCTGGGTGAGGAGCTTCCGGCTGCCATGATGACAGGCTAGGCTTGGAACCTCTCACAGCAGAGCAGCTTGCTCCAGGAAGAGCCTCTGCACATTGACAGAAGACATTGCTTCACCCTGCTTCCCCTGCCAGGACATGATTCCTTTTACTTTAGGAAGTAAGTGGAGTTATTCCTGTCTAACCTATATATCAGCCACTCCCCAAATCAACTACTTCTGCACTATGTGCTGACCATGAAACAGGCCTGAGTGCAACATGACATCTAAGAGAGAAAATCACCCAGAATCACACAAAAACAAACACACCTTTTCTTCCCCAGCAAAAATATTCTTTCTCCCTCTTTTGCTTTTCTTTCTTTCCATGCAAGAAACCTGAGCGTTAACCTGAGCCAGCTGCTACCTGTAGGTTTCTCAAATTCTTTTTTAAATACAATGGACCCAGCCCACAAAGAAATTCTATTAGCTGCTGCACATACTTCTGCAACCTCTAATCCAGCCCAAGTCACTTCCAAGTAAAGAAAAGATTTGAGAAAGGTGTGTTAACAAGATCTCCAAGCCAGCCTGCCAAGCACAGGGCTTCATGACCAGTTTTAGTGCAAAGAGATTTCAGTTTCTTTCAGATTAAACAAAAATGAGTTGCACGTGTTTATGACTGAAACTTTCTATGTTTTCATCACCTTAATCAAAAGATTTTTATTAGTTTTCAGCAATTTTGAACAAAAATTTTATCTCATCTTACCTATTCCTTTTAAAACACTATAGAATATTAACAGTTGGCAATCTGCTATTTTATATCTTCTTTAACTTCACATTAATCATTTCACATAAAGCTGGTGTATTTCATACATTATTTGGTATTTATGCATTTATAATGAGGTTCATGTATTTATCTGTCAAAGAAACAATGTAACAGCATTTGCTGTCATCTTCAATACAAGCAGACTATAAGTAGGAGTGATTATTTTAGCCACCATTCTGTGATAAAACATTGACAATCATGTTTGTAAAATAATTCATGCATAATGGAAGTGTGTGCCTAAAATCTCTCCTACACACTGTGATTTTTTAATACTATGAAATTAAATTGTTAAATAAGCCTTGCAATAATGTCAAAATTATACTCTCCAGTTAGCAAACTATATAAGAAATAAAAAATACTACTAGTTTTTTTCAGTGGACTGTTAAATGAAGACAATCTTTCTCTATAGCTTTTCCAAAGGAAATAAATTGTTTAACCTTATTGCTGCAAATACAACTTTGTCAAAACATAATATTTATCAATCTGGAATATTAGTATTTTCAAAAAGCACATAATATTAACCACTGTTTTGTATTAAAGTGGGGTAACTAAGTCACTTAACTCTGGAATCACGCTGCCTAAATTAATTACTTGTCTTCGCTCAAAACTTGCCTTTGACCTCAACTCTCTGTGACTCAACTGCCTCATCTATAAAGCAAAGGTAGTAACAATATCCTCATCATTGGGTTATTGGGATTAGTGGTTTAGTAGATCTAGGGTGCTTGTAACATTGCCCAAAACATAGCAAGTACTCAGAAAATGTAACAAATTGTTTCACAAATCAGAACATTTCCACCAATGTTAGTGCTGATCTGTGTGTACTTTAGGGATTTCACAAATCACTTATGTGTTTCTTTGCCTACCATAATAATCATATTCATTACTCATCAGCTCCTGTTTCTACCAGTTTATTTTTGCTTTTATCATTTACATTTAAATTTTAATACATGCGGAATTTAATTTTTGGTGTTTTTTGAGGTAGGCGTATTCTTGTTTTATTTTTTAAAAATTGTTATTAGCACATGTTTGCAGTATATGAAAATTACATTTCATCATGGGGAGTTTGTATGTGTGTATAACATACCTGCTTTTTGTTTTCCTCTTCCTCCTTTCATCTCTTCATCCCTTTGTCATTTGCAAAAATCTGTCTCCTTGTTGCCTGTTGCCTATCTTTTATCCTGTTCTTTGTTTACAGTTTGAGTTTCACATATGAGAAACCACATGATATTTTAAGTTTGTGTCATTTGTAGAAAAACTGAATGTACCTTGAAACCATAATGTTAAGGGAAACAAATAAGAATTTAATTTTTGATGAGGTAGAAAGCTGATACCCAGCTTTATATTTTTCCACGCAAGTATCTGTCCTCTCAGAACCATTTATTTAGTGATCCCTTAAGTCACTTTGTGTTGCTGCAACAAAATACCCGAAACTGGCAAGTTTGTAAAGGGGTTTACTTAGCTTACAGTTCCGCAAGTCCAAGAGCATGGCAGGGGGTGGGATCTGCTCAGCTCTGGTGGTGGCCCCACGGCAGATGGCATCACAGTGGCAGTAGCACATGCTTGTGGCAAGAGGTACTGAGGCAAAATACCAGCCTCAGTTACAACAAGAATGAAGCCAGCCTGTGACCTGACCTACTCCCTAAGACAACATTAATGGTCCATGAAGGTGGAGTCTCATGACCTGCTTATCTTCCACTGTAGGGAGCGGCAGGATAGCTTCACTGCTGCCACCCCGTCTCTCCCTCCTGTGGGCATCCAGTGCATTAGCCTACATTTCCCATGATCCTCTCCCACCTGACCCAGGATATGACGATGACCTATCCGTGCTTGATAACTTCCTGCCTCCACTTCCATATAAGCCATGAACACTTCCTCAATAAACGAGACTTGATTGGAACTGCTCAACTTGTTTCCGTCTCTCTTTCCTCTTGCCCATATCCCCCCATCCCCATTCGTCCTCCAGGTGAAATCCACGGACTGATCCGCTGGTCGGATCAAGTGGCACCCAAGGTGGCCTCACCCAGTGAGGGCGACTCAACGCGGGACCGTTCAGTAAAGTAAATCCATGGCCACGGTAACTGCTCCGGGATTTTATCCCTGTGATCTGTGTGGACGACCACCTGACGTCTCACCCAAATCACGGTAAGTGAACGGAATCCACTCCCTTTTTCCTTTAGACATGGGTCAAGCATTAAGTGAACACAAATTGTTTGTTGCCGGCCTTAGTAAGGCCCTCAAGGTGAGAGGGATAAAGGTTAAAACCAAGGATCTATTACAATACTTTCAATTTATACATAAGGTATGCCCCTGGTTCCCTCCGGAGGGCTCCATTGATATTAAACGATGGGAAAGAGTAGGTGATGCTCTTAAAGATTACTATAGAAATTTTGGTCCTGAAAAGGCCCCAGTGACCTCTTTCGCATATTGGACTTTAATTTCTGAACTGCTGACTCAATGTCACGCAGATCCCCAAATTGATGAGACACTCACTCAGGGTGAAGCTGCATTGTGCCCCTCCCGCAATCCTATCCCAAAGCCAACATCAGACACACCCAATGTGCCCAGTCCCCCTGGCTCTGTGATTCTTGATATCCTGGAGACCCTTCAAGATGGCGACTTACCACCACTTCCTCTTTCTGGAGTACACGAGGACTCCCAAAATGGTGCCGCCCAGCCTGATACTCAAAATGGCGCCGCCACCCAAAATGGCACCGCCACACTCCCTCCTCCATATCAGCCTATATATCCTGACCTTTCCGATTTCCAGGAGGTTGGTTGGTCACAATTGGCAGAAGAGGCTGCTCAGTATCATGATCCCCCCTTTGTAGCCTCCGCACTATCAATTAAACCCCTGCCTGCCCTCCGAGGGCTGCCCAGTCCTTCTGCCCTCCTTACTTTAGAAACTGAGATTCATGATTTACAACAACAAGTCCAACTTGAGCAAGAAAAACAAAGGCTCATTTTACAACTTCAAACTTTGTGAATGGGCCCCCCTAATTCTGTCCCCAAAATGGCGCCCCACACAATGGTGATGCGCAAGATGGTGCCGCGCCACTGGCCCCACAGGTCATCAGGACTCATACGCCATTCACAGTAACTGCTTTAAAAGAATTAAAAACAGCAGTTACTCAATATGGCCCCACAGCTACTTTCAACCTTGCTGGTCTAGATTCCATGACTCAAGGTTGGATTATCCCAAATGAATGGAAGGACTTAGCCAAAGCCACTCTTTCTGGGGGCAATTATTTGCTTTGGAAATCTGAATTTATGGGCCAATGTGAAGCCATAGCTAGAGATAATGCCGCTAGACAAAACCCCTGGACCCTCCCCATGTTAGCGGGAACTGGAGATTTTAATACAAAAGAAGCCCAAATGCAATATGATCCTGGCCTTTTTGCACAGGTTAATACAGCCACCTGTAGGGCTTGGAGACAACTCCCTTCTGGTGGAGAAGTTGCCTCTTCTCTTACTAAAATTAAACAAAAACCAGAAGAGCCCTTCTCTGATTTTGTTGATCACCTCTTACAGGCAGCTGAGCGCCTCTTTGGCTCCTCAGAAAATAACACCACTTTAGTCAAACAATTGGCTTATGAAAATGCAACATCCACCTGCCAGGCTGCAATCAGGCCACACAAAAAGAAAGAGGACCTCTCAGGCTACATTCGCCTGTGCGCTGACATAGGCCCCACCTATCATCAAGGCCTAGCTATAGCTGCAGCTGTAAAGGAGGTTCTTCTCGTACACAAACAAGGAGGAAAAACTAATAATGGCAAATGTTTCAAATGTGACCAAATAGTCCATTTTTCCAGGGATTGCCCAAAAGCCCCACAATCTCCAGACGCCAAACCAAAAACAAGTTCTAAGAGTTTATACCCAAGATGCAAAAAGGGATATCATTGGGCTAATGAATGCAGATCAAAAGTAGACATATATGGCAACCCCCTCCCCCAGCAGGGAAACGCACCACACCAGGAAGCACAGGACTGGACCTCTGTCCCACCTCCAACACAGTATTAACTCCTGACATGGGCTCACAAGCCATCCCTACTGGGGTTTTTAGCCCCCTTCCCAATGACACATGTGTTATGGAAAGACCCAATGACCAATACATGGAACGGCCCTGACCCTGTTCTTATCTGAGGATGAAGCTCAGTCTGTGTTTATTCCAAACAGGACAAAGAGGCTAGATGGCTACCTAAACATCTCGTAAAACAAGTAGACAGCCCTTCATCAAAGACTCTATGTGACACCCAGGAATGATATCCTTTCCTGAGGCACAACCCCCTGTGTTCTCTTACAGATGATACAAACTTCCAAAGTCTTATGGGCCATCATCGGACTCTTGACACAACTACACCTAACAGATGGCAATTCCTGTCAGCCCTGGAAGTGGACTATTACTCGCTGGACCGATTTAGGCTGGGAGGAAGTTGGGACCTGGACAGGATCAGGAAATCTAAATTTTCAGATCACGTCCTGTAAGCTTGTGCCTATTGATCCATGCCACAATAGATTACCAGTCTATCTTTGTCCCGCCGCAACAGAAGGTAGATCATACTGTAACTCCCCAGGAGATTACTACTGTGCCTACTGGGGTTGTGAAATGGTTGCATCAGGATGGCAACCCACCTTTCCTGATAGACACCTTAAGTTAAAGTGGGGGCCATCAGGTTGCCGCCCACTCAGTTATTGGGAAGGAGGAAGAGAAGATTGTGAATATCTAGACCTCACCATCACCACTCCTGATGAAGCTGGCTGGCTGATAGGGTGTACCTGGGGATTTCGATATCACGAGCATGGCCCAGACAGGGGTGGTCTTATTCTCATAAAAAAGGCTCCTATACAGACCCCAGCCGTGCCCATAGGCCCAAATCCTGACCTAGTGCCAATGCCGGGCAGGATTTGGGCCAATGCCACTGTCCAAAAAAACCCCCCTGCACCACCATAAGCCACCTAGCCCCAGAGGCTTCCCATGCCTTCCCATCCACTTTAACCCCCATAAACCAATCGGGTCTTACACTCACCCCCCTACGTCCAAATTCTAACCTGTTTAATTTGATTGAAGGGGCATACACCGCCTTAAACCATACACAGCCTAATTTAACTCAATCTTGTTGGTTATGTCTAAGTGCCCCTCCCCCATACTACAAAGGAAAAGCCCTCAATGCATCCTTCAATACTTCCTCTGACTCAAGCCAATGTTTATGGTCCCAATTACATAAATTGACCCTCCCCGATGTCTCAGGACAAGGAACTTGCCTTGGTCAGCCCAGTAACTGGCCCGGTAAACATAAGCCTCTATGTGCCTGGTTTTACCAATCATTCGACAAGGGTAAATATATCATTCCACCTCCTGGGACATTTTGGGCCTGTAATACAGGCCTCACTCCCTGCGTAGCGACTAATGTTTTCAGTACGTCAGCTGACTATTGTATCCTTGTGAATGTTTTTCCTCGCATTGTGTACCATCCTGGATATTACCTCTTCCAGGCTTCCCAAACAGATTATAGGTCTAAACAGGAACCAGTATCATTGACCTTAGCTATACTCCTGGGAATGGGAGTTACGGCAGGTATAGGAACAGGAACCTCAGCATTAGTCATGGGACAACAACAACCTACGTCAATTATAAACAGCTATAGACCAAAATTTAAAGGAGATAAAGACTTCTATAACAGCTCTACAGGAGTCCTTAGCTTCCTTATCTGAAGTGGTTTTACAAAATAGACGAGGGTTAGACCTTTTATTTTTAAAGGAAGGAGGACTGTGTGCCGCCCTCAAGGAAGAATGCTGCTTCTACGCTGACCATTTGGGCGTCATTAAGGATTCCATGACAAAATTAAGAGACCGCCTAAAAAGCAGAGAAAGAGACCACCTCAGAGAAACCTCCCTCTCTTCCATGTGGGGAGGCCTTTTTCCTTATATTATGCCCTATTAGGTGCACTAGCCGCCTTGCTACTGCTTCTTACTGTAGGCCCCTGCATTTTCCAAAGGATCATGATACTCCTTAACAATAGGGTTGACGCGCTCCTGGCCAAGCCCATTCAGGTACATTATCATCAATTGGAGATGGCAGATCAACAAACTTGGTGGGAAACAACCCCCACAAATGACCCATAAGATGATGTGGGCCAACTGCCCTGAGGCACTGGAAAGGCACCCAGAGACGGGCAACTAGGACACATATGTTACGCCACCAGCCGCCTAAGACAGGCACAGGACCAATTGCTGTCCTGCAGGCCCATGATGGGTAAGGCCTGGTTGGGTTCATATAAAGAGTCCTTGACCCAAGACAGGCGCTGTCCTCACAGGGCCTGCCATACTCCTATGAAGTGATAAGGGAGGAGATGTAGGGAGCGGCGGGATAGCTTCACTGCTGCCACCCCTTCTCTCCCTCTTGTGGGCATCCGGTGCGTCAGCCTACATTTCCCATGATCCTCTCCCACCTGACCCAGGATATGACGATGACCTATCCGTGCTTGATGACTTCCTGCCTCCACTTCCATATAAGCCATGGACACTTCCTCAATAAACGAGACTTGATTGGAACTGCTCAACTTGTCTCCATCTCTTTCCTCTTGCCCATGTCCCCCCATCCCCATTCATCCTCCAGGTGAAATCCACGGACTGATCTGCGGGTCGGATCATTGCACTGGTCCCACTTCTTCAAGGTTCCACCATCTTAACTTTGCAATGCTGGGGACCAAGCTTCCAGCACATAAACATCAGGGGAACAAACCTCATCTGAACCATAGCAGTGAGCAAGTCACGTTTCCCACTCCATTTTTCTAGTCCACTCACCCTCCTCTATCTTCAACCAGAGGTCTTCAAACTAGGTTTCAGCTATACTTAATGAATATGAAGATGTTTTTAAAGGGCATGTGAACATAGGTATTTTTATGGCAAAACCCAAGTCTCTAATTCCTACATACCTTTTCCTAAAATCATTTGCTTAAGATTTCCTTGACATTGGAGAGTTCTCTCTCCTCCCCATTTCTTTGTCTCAATTTTATTTCTCAGAGTAATTTTAGGTCCACAACAATCATACAGTCCCTGCCTCCCTCCATATACAACCTGCCCCACCATCAATATCACACTCCAGAGTTACACAGTTGTCAAAATCAATGAACCTATATCCACACACTGTCACCCAAAGCCTATCATAGTTTCCATTAGGGTTTGTTCATATTATTATGCATTCTATAGGTTTTAACAAATGTACAAAGACATGCTGTGCCCCCAAATCTCCTTATGGATGTAAATGCTTTATCTTCAGAGTAGTAGTACTACAGGGTGCTTTGGACCTTTAGAAAGTAGAGCCCAGTGGGAAGCCTTAGGTTCTTGGACACTCACCCTCAAAGAAGACTATAGGTGTCTGTCTGTCTTTCTCTCCACTCTCTATCTCTCTCTCTTCTCTCTCTCTCTTTTTCTCTTTCTCTCCCTCCCCTCCCTGGATAAATATGTGAGAACTTGTTCTGACTTATGTTCCTGCTAGGATGTGCTACCCTCACCAGAGGCTCAAAACTATCCTTATATTCCTCTTGAGCTTGAATTTCTGTGGTCATAAACCAAAATAAACTCTTTACCTCACAAATACCCTATAGTAGGTATTTCATTGTAGTGATAAAAGCATTATATACCACCCTAACTGTAACATACAGTTTAGCATCACTGTATAGAATTGTCTCATGATTTGTCCCTCTTTCCCCTTCCCCAGCCCCTGGCAACCACTGATCTATTTACCAGCTTCATAGCTTTGCCTTTTCCAAATGTCACATAAATGGAGTCATACAGTGAGCAGCACTCCTATTTGCAGTTCCTTCCCATTTTAATAATCTCTTACTCATTTCTAATCTTAATAGTGCATATTTCCAAATAAAAAACCAACAATTCCTTTAATAATGCTTCCTTTCTCATCTTCTCATTAAGAAATATTTCTAATCAATCTTATTTTGCAGGTGACAAGGAACAAACCCTTTCCCTGCTAAATAGCTATGGTAGTCAGCTTCCTTTTACTGAAAAAAAAAATCTTGAGATAATTTATAAAGAAAACAGGGTTATTTTGGCTCCATTTCAGAAGTATCAGTCTATGATTAACCGGTGCTGTCTTAGTTACTTGCTGGTCAGTGAGACACAATACCTGAAACCACGATTTAAAGGAAGGAATGGTTTATTTTGGGTCAGTTTCAGAAGTTTCAATCATGACAGGCAGGCTCCAAAGCAGAAATGACATGGTGAAAAGAAAGAAAGCCTTTCTTATCACGGTGGCCAGGTAGGAGTGGGGGGGAGAGGAAAGGGGGAGGGGGGGAGAGGGAAGCAGGGAGGAGCCACTGAGAGAAACACACTCTTCTAGGTCACGCCTCCAGCGACCCACCTGGAACCAAACTTCACCCCCTAACAGCAAAGCAGCTATGAATGAACGCATCTGTGGATGGACTGAAGAGCACAGTGCCCCCATCATCCAATTGCCCCGCAAACACATGGGCCTCCTGGGGGAAATCCCAGATCTGAACTGCAACAGGCACTGTTGCTTTTAGTCCTGTGGTGAAACAGCTCACATGGAGCACATGAAGGACCAAAGCTACTCACCTTGTGGCCAGGAAGAGAAACAGGGTGAGACCAGGGTCCCACAGTCTGCAGGGGTGGGGCTTCTAGCTGACCTCAGCCTCAGGAAGCTCCAGCTACCTCCCCTTTCTGTGCAGTCACCCCACCCATAGGCCCTAGGGTTCTCTCCCTGCCATTTCATGGCTACTTGCTGAAGTAAAGTCCTCAGCCTAAACTCCCCTCTCTGTGCAAGAATCAGTGTGTTCTGCTGCTGTATCTCAGATCTAAGACATCAAGAAGTCAGCCTCAGGGCCTCCTCTGCCTGTCATTTGGGATGTTTGTGCCAACATCATAATGTCATAATTTATCATTTAAACTATTTCAATCAAATGAGTATTACTAACATTTATAGTAATAAATCAATCCAAAAGAAACTGCTTTACAGGAAATTTGTATGTCTTATAGAAAAATATGATGCATATTTAAATTTTAAAATATTATTACAGTAAAAGATACATTGCCTTAAATCTCTCAATAGACTCCCCCTCACTTCATGTACATTATCCCTGCATTATTTGTAAACGCCGTAAAAATACTCTTGCTATTATTTAACTTTTTGATAAATGATTTTAGATGTCAATTTAAAAATATGTGAGAATGTATGCCATTTTTAAAAAGCTCTAAAAGGGATTGTGATTTTTAAAACCCAATGAAGTAACTGTTATTGTGTCTACATGTCCCCCCCAAAGCCTCATGTGATTTTTAAGGATTTTTCAGAGCTGGATGAATCTAAAGTTGTGATGCTGGGATTAAGAGCGCATGATTAGTAAATCAGTCTGTTGATTGGTTTGGCATAATTCTAGCTAGGATTAAGGGTGTGAGAGCCTTACTTTAGGGTGTGAGAGCCACGTCACTTTAGGGTGGCTCTCACTCTCACACTTCAGAGTTACACAGTTGTCAAAATCAATGAACCTATATCCACACACTGTCACCCAAAGCCTTTCATAGTTTCCATTAGGGTTTGTTCATATTATTGTGCATTCTATAGGTTTTAAAAAATGTATAAAGACATTCTGTGCCCACAAATCTCCTTATGGATGTAAATGCTTCATCCTCAGAGTAGTGGGACAATATACAATATTGTATACAGTAAAAGGGACAGAGAGAGTCTTTTTTTTTCCATGTTACTTCCGCTGCCTTGTGGGTGCCATAACTGTTCTCTGTCATCTCACCCTGCTGTGGAGCCACTAGATTATGAACTAGAACCTCTACAAGTAGAGCCAAGTAGACCTTTCCCCCTTTATCTTTGGGTGTTGGGTATTTAGTCCCAGCAAAGAAAAAAGTAATTAAGACAGTAACCCAGCCTGCCTTGTTTCCTACACAAGCACCTCTTTATCTATCCTCACACTTGCTTGGCTGGAATCATTCAGCCCTTTCTAGGTGTGTGTGTGTGTGTGTGTGTGTGTGTGAGTGTGTCCCCATGTGTGCATGCACACATGTGTATTTAGGGTTACAAATTGCGAAGGTTGTACAATATAAAGGTTGTACAACTATCCTAACAGTTGGTATTTGTCTCTTGAAATCAATTGAAATGCATGTAAAAATAAAAAGTTGAAATTTACAAGAAAAGCAAAATAGACTCTAAATATAAGATTCTCTAGGTGTGTTCTCTCTTTGTAAATTTGCCATGACAGTAGATGGGTCATGAGAGGTCTACATGCCAAAGAGCTTAACTATAGCTTTGCCCTGTCCACCTCACCTTCTTTTCAATCAGGAATGAAGACTCAGAAACTTGCTACTCAAATTGTAGTCAGCAAGGTTAGTATGCCCCAGGAGCTTGTCATAAATAAAAACATTCAGACCTTAATTTGCAGCTTTTGAATGATCAGTGATGTTGAATGCTTTTTCATATATTTGTTTGCCATTTGAACTTCTTCTGAGAAGTGTCTATTCACTTCAGATATCTATTTATGGATTGAGTTTTTAAACCTAGAGTTTCTCCATATTAAAAGAACCAAGAACAAAAATCATATGATCATCTCAATAGATGCAGAAAAAGCTCTTTACAAAGTCCAGCACCCATTCATGATAAAAACCCTACAGAAAATTGGAATAGATGGGATTTGTCTCAATCTGATAAAAGCCATCTATAACAAACCAACAGCCAACATCATACTAAATGGACAAAGACTGAAAACTATCTTTTTTAAATCAGGAAAAAGACAAGGATGTCCACTGTCTTCACTCTTATTTAACATAGTTGTTGAAACTTTAGCTGGAGCAATTAGATGAGAAGGAAATAAAAGGACTAAATATAGGAAAATAAGAAGTTAAACTATCATTACTTGCAGATAACATTATATTCTAGATAGACCCCAAAAACTCCACCAAAAGAGAACTATTTTAATAAGCAAATTCATTAATGTAGCTGGATGCAAAGTCAACACTCAAAAATCAATAGTCTTCCTGTACACAAATAACAAACTCACTGAGAGAGAAATCAGGGAAACAACACCTTTCACAATAGCATCCCAAAGAAATGAAATACCTAGGAACCAATCCAATAAAGAATGAAAAACACCCCTATACTGAAAACTACAGTACTCTGAAAAGTGAGATTAAAAAGAATATTAGAAAATGGAGAGATATCCTGTTCTCTTGGGTAGAAAGAACCCATATAATGAAAATGACCATACTTCCAAAACTGTTATACAGATTCAGTGCAATTCCAATCAAAATTCCAGTTGCATATCTCATAGAATTAGAGAAAACAATCTTAAAATTCATCTGGAACCAGAAGAGGCATAGAATAGCAAAAGCAATCCTGTGCAACAAAGACAAGACAGAGGGCATCACAATTCCAACTTGAAATTATACTATAAAGCTACTGTGATTTAAAAAAAGCATAGTACTGCAAAAACAAAAAAGATCTGAAGATAAATGAAACATATTAGAAGATGCAGAAAGAACTCCAGACACACTAAGCCACCTTATCTTTGACAAAGGTGCCAAATAAATTCACTGGAAGAAAGATAGCCTCTTTAATAAATAAATGGTGCTGGAAAAACTGGCTCTACACATGCAGAAGATTAAAACTGGACCCATATCTTTCACCATATACTAAGCTCAAATTGGAATGAATCAAAGATCTTAATATTAAAACAGAAACATTAAATCTGCTGGAAAACAGAATAGGTAAAATTCTTGAAGATATTGATATAGGAAAAAACTTTATGCACAAAATCCAATTGTACAGGAACTATCATAAAGAATAAAAAACCAGGATCTCATCCTATTGAAAAACTTTTGCACTGAAAGAGAAATCACCAACAGAATGAAGAGACAACACACAATATGGGAGAAAATGTTTGCCAGCTGTACCTCAGACAAAAGATTACTATCAAAAACATATAAAGAACTAAAAAAAAAAAGAAAAACAGTCCTCCCATATTTAAAGACCCAGTCCAAAAATGTACATCTGAGATGAATACACACTTCTCAGATGAAGAAATACAAACAGCAATAAATATGTGAAAAATGTTTAATATCACTGGTCATTTGAAAGATTCAAATTAAAACACTGAGATTTCACCTCACCCGAGAAAGAATGACTATTATCAAGAAATCAACCAGTAACAAGTGCTAGGAGGGTTGTGGGGAAAAAGGAACCCTTCTCCATAGTTGGTAGATGTGCAGACTGGTGCAACTAATATGGAAATCAATGTGGAGATTCCTCAAAAAACTAGGATTGGAGTTCACATTTGACCTAGCTATTCCCTTTCTGGGTATCTTCCCAGAAGAATTAAAAACATCCTACCACAGTGGTATATATGTACCATGTTTATAGCAGCACAATTTGTAACAGCTAGATTTTGGAAACAACCTAAATGCCCATCATCTGAGAAATAGATTAAAAAAAGACATGGTATTTTTATACAGTGAGGTACTACTTAGCCACAAAGAAAGATAAACTGGAGACTTTTATAGGTAAGTGGATACAACTTGAGACTGTACTCCTAAGTGAAATAAATAAGACACACATGTGTAAACATTGTATTGTCTCACTAGTATGAGAAGCTGAAACAACATATGTATATATATTTATATATGTATATAAAAATAGTTAAGATACTGATTTCTCTGAGTTCGTTGAAGAGAAAAATCTGTGCTGGTATTGTTTGAACAATTGAGTGACAATGTTTTGTGCTCTGGGTGAATGATTTGGGAATGACAATATGCAATGTATGTACCATTGTTGCTCCCTGATTGATGTGTTTTGAAATTTTGTTTTCTTTTTTTCTTATTTTTCTCTTTGAAATAAAATGGATTTAATAAATACATAGATATAAATTTCAGGTGTCTTTTTTTGAGTTCTTTATATATTCTAGATATCAGTCCTTTGTCTGAGGAACAACTGGTTAAAATTTTTTCCACTCCATAGGTTTTCTTTTCACTCTGTTGATGATTGCTTTTGCTGTTCAAAAGCTTTTTAATAAGATGAGATCTCAGTTGTTGATTCTTTGTAGTATTCCCTGTGCCATCGGGGTCTTGTTCATGAAGTCTTTGCCTACACCTATGTCTTCAAGAGTTCTACCTATTGTATCTTTTGGCAGGTTTAATGTTTGTGTTTTAATATGTATATCTTTAGTCCCTTTTGCTTTTATTTTAGTGCACAATAATAGACATGAGTCTAGTTTTAGTCTCATGTGGAAAGCCTGTTCTTCCAGCACCATTTATTAAGGAGGCTATCTTTCTTCTAGTTAATGTGCTTGGTCCCTTTGTCAAAGATATGATTAACTGAGTGTGTTTGAAGTTGTTTCTGCATCTTCTAATCTGTCGCATTCCATCTCACTCCAGAAAGAATGGCTATCATCAAGAAATCAATCAATAACAAATGCTGGCAGCGCTATGGAGATAAAGAAATCCTTCTTCATTGTTGGTGCAAGTGTAGACTGGTACACCCACTGCAAAAATCAATGTGGAGACTCCTCAGAAAGGTAGACTAGAGGTTCCATTTGATCCAGCTAGTCACCTTCTGGGTATCTTCCTGGAAGAATTAAAAATATCATACCACAGTAGTATATTTACTTATGGCAGCACAGTGTGTAATAGCTAGATTTTGGAAACATGCCCATCAACAAAGAAATGGATAAAAAGATTTTTTTTTATATATAGTGAAGCACTCTCCAGCCATAAGGAAAGATAAGTTTAAGGCATTTGTAGTTAAATGGATGCACTCAGAGACCATACTCTTAAGTGAAATACATCAGACACACATGTGTAAAACTGTCACATTGTTTCTCTGGTATGAGAAACTCAAAGTGTAAATAAGAACCAAAATAACCATAGATCTTGTGAAATAGGAAGAAATCGTTTAAAAGAAAAGGGGAATGGCAGGAGAGGAAGGAAAGGAAAAGAAAAAAATTAGAAAAGAAGGATAACATGGAAGCAAAGCTTTGTAAATAAGGAGGTGAAGAGGAGTTGGGGAAGAGGAGGGGAAAAAGAGGGGGAAAAAATGAGGCACTAAGACATACCATGGACAGGTACAAGTTCCCTATGATGAATGTCATCGTTACGTATATCTAACTTCTAGCAATAAACTTAATAAATATTAAACAATATTCAGGCCTGACCCCAGAATTTGAAGAAAAAGTGGAGTTGTAACAGTATATCCAGGTGACCCTGTGTTTGTTGTGGTTGGGGGAGCACTAGACTGGTTGATGGCACTGGTTGCCTTAGTTGTGTCTTGACAGCCACCCCTGATGAAGGTGCAGTTCCTCACTGCCTAATATGTTTTAACTATTCCATACTACCACCATCACCATTGTAATGGCACCGGCACCATTTATCTGCAGATCAATTAATGGGTCACTTTTATATTCATTACCTAACTTGGTTCTAATTACCTTCTTCAATGTAGAACAAAAGCTTCTCTGCAAAGTGAGCAAACTCAACTGCAGCCATGTGTAGAGATGTGGATGGACTCTCCTGAACTGTTTTTAATGATGAACATGTGCTAAATCCAGAAAGTTGTTTGGAGTTATTTTCAGTTTTATTTTTTATTTTTAAATTTTATTGATTTTGGTTCTTTTGAGGCAGGGCCTCCATGTAGCTCAGGCTGGCCTCAAACTCACAATCCTCCCATCTCAGCTCTCCCAGGTGCTAAGGTTACATGCTGAACTATGCATTTTCAAGTTTAATAGCATCAGTACTTTTCATTGAACTATTTTTGGGTATTGCACTCCAAAAGATTTTAGGAAAAACATGGTAGCCCTTTTTGGGAGTTGATTTTATTACATCATGCAAATTTAGATCTTGAAATCACACTAATAAAATTATATCAACAATGGATAAATAGCTTATTCAAGGTAGGGAAAAACAAAAAAGAAGGTAATACATCTATTTATATAATTATAACAATCCATGATTAATAATATTTTAGTATTAAGTACACTTACCTCCATCCAAAGAGGCTGAAAACTAAATTTTTGCTATGCCTAGAAGCCATCAGCATATTCACCAGTATAAAGCTAAAGGATCCTTCTCTCATTAATACTCTATTGCTTCTGATCAGTGACTGGTAAATATTGAGTGACCCATTCATGAAGATATAATAGGACAGCATGTATAACCTGAGTCACTGGGAAAAACATTACAAGTTATAACAGAAGGATGCCTAAGTCACAAGGACCATTTGGCAAGAGGACATGTGCTAAGATAAGAAAAATAAGCTCTCAATTATACAGCCCCTTCTGTTACCCAGCAACCATTGTGCACTATATAACATCTTGTCATTGACCAGCCATCAGTCAGCCATATAGTCCCACAGATGATATTGCCCAGTGACATCTTACATAGTTTATTTTGCATATGTGCATGCAATAATGTTTGCACAATGATGAAATTGCCTAGGGACACAATTCTCTCAGCAGAATATAACTCCCATTACTAAGTGACATGTGACTGCATATGTGAAATAGATTTCTTCAGACTGACAGATCCTGCCTTATGGTGAAACTCAGAATAGGAGCTGGTTGGAGCTGTGTTCTGAAACATACGATTTCACCCAGTTTAGTAGGCTGAAAAATGACCCCCAAGTTGATACTGGAGTGTGAGGCCTCTGAGAGCTGATTAGGCCCTCATGAATAGGACCAGACCCTTATAAAGGAGTTCAGGGAGCTCTTGCCACATCTGCCATCAGGGTCACATAGAAATTGCTATCCAAAAGTCTTCACCAGACACCAAATGTGCTGGCACCTTGTCCTTGGACTTCCCAGCCTCCAAGGATTGTGAGCTAATGTTTATCACTTATGGATTATTCAGTCTAAAGTATTTCATTTTAACAGCTTGAATGGACTAAAACACCTGGAAAAGCAAATCAATGATAGAGTTAGAATGAGGAAGGGTCAAGAAGGTCATAAACTGCTATTTTATATTTTGATGTGTATCAAAATGTCCTGATTGATAAGGTCTTGCCATGTAGTTCAAATTAGGTTTGAACTATATAGCCCAGGCTGGCCCCAAATTCACAGCAATTCTCCCACCTCAACCTCCTGAGTGTTGGGATTACAAGCAAGTGCCACCAAGTCTGGCTTAAACTCCTTCTCTCGTGAGTCCTAAACCATCATATTTCTAATCTGTTAAACTATAATTCCACACTAATGGGGTGGAGGTTGCTTGTCTACTACAATATCCCCTGTGCTTAACACTAAAACAAAACAAAAACAAGTAGATATATATTTAATCAGTAGATGATCAAATTTTGAATAGAATCATTTTTGTTGTGTATGAATTAGTAAATATATGTACCTAGCACTTTATGACATTTGATTAAGAAACTAGAAGTACCGATACACCTGAGACCTATTCTGAGGATATAAAATTGAGAAGTGGAATGTCTTTAGAATACGCAGATCAGAAAAGTCAATCATTTTAAAATAAAACTTATCTTACAGGTTGGACACATGACTTGACACTCTTTTTTAAAAAAAATTATATTGAAATTCTTATTTACTGCTAAGTAACGTTTTATTGTATGGCTATAGCATGTTTTGGCTAATCTCCAGCTGGTGGCCATTTAGCTTCATTTGTGCTTTTTGATGATTGTGAATAATGTTCATTGAATATTCACGTACAAGTTCTTATGTGAACATGTTTTCATTTCCCTTACGTATGTAGAGGTGGAATTGCTGGGGTATATGTTTAATTCTATGTTAACTTGAATAATTCTGCTACAAGCAGGGGAGTTAGTTAGAAATATTACAGGGAGTCAGACAGGGCTGGGCCCTCAAAGCAGCCAGAGCAGAAGTTCAAATACCTTACAGCCTTGGGAGAGACAATCGCCTCCTGCTGTGGGCCAGATCTCAAGACAAAAGACAAAGCAAATACAACCACATCCTAAGGATGGACAGTCCAAATAGTTCTCTATCACCCTGAGGAAGTCAGGAGTGAGCATCCCTCCCCACTACAGGAAGAGTCCCTGCTGTTAAGCATACCTACTTTCTACATAACTCACTTCTCCATTTGTCCCCTATTTAATCAATTTTCCCTGAGCAATTAATCTTATTGGTTGACCACAGTTCTATCCCGCCTTTTGCCCAACTTGTGAGTTCCCATTTTTCCCCACCTTGGACCTGTCTAACTTCATGATTTTGCTCTATAAAAGTCCCTAGAAAAGGGATCCCTTCTGTCTCTCTCTGAGAAGCTTTCTTTCTCTTAATAAATGTTCTGCTCTTAACCTCCATTATTCCTAAAATTCATTCTTCAATTTTAGAGAACACAAACTCATACTGGACATATAGTAGGTCGGGAGTTTCATTCCCCTATAACAATTCTATGTTTAACATTTTGAGAAACTGTTTTCCAAAGTGGTTGTACCACTTTATATTCCACTGGCAACATAAAAAGTTCTCATTAATGCTTAATATGTCTCTTTATAAACAACCTGGTACATGTGAAGTGGCTGTCTTAATCCAGATTAACCATAGTTGTATAGCTCTCCACTTCATTTTTCCTAATAGATTAGAATCAAAATGACAACTTTTGTGTACATACAGAGTTATCTAGTAACAAAACAGTTTGAGGGAGCTTTGCTTTGTTTCAGAGCACTGAGGATTGAACCCACAGGCACTCTGCCATGGAGCTACACCCTCAGTCCTTTTTATTTTCATTTTGAGACAGATTCTCACCAAGTTGCTCAGGTCCAGGCTTGCCATGTTCCTGCCTCAGCCTCCCCAGAAGCTAGGATTACAGGCATGTGCTACCACAGTCAGCTAACAAAAGGTTTTAAAATATCCGATTGCACATGTGTTATGTACAGTGTTATGGCTTATTGTTAGATTCCCCTCTTAGAGACCTACACACCAATAGCAGTGCTTTTGGAAGGTGACTAGATTACGGGAAGTAAAGCTGATTACAGTTAGGAGGTGAGGTCTGGTCAGCAGAATCAGATAACTGGGGACCTGACTTGAAGAGTACATCTCCCTCCCTGGCCCTCCTCTCACTTTCTGCTTCTGGGTGTCATGATGTGGGCAGCTTTTCCTCCACCAGGCCTCTCTATCATGCTGTTTCTTCTTTGGAGCCAGCTGACCATGGACTGAAACACCTGAAATGAGCCAAAATATGCCTCTCCTCCTTTAAATTGAGGGTGTTGAGTATTATGTCCCAGTGATGAAAAAGGAACTAAAATGTGCTAGTTAAAGAGATAAGAATACTGATCATTAATTCTATGTACTGGTCACAAATCACTCCTAGACCTAGGTTTAATAACGATTAATAAAAAGTGAATCTTGCTAGGGACTGAATATTTGTTTCTCAACCCCTATCATCAAATTCACATGTTGCAGGGCTGGGGATTTAGCTCAGTGGCATAAGTGCCTACCTGGCAAGTGCAAGGTCACGAGTTCAATCCCTGGTACAAAAACAAAAACAAAAACAAAAAAACTTTCACATGTTGCAACTCTACACTTACCATGTAATAGTACTTGGAGATGAAGCCTTTGTGAGTTATTTAGATTTATATGAGCTCACGAGTGTGGGGATCTTATGAAGGGATTAATGTCTATAATAAAAGGAAGAGAAGGGCCAGGGATTTAGTTCAGTGGCATAAGCACAAGGTCATGAGTTCAATCTCTGATCCAAAAAAAAAAGAGGAAGAGGAAGAGAGCAGAGCAATTTGTCTCCCTCTGTAGTGTGAAAGCACATTAGGAAGGCAGCTATCTACAAGCAAAGTGAAAGACCCTTAGAAGAATTAGGTTTGCTTGCAACTTGATCTTGAGCTTCCAGCCTCCAGAATTGTGTATTTTCTTACAGGAGCTTAAAATGACCAGATTACACATACTTGTCTTTAAGGAATTTTTATTTTCTGATTAGAAAAAGATTAAGCTCAAGTAAAACATATCAGTTTCTGAGCAAACTATGAGAAGTAGCTGTAAGATTTAATATATCAAAGTGATATAAACAAGCAGAATGAGGTGGGATTAATAAGAAAAGACTGAAATAAACACTTCCTTGAAGGTTTTCTAGTTGGGTGTCTGTTTGTTTTCTCTGGACCCACTGTTTGCTTTCAGGTTGCCAATAGGAAAGGTTCGTAGATGGAACAGAAAGGCAAAAGGAACAAACAGTGCCCACAGATACAGAGTTAAAACGCTAAATATTAGTACATCATTTCTCCAGCCAGGAGATTGCTCACTTCTGTTTAGTTAGGTTATTTCGAGGGATCATATCCAGTAAACTGGACTGCTTACTCTGCCTTAGGAAGCCCCGTAGATCCTTGCAGTATCACTAACATCCTCCCTGAAACCCAGAAGCCCTCCTCAGGACCAGAAGTCACGGGAGGATCCTTAATCCTGGCGAGCGGGAGCCCTGCCTCCTTCTCTGCACCTTCTGTGTGGACACAGAACAAGCCCACCAATCCATCTTGGCTTCTGGGACGTTTATCAGTGAGTTTCTTAGATCCAGCTCCTCAAGCAATTCCTTGACCTGGCCTTGTCTGTGCTCTACCACGTATCTCTGAGGGCACCTTCTCCATTGCATGCTCCCCACTCTCCCTTGAGGATGGGCTTTCCTTGCTCCCCTTGCCTCTTCGTTCCACTCCTCCACCCACGATCCACCGTTTCTCTCGGCACTTGGAACGCCTTGGCGCTGCTGATGTAAGTTCCAACCGCTCCTCGCCAAGTGGGTTCTGACTGACACCGCTCCGCTGGCTGCCAACCGCTCTGCCTCGCTCCAGCTGTTCCCCAGTTTCTTCCTGGGCAGTGTGACACCCACAGAGAGCAGAGCGAGGGCCCGGCCGAGCTCCCAGCCTGAGGGCGCATCCCTCTTTATACCTCTTTCATTCCCTGGAGGTTTTTAAATACCTGACTGGAGCACCGCAAGGGGGTACCTGAGCAGGGGAGCTGTCCCTCGGGTGGGCTAATTATGTGATCACAGCTTGCTTCCTGCCTTGGGGCACGACGAGGGCCTCCCAAACTGGTTACACCAGTCTTGAACCAAAAGGGACATCAAAGCAAAGGAAGGGGAGCCACCCACTCACGGTCCTCTGGGGCTTGTACAAGTTACCTGGAAGGAAGCTGCTTTGAGAAGGGACCAGAATGCAGCAGAAATGCAAAGGTAGCTGTGAAACTCGTTCATGGCTAGAGTTCACCAAGACAGAAGCCACATATTCGAGCCCACACCTTGCACAAGTGGCCTAGCACAACTTACTCTTCTCCGTGATTTTATCTGTGGTGTATGTAACATCTCCAAAACATTAAGGGGGAAAACAGTTCCCGCAGACCTAAGTTCTATATAGAATTTTTTTCAGTACTTATTACTATGAATTTATGTTTACATAATAATCACCCAGCATATTTTCCCCTCAGGATGAAATCTATGTTGTCACTTATTATTTTTTTCTAAGCTGCCGTTTAAAAATATGCAATCAACAAACACACACTGATCACCTTCTCTGTGAAAAACACACTTTTTAGCTTGACTTTCCTAAGCCTGCTTATCAAAATATTGACTAATCTCTTGAAGAAAAATTGGATGAAAAGCTTGGGTAACATGTTTTGGATGGCTAGATATGCTAAGGTTTTTTTGGGATCTTGTAAAGTTTCCCAATTCTGAGCAAAATTTCTTCTTGCATCTTAAATCACTAGCCTGGCTCTGTAGTACTGGATGTTTTGCCTCACCTCAACTGACTCTGGTATCCTTCGTGTTATTGTAGAGGAAGAAAATACCATCTGTCCTTCTCAAGCAGGCTTCGCAACTATTTAAATACAGAAGAGTAATTTCATTGAAATTTTCTGTAATTTATATAATGTTGATAAAGAGGGTTCTGGACAATAATTTTGAGGAACAAGTTTCTCACAACAAACATGTATAGTTACTTAAAATAAAATATTTTATGCCAGGCATGGTGGTACACGCTTATAATTCAGCACTGAGGCAGGAGGACCACTACAAGTATGAGGCCAGCCTGGGATATATAGTGAGTCCAGGCCAGCTTGGATTACAGTCTCAAAAAACCAAATCAAACAAATACAATAAAATACTAAATATTTAATATATTGGTTTTAGATGCTAAAGCCTGAAATTTGTAGTTTGTCACAATCATACTGGTGTTACACAAAACACAATCAATAACCTATAATCTTGCTAGATGCAGTGAATGCTCAGAGGTCCTCCACCAGAGAGGAAAAAGCATCCAATTAACAGATATCTAACCTTTGGTAAGTCATCTTACATATCTAACCATCAGAATTCTTGTCTACATGAAGTTCTTGGGGAAATTAAATGTGTAGAACTTGTTTTGAACAGTTTCCAGAACACAGCAGAAATGCAGATGTGCTATTAAGATTACTAATGGCCCAGCTGTTTATGTAGACTTGTTCTACATAACATGTATTTGTATCTTTTTGCTCCTTTCTTATTTATCCATTAGCTCATTAAATACTTACAAGTTCTTTCATGTTGTAGGTCCACGCATTGTGGGTAGATGTGAGTTTGATGCGCTTCCATTAAGTCATGACTTAATGGGAACTAAGCCAGGCAGGCAGACCACATCAAGTCTATGCCGTAAATGTGAAGATGAATCACGGAGTGATCAGGCACAAAATAGTGGACAGCGAAGGATTAAATAAAAAACAAGTGATATGATTTTAGAGCTTTAGGAGGATCAAAACCCTCTAGTAGAATTTGAGATTCTGGGAGCTGAGACAAAGACCTTCTCTGGGTGGTAGGGAACTGAGCAGGACCTTGGGAGTCAGTTCAAAGACTTCTACAAGTAATAAATTATGCTTATTTAGGAGGACTGTCTTATCTCTGGATTGAAATTCATGTCAGGACTGAGACAGCAGGAGTCAGATGCCTGCAGCTGCAGTCCCCATCTAGATAATTGGGGTTGGAGCCAGATGTCCTCAGCTATCTTGTCCTTTGAAACATCACGGCATCACAGACCATTACAGGTCTCAGTCAGGACCAGTGATTCGTAGAGATTCACTTACTATAAACCTGCTGCTGGGCTGGGGATTTAGCTCAGTGGCTTAAGCACCTGCCTGGCAAGCACAAGGTTGTGAGTTTGATCCTCTGTACAGGAAAAAAAAAATCTGCTGCCCATCTCCAGACAAGGAGCTTAGGCCTGGTCCAGACTCACAAGTAAACATAGAAAGCCAATTGGTTCATTTTAAATCCTGCTCAGAACCACTTCGTAATGGTCTCCATCAAGAGGAAATATCAAGTGCTATAGGAACACAGAGCAGGATTCAACCCAGCCGGGGCTTCAGGAAAGGTTTCTTGCTTTCTCTGAGCTGAAACCTGAAGAAAGGTTAAGAGTTGACAAATGAGAAAATGTAGAGAAAGTGGGCCAGGCAGGAAATCCCAGTGTAAATCGTTGGAAGTGATAGAGAACTTTAGGCTTTTCAGTAATTAAAAATAACTCAGTAAAGCTAAAGACTAGATAAAGAAGTGCTACAGATGGGACTGGGGAAAACAGGAACTGGATTATAAAAGCCATTGTAAATCATATATACAGTTTGGAAATTATTTTTAAAGCAATGGGAATACAGAGAAAGGTTATACAAATAAAAATAGCATGGTTAGATAATGGCTTAGAAGAATCATTTATATGGTGAGAAATGAACTATCAGAGGGCAAGGCTGGAGGCTGGGAAACTGAAAAAAAAATCTGGGGAAAAGATGACCATGACTTTATAGTAATGATGATGAGACTGGAGAAAACATATGGGTTAAATATTTAGAAGGTGGCCTCTCTTGGACTTTGATTTGTGAGGAACAGTGGGTATGGTGAGGGAGGAATCAAGAATCCTGTTTTATTGGCTACTGGAGTCTTTCCATTCACCAAAGGGAACATGGGGAGGAACAAGTTTGGGAAGAAAGATAATGAGTTCCATTGTGTAAATTTGAAATGATCATAGAACATCTAGAAATATCCCGACCCCAGAAGAGAGGTCTCAGCTGGTACAGATTTTTAAGTAATCCGCATATGACTGGTAATTTATACCATAGAAAACCAGGAGAGTATTTGAAAGGACAGAGTCCCAAGGAACACTGACACTCAAGGGATTAGATAAGGGAGAGGAATCCCCAAAAGGAACTGAGAAGTAATACCTAGAAACAGAGAACCACAAATCACTAAAATCCACAAATCACTAAAATCTAAGGACAAAAGTGTCTTAAGAAGATGTGATACAAGTAAGAGAGTCAATTTTCATTAGTTTTAGCAAAAAAGAGGTTTAAGCCAATCTAAATTCCACAGACAGAGATGCTTAAATACACAGACATATAGAGTTTAGGTAATCCAACAATAGGTTAGTGTTCCTCCAAGATCCACCAAAATCTGTTCTGTTTTTCTTCTTCTACCACCCCCATCCTCTGTATTTGCTCTGTGATTCATCTGTAGTCATTGGCACTAAAAAAGTAAAAGAGGAATGAGAAGAGGGCGTAGAATGCAATTTATTTTGTGTTTTTGAGACAGGGTCTTTATGCAGTTCAGGCTGGCCCTGAGCTCACTTTGTAGCCCAGGCTGATCTCGAACTCGCAACAATCCTCCTGCCTCAGCCTCCCGAGTGCTGGGATTACAGGTGTGAGCCACCACACCTGGCTGTGGAGTGCAATTTAAAAGTTCTATCACCAAAGCTGAATCCATTTCAGTGGTACCCCAATTCCAGCTGTTGAACTGAAATCTCCAATGAAAGTAATTTGTCACCACTTAAAAATTAAATTCCACAAAATAAACTGCTTGGCCAATTGCAGTTATGAAGTTGCATCTTATAACAACTCAATTGATTCTTGGAAAATTTAACAAGGAAGATCATAGACTACCCTTTTTTTTTTTTGAGATAGGGTCTCGTTATGCAATTCAGGCTGGTTTTGAGTTTACTTTGTAGTCCAGGCTGGTCTCAGATTTTCACTGATTCCCTTACCTCAACCTCCGGAGTGCTGGAATTATAGGCGTGTACCACCACACCCAGCTAACTACACATTTTAACATTTTAGACATTTTACTATTTTGCTTCAGAGTCAACCATCTAGACAAAACTAATAGCAACAATAAAAGACAAACATATGTAGCTTAACTTTTTGCTATGTTTAAATAGTCACAAATTATTTACTAAGAAAAAAATGTAGTTGGAAAGGCTTACTGCAAAGAAAACAGCTGATTTATTTCAAAAGTCCAAATACAACTCTGAGAATTCAAATAGATAAGAGATCTAACTGGTCAAGGATTATATACATAATTTTACATTTTTATTTTTAATTCTTTCAAAACATATGGTTCAGTTAAATAGAATTTATTTACAGGGCAGAAGAATGTCACATTATATGACTCACGTCCTACCTAAATTTTCCCGTTGGAACTTTTCCTCCAACAGATGAGTAATCTAATTTTATATTGGATCAGTCCCACAATTTGATACAGAGTTATGGTTTGAAATAGGCATCAGTTGCTAGTTGTATAATACAAAATGCTCTTGAAGGATAACATAGCCATTTTGTCCTTTTCATAAGAAGTTGAAACTGTGTAGACAATTTCTAATAGTCTTCATCATTAATTATTATATTTTCATCCTAAAAAGAACACAAGATCCCAAAATGCAAAAGACAAAGCCTGCATGGAATGAAGAGCTTTCTTCTGATTGCAGGCAAAATTCTAAAACTGGTTCTCAAGCAGATGGGCTGTGAGCATTTAGAAATGTATGAGGTGACCATTGGGAGCCATCCTAGGCTGAGTGTAAACAAAATTTGCCAGATAATCTAATATCCTAGCAAAATAGAGTTATTTTTCAAGAATGAATTAGCAAAGCTGATGTGATACACACAAGAGAATTTAAAAACCTAAAAAATAGTTATTTAACATAATACAGTACTTAAGCAGACTGTTTACTAACAGTAGAACTCACCATGAGTACACTACTCAGTCTGCCATTCAACAAATATTTATTGAGCCCCTACTTTCATCATGCCCTGAGTGCTCTCATACCATTTCTTGTAAGTAGAAATCATGAAGTGGAAACCATTGAGAGGCAACACATATGTGGCTTCAGCATGTAGATGCAGAACCTGACAGCATGAATCCAAATCCTGACTCTCTCTCACTGGAATGACTGTGTAACCTTAAGGAAGCTTCTTAATCTTGCCCATCCACAAAGTGGGGTAATAAGCATAGTAAATGCCTTGTAAGAGAATTGTGCAAATTAAATAAATTTATGTAAACACCTTAGAAAAGTGCTTGAAACATCTTAAATACCTTATGAGGGTCAGCTGCAATAACTCCTTCATGGATGCTTGTGTCTATGCCAAAATTCTCATATTGAAACCCAAATCCCTAAGAAGATATTGGAGGTGGAGTCTTTCAGAGGGAATTAGGTCATAGAGGTGCCCTTCTAAGAAGACATGCAAGACAGCTGATCTCTGTCTCCATCCTATGAGACTACAGCAAGAAGGAAATCCTCTGAAAAATAGGGCCTGGATCTTGGACTTTCTAGCTATCATAACTGTGAGAGTAAGTTTCTGTTCCTGCTTGAGATGAGAGGTAAGACCATGTGTCCAAGACATCACACTCTCCATCTAGGATAGAAACACATGGCTGGCTGATAGCCAAAGCCCAAGCCATGGACCACTATAAAATTACATTTTAAAAAATGTGCAAATGTCTTGGCTGATTGCAAAGAATCTTTGACACCCCCATTGCTTTATATTTGTATTTTAATAACCTGTGTCATATCTATTATGTTTGGAAAATGATTTCTGGGTCTCTGTGCCAAAACTTTCCTAGAGACCAGGGAAGTTGCTTAGGAAACTGGGTTTGCAAATCTGAAGGCAACATCCTTCCCTCCTTTAGAAGGCATATTGCTATACCTCTAGAGAGTGGCATGTACTGGCATCACTTAATAAATAATAAATGTTGCAATAGAGGAAAAGTAGTAAGAATAGTAGTTCATATTTATTATTGTTGAATATGGTCTCAGACCTGTTCCAAGTGATTTTCACATGTTATTTAATTCTTACGACCATTTTGTAAGGCAAGACATTATCAACCCCTTTTTTCCCCCACCACAGAGGTATACAACTTGCCTAAAGCCACCCAGCTAATAAGTTGCCAGGTGGGAATTTAAAATGTAGAAGTATGGCTCCAAAGGCCAGACTCCGGTAAATTCTTGTCATTAAATCACACCCAGCTGTGCTAGCTACCCACCCAAGAATCTCAAGGAAGTCACTGACCTTTTCAGCAATCAGTTGTTCTCTTTATTTCCAGTCTTTGTTCTCATCAACTACTTGGTTTTTCTGCAGTCTAAAGTCCACTCACTGAATTATGCATCCCCCACATTTTCAGATTTCTCCAAGTACCGGCGGCTCATCTTGAGGGCTCCCCACTGATTACACTTGCCACAGAGTAACCCCTGCCATTTTGTCTCATCTGTGCTTTGCTTTGTATCACTTATGGCTGACAAGCATTATCATTTGTTTGTTGATTATTTTGTGGTCCAAGTTCCTTGGAGTTTATAATAGAGAGACAGATGGACCATAGAATAATCAACAAACAAATGACAGTAATACCAGAAACAAAAATTAAAATTCCACTACTAAACAATATATAATTTATTAATTTCAATCTTCCCTTCCAGTAGTTGTTTATAAGCAGACAAAAATTCTTTTTTATAGATGTTCTCTCATACAGATTCTAACCCTCATTTTGCATTTTTAAATAACATCAGGTCAGATTTTAAAAATCCATTGCTAAAATGAATTTTTGACAATGACCAACAAAATTTTCAGAGTTTTTTGAGTTTTTTCCTTTGTATTTTTAAATAAAAGCAAAATGATAGAACTTTATCATTGGTACATTTGAACTCATAACCCCTTGCATTTTAAATTGCCTGAGATAAAAATTAAATCAAATAGCACTTAACTTTAGCATGATTCTTAACATGCAAATCATGCTGTCCTCCCAAGCAACGTCTTCGAGATCATTTGAAAGATTCCCGGTCTCTAAAGAAAGCACACTTCTTTGTACTGTCCATCAAGAGGAGACTAGACCTGTGCTGGCAAATTTATGTTTGTTATCATTAAAAACTCTAAAGTTTCCACCATCACTGGACTAGGCAGTGAATCATCGTCAGGTGTGGTGGTACCCGCCTGCAATCCCAGCATTCAGGAGGCTGATGCAGGATTGCCTTGAGTTCGAGGCCAGCCTTGGCAACATAGTGAGTTCAAGGTCAGCCTGAACTCCACGGTGAGATTATGTCTCTTTAAAAAAAATTTAGAAAAAAGTGAACCTATGACATCTAGGAATGCTCACCTGAGAAGTCTGGGCTCATCACATTAGTTCTCTATTGCTTCTTAGCAGCCTAAAACAGTATTTGCTAGTTATCTCAGTTTCTGTGAACCAGGAATACAAGCACAGTTTAACTAGTTTTACTTAAGAATTTCTCTGGGTTAAAATCAAGTTACTGCCTAGGCCTGAGGTCTCATTTGAAAATTCAACATAGGAAGCTCCCCAAGATCACTTATGTGATTGCTGGTAGTACTCAATTCCTTTGAGGCTGTGGATTGAGGGCTTCAATACTTTACCCAGCTGGTAGAAGACACCCTCAATTCCTTGCTACATAGGCCTCAACATGGAAACCTGTTTCATCAAATCCAGCAAGCAAGAGAGTCTGCTAGCATGTCAGATATTATATTTTCCTGTTATTTAATTGCAGACATGCCATCCCCTCAAGGTTGAGGGATTCTGTTAGGAGCAAGTCACTCAAGGGGAGGGATTATATGAGAACCTATATACCTGGAGGTAGTGAACCTATATACCTGGAGGTAGTGGACACTGGAGGTCATCTTAAAGGCTGTCTTTGCTAAAGCACTATGTCAGCATAATTCTAGGTTGCTTGCTAAGAAAATGTGTCCACATGATACTGCCTGCTGGCCTTGGCTACCCACTGATACAATTAGTGAGTCAGCATCATCTTCTGTTCTCCCACTTTTGCTGAAATTGCTGCTACTGAAATATCTTCAGCTTCCTTCCTTTTTATGAGAGTTGAACAGCTGTGTTTGCTGGTGCAGACCTTAAAACTCCAGCCCTTTGGGGAACTGAGGCAGGAAGATCAAGAGTTCAAGCCCAGTCTCAACAATTAAGCAACTTAGTGAGATCTCATCTCAAAATAAAAAATGTTTAAAATAGGTTGGGGATATCACTCAGGACTTTAGGTCCTGGGTTCATTCCCAAGACACACACACACACACACACACACACACACACACATGCACAAAGAGATAGAACAAAATGACAAAGATAAAGTAGAAATTTTTCTTAAGTCATTAGTTTTCACAAAGAGTCAACCAGTGATATGAGTCAAGCATTTAATGGAAAGTAGCCAGGATCAAATGACAGATTCTGTAAGTTTTTCAAGCAAGATCCAAGCCCAGTTTTGCATTGGTAACTTCTATTCTTTGTAATTAAAGTTTAATACCAATATCATTCTTGCCCATGTACTAGCTTTGGGTTTGTAGTCAGACCTTGCCATATCTTCACATTAATAGAGCCTCCTTCTAATATCAAGCCATAGTAAGTTTGGGTAACACAGTAACAGCAGCTTTATTCTCTACATAGATGTCAGATGGCAAAGTAATCAAATGAGGAAAGTTAAGATCCTTAAAGAGTTAGAGAGAAAGTAATCTAATTTGGCATTAAAGGTGAAGATGGTGTACTTGGCATAGAAATGGATTTTCATTTTCAAAAAGCAGCATGGTATAGTAGCTATAATTAGTCTGTGGACACAGACTGGATATGAATCCTGGTTCATGCTTGAGTAGCTCTGAAAACTTGGGCAAATTACCGGGTCTCTGTGCTTTGTGAATAGGCATCTGTGAAAGGGTGATAATGGATGCTGGTTGACAATGGATGCTGGTATGTAGTAAACAGTATATCACACTGGTGATGGATACTGATGGGGGGGAGGTGGTGGGAGGGAGGGATGGGTATGTAAGGGCCCTGTGACGTTTTAGTCAATTTTTGCTATTAACCTAAAATAGGCCTCAATATTATGTTATTTTTTAAATCATGTTAAAATGTCTCAAACTTATACTATTTGTGAAAGCACTCCTTCTACAAAATGAAGAGCAAGTTAGAAACATTTTAAGGAAATGCATCTTATTTAACTTTGCTGGTGCCAATCACACTAACAAGGGAGTTCCAATATTCCTTTCTTGCCTCATATGACTCTGGAAATCTGTGAGCAGGCAGTTGGCAGCATCTTCTGGCAAGAGGGAAGGCTGATGACAGCTACCAGCCCAACACATTTTGCACAAAACAGACTGGGAATATCCTTTGCTCTAGAAAATTTAGAGCAGAGCCTCTGAACTTTATTGTAGACAAGAATCACCAGAGAGGATAGCTAAAACACAGATTGTAGGGCCCCACCCGAGTTTGTGATTTAGAAAGTCTGGGATGAGACCCGGGAATTTGCATCTGTAATTGGCCCTCTGGCTGTGCTGATCAGTGGATCACATTTAACAGTTGCAAGACTTCTGATGGTTTAAAAAGATGTATTCTGCTCAGTGGAAGTTCTGGAATTAAATGGGAAGTATTTGGGATTAGCAACCTGGATGAAATGGATAAAAGGACTTCTCAGGAGGTCCCATTTGCTTGGCAAACACATTATGTTTGCTTAGAATGAATTTGTTTGGATAGATTGGGGGTGATGGAGATTATGAGAAGGGCACAAATCAAACTAGTGGTCTATGTTTTGCTTTTCTTTCAAAGTTTTAATAATATCTGAATCCTCTGGCCAAAGCATATGCTACATGGGCACCCACAATCTCTACCACTTCTTACTGTCCTATAACTGAACAGCTTCACTCATTGACAATCTTCTTGGGGCCAGAAATCATTAGGCTTCACAAGTGCTACATTAAATATTTTAAATCTCAAATGACTTTAACATTATGAGATATCTATAGACAAGTTCCTATTAAAACAGAAAACAGATACTATTACTCAGTATTTTCAGCTACATATTCTTACGTTGCAATCAAGAACTCTCATGTATGGGCTGGTGACATAGTTCAGCAGCACAATACCTACCTGGCAAACAAGGTCCTGAGTTCGATTCTCAGTTAAAAAAATTCTCAAGTAAAAATCTCTTAATTAATACTGTACCTTCCTATAATAGTACAATGTATAATAAACAAAGGTATCTTCTTTATGAAATTGGGGGCCCAATTGCTAGATCAAAAGACACAGATTGGCCGAATGGATCAAAAAACAAAACTCAGTTGTTGCTGGGAGTTTCTTTAAAAATAGCTCACCAATTAAAGGATCTATCCCAGATCCTTCTTGCCTCAAAGATTTGGCGACAAGCCAAAAATGACGCTAAAAGTTTATCTTAAAAACGAGGAACGATGGGGTAAGGAAAGAACTAGCTCTACAGTGCTAACTTGGGCTAAACAAAAGAAAGGATAAAAGCAAAAACAAAACAGCTCTCTTGAGTCCATAAGATGCAGAGTGCAATACCATGAGGGGTCACAATAGCAGGGTTTCAGTGGTTTCTCTTATGCTACCTGCAACTCATGGGAGCCTGCAGGAGGTTTCACATGCGGGGTTCTGGGAATTATCTAACACTGTCCTGGGATCTTATAATCTACAGGTCATGCTTATTTTCCCAGCTGCTTTGCTACACCCTACTTCATATATCATAATAATATGCATTGTAAAAGAAACACATTTAATTCAGAAAGAAATTCACACATTAAAAAAAAATCAAAGGATGGGAAACTATATGTCATGCAACAAGAAACAGAAAAAGCAGGATTAGTTATCTTAATGTCAGATAAAGTGGATTTCAAGCCAAAACTGATTTGTCTGTAAAAATGTCTACAGACTTAAAATGACTGGACAGATAATAAAAAATAAAGAGCAAACTAAATTTCACTCCAGGGAAACAGAAGCACCATTGATCACAACGTGAAATGTTTTAAGTTCTTGCCAACTTCTTAGGTCCAACTCGGTTTTACATTCATCTTGCAATAGCATCCCAGCTCGTCGTCTCAACGTCCTTCCTCTCCGCACTCTCTGGCCTCCTCTCCCCAGCCCCTGCGCTTCCCGCAGAACCTCCCCCCGCCAACTACCTTCGAACTTTCTCAAGGACAAACGTCAGCTTCCTCACTCGTAAAATAGTAATACCTGTCCAGCCTGAAACCAGCTAGGATTGAGGAAGGGGTAAAGTGTGAAAGAGCGCTACTAATATTAATCTCCATCACGCCGACGGCGGTTTGCGTCCTCTTGCCTGCAATTCACCCGTGAACCAGGAAGTTCCGCTTTCCCAAACGCGCGCCCGCAACCTCAAGTGGGAAACCGCACCTATAGTTTGGCTCTGAGCGTGCGCACTAGCGACCGTCCGTTCGGCTGCCCCCCCCCCACCGCGCCCTCATGACGTAAATCTTCTGCGACGCCCAGCGAGGTGGGCACGAGTGGAGAGGGTCAGGTACCCCTTGCCCAAGGATTCCGGCGCCCGGGGGACTCGTGACCCGACACCATGAAGGAAACGCCACTCTCGAACTGTGAGCGCCGCTTCCTGCTCCGCGCCATCGAAGAAAAGAAGGTAAACGGCCCCTGAGGAACTGGGCGCCGCGTGGGCGCTTGGGTCCCAGCGTGAGGGCTCCGAGAGCTGGCGCGCGCGGGCCCAGCTCCTGGTGCGGTCTCTGAGCTCCAGAGGCTCCTGAGGGCCGTCACGGGTCTTCTCAAGGCTCAGGTCATCGCAGCCAATGTCCGTGCCGCTGCTTAGGTTTCACTTTCTGTGGGGGCTGACGTAGTTAGGATGCAAACTTCATCCAAGTACTTTTCCTGGGGCCATACAGATAGTAGATGCTCAAGAAATATTTGTTGGAGGAATAAATGAATGCATGTTTTACTTGCAGCGGCTGGATGGTAGACAGACCTATGATTACAGGAACATCAAGATCTCGTTTGGAACTGATTATGGGTGCTGCATTGTGGAACTTGGGAAAACAAGGTAACAGGATTCATGATAGGTCGAAATTCAACCGAGAACCAGGAGTGGTGGCACAGGTCTGTAAGCCCAGTAGTCAAGAGGCTGAGGCAGGAAGATCGGAGGCTAGCCCGGGTAACGTGTAGTAGTTCAGGGCCAGCGTGGACTGCAGAATGAGACTCCATTTCAAACAAACCAAACGAAAGAATTCAATATAGAGACATTTGAAAATAACCTTAGTGACCCGACTTTTACAAAGCACTCTGAAGTCTGAAAAGTATTTTGTTTAACTGCCAAAAATAAGTTATCTGTTAATGTAAAACTTTTTGGGTTTATAGTGACACTTTAAATTTTTAATCACGAAGGTATTATCTGTCATATAAGCATCAGGTAGTTCCTTTTGATGACTAATATATTTTACACAGAATTTCTACCTCTTAAGTGTCACAATGTTAAGGATGTTAGAGTAAGATAGAAATCTAATTGTTGCCTATTTTAGATTTCCTTATTTTTAATTGGAAAAAAAATGCATTTAGTTAAGTATTTTGTACCTTTAATTTGCAGAGTTCTCGGGCAGGTTTCCTGTGAACTTGTTGCTCCAAAACTCAATAGAGCAACGGAAGGTATTCTTTTCTTTAACCTTGAACTCTCTCAGATGGCTGCTCCAGCTTTTGAACCTGGCAGGTATTTAAATCTTTTTCTTACGCTGCTTCAGCCATAGAAGAACCTAACAGCTGTGAGCTGTTGTTTATGGCCTGGTGTTATTTCGTGACATCGACCCATTCCTGTTTTCATAGGCAGGCAGATCTCTTAGTGAAGCTGAATCGACTCCTGGAAAGATGTCTAAGAAACTCGAAGTGTCTAGACACTGAATCTCTCTGTGTTGTTGCTGGTGAAAAGGTAGGGAATATTCTCTGCATTCTTAATTTTAGGATAAATATTGTTAATTCATTGGTTCCTAAATTTATGCTTTCATTCTCAAAGCTTTAGTTAGTTTACTTTTGTTCTGTTTTGAGTCCCTAAAAATGTTTCAGTGGATACCCTTAGAACTTTTTGCTGTCTTTCTCTGAAAGGACATAAAAATATCGTTTAAAAAGATGAAAATAGCAACTTGAACACGTGACTTTTTCATATGACCTATCGTTAATTTTTTTGATAGAAACTGGTAGTATTTTCCTTTTTTATGGAGGAAAAACAGATTAAATCCTTAATTGATTTATAGAGCCACAGTGAGTCATTGATAGAATTTGTATTGGAAATTTTAGTTTCAAGACATTATGACACATGAGGGTTTTAGAACTTTATTGTTTGATGATTTACCTTTTTTTTTTCTTCTTTTTTCATACTGGGGTTTGAACTCAGGACTTTCACACTAAGCTATGTCCCAGCCCAGTTTATTTTTGAGACAGAGTCTTACTAAGTCACTAAGTTTATCTAGGTTGGGCTCAAATTTGTAATCCTCCTGTTTTGGCCTCTTAAAATCCTAAGATTATAGGCATGCACCACCATGTACATTTGGCCAGCTTTTTTATTCTGTACAAAGCACTTAGCTTTCTACATTTTGTACTTGAATACTTTTATTTATAGATCTTACAAGGCTACTGCAAATTTATCCTAAAATTTAAGGTATGTATTCAGACACAATTAAAAACAAAATTACTAGCTGGGCATGGTGGCTCACGCCTGTAATCCCAGCACTCAAGAGGCTGAGGCCGGAGGATTGTTCCAAGTTTGAGACCAACCTGGGCTACAAAGTGAGCTCAAGGCTAGCCTGAACTGCATAGAGAGACCCTGTCTCAAAAAGACCAAAAAAAAAAAATTACTTTTGGGATTAGAAAAATCTTAGATACAAGGTTGGATTGGTTGCAGTGGTTCCATTTATTTCACATAAATGAGTTAACATTTCAGATATTTGTTGGGCTTAAAGTTTTCTACATTTTTTAGTGATAAACTAGAAGTATTAACAGCGTGTTTCAATAGCAGTGAAGTGTTTGTGTGTACAGCATTCCTTTCCCCGATAAATAGCTGCTGTTTGTGGTTAGTTATGATTTTGTTTCATCTTAAATTCCCTTTTAGGTTTGGCAAATACGTGTGGACCTACATTTATTAAATCATGATGGAAATATTATTGATGCTGCCAGTATTGCTGCAATTGTGGCCTTATGTCATTTCCGAAGACCTGACGTCTGTGTCCAAGGAGAAGAAGTCACACTGGTAAACTCCCATGATTTGAACCAACATACTTTTCTATGAGTGAATATCCTAACTGTACTGACAACTTGTTATTAATAGGATCACGTTGTATATGGCAGCTGTTAAGTCCTGGGATCTGTTTGTGAGGTATAAACTACATATTATCAAAATTGCCCTAGAAATCTCTTAAATTTTCTTCATTGTTTACCAATAAGAAAATACCCTAGCATGAATTTCCACATTAGAAAGAGATGGCTACTTTTTTGGACGTTAGATGAAATGGTTGGCTTATGTTTAGGGTTCATGATTCTCAGCACAATGAAGTATTTATAATAACCAAAAAAGACTGAGATTGACCAGATTCACTAGGACTTTTATTCATTAGGTAAAATAGATGCCAGAATTCTTCCAGAAATACCTGGAGGGCTTGATAATGACTGTACTTCCAGAGCAGAAGAGAGGTAGGACTCACGAGTTTTTACTTCTTAGAGTCCCTGGAGGATGCTGATATATAACAGTATTAGGGCAATTTTAAATTAGCTAAGTTAATGTTATCTGAAGTTTTTATTAATGAGCTAGAAGTCATTTAACAGACCACATTTTAACATTGATCTGTGGTGATGGTTGCTTGTGTGTTTAATCAAATGATATACTAGGAGTAAATTTCATGGGATGTGAATTGCATCTCAAAAGATTTTTGAAAAATGCATACTGTTTTGGGAACCATTAGTGTCAAAATTAAACAGATAACTTGTAAAAAGTTGTTTAGGTGCTCTCTGGAAATTAAAGGAATTTCATGTTTCATTTATTTGATTTATAAGATAATTTCTTTTTTTGTATGTTCATACTTTAGTGACTGTCTATATTGAATTTTCTTTTGAAATAGTATATACCTGAAGAGCGTGACCCTGTAGCATTGAACATTGATTTACAAGATGATTTCATTTTTGTATGTTGATAATTTAGTGACTGTTAATGTTGAATTTTCTTTTGAAATAGTATACACCAGAAGAGTGTGACCCTGTAGCATTGAGCATTGAATTTACAAGATGATTTCTTTTTTTGTATGTTGATAATTTAGTGACTGTTAATATTGAATTTTCTTTTGAAATAGTATACACCTGAAGAGCGTGACCCTGTAGCATTGAGTATCCACCACATGCCAATTTGTGTCAGTTTTGCCTTCTTCCAGCAAGGGTGAGTCTTGCCTTCTCTTGGGTTAAAATGATAAATGCAGATTAAAGCTTTATCACTCTACTCAAATGTGCCATAGTTGAATGTCTGAATCCCTCTGCTAATATTATAGTACCACAGGAAGTAGAGGGAAGGGGGAAAAAAAGAATTGATGTGTAATGTACATGTAGATTCCCTACAATGAATGTAGTCATTATATACTGCAAACATGTACTAGTAAATATTTGAAAGAAAAAAATATTAAAGCATCTTACACTTCTTCCTTTGTAAAGGCATTAGTTGGCAGAGCTTTCTCAGTAGAAGTGACAAAGCTCTTCTATAAACTTGCTAACATTTTGTTTTTCATGGCATACTCCACACATTTTGAATTTCCTATCACTTTCCTGACTTTGATGTTAAGAAAATTATAGGCTCTAAATTGGGGAAATAGTAAAAGAATTACTGTGAACTAATGCATATTAAGAATACTGTCTTCAACAATTCTAGCAGCAGGTTACAATGAAGAATGGTTCCCAGAAGGAAGAAAGTCTGGTTTCCTTCAGCTGTTTTCTTCATAACTCATTGTTATATCTGTCGGCAGCAGAAAACTAGTAGTCTTTTGGGTCTGTATAATGGACTTAAGTGCAAGCTAGAACCTTAAATCTTCAGAAACAAAAAGAGATACAAAAAAATGCTTCATAGATTTTGTGCATAAGAACTAAAGAAAAGATTTTACTTTTTAGACATCATAATGTAGAATTTTATTACAGGGAAATAGAATAAACAGCATTGCTTAATAGAAATAAACTGACAGCCAGAGAAGTAATTTTAAATTTTCCAGCAGTAACATTAAAAGATAAAAAAGAAACATGTAACATTAATTTTTGTATATTTAACCTAATATAAAAGTATATTCGGTATTTTAAAATTAGTTATTACAAGTATAGATTCTCTATGATGAATATGACCATGTGAAAAATAAATAAAATTATTCATGTTAATTCTACATTCTTTTATTTCCACTGATCTTTGAAATCCAGTATTATACATACTTAGTTTGCACTGGCCACATTTCAAGGGCTTAATAACTACATTGGCTGCTGCAGAAATAGTAATTTTTTAATATGCCATTTGCAGAATCTAGACAAACAATATATAACAGTATTTGGGCAATTTTAAATTAGCTAAATTAATGTTATCTGAAGTTTTTATTAATGAACTAGAAGTCATTTAACAGCATAAAGTTTTGATTATATATTATTTAAATAAAACCAGTCTGTACTTAATGTAATTTCACTGTAACAGCTGGAGATATCCTTAAGCATTGTTATGTTCATAAAAACAATTTTGTGACTCCATACAGTGACCCACATCACAGGTTTAGACCTTCACTATATTTATTGATGTCATCTTTTTAAAAATCCATTACCCTAAAAATGACAAGCATTCAGCCTAAGATTTGTTTCAAACCATTTAATACTCATTTCAGAACATACTTATTGGTGGATCCTAATGAACGAGAAGAACGTGTAATGGACGGTTTGCTGGTGATTGCCATGAACAAGCATCGAGAAATCTGTACTATCCAGTCTAGTGGTGGAATAATGCTACTAAAAGATCAAGTTAGTGCTTTGACTGTGTCTTTCAAAATAGGTCCCTTTTTAGAAGCTTTTTATCTTTTAACTAGGAGCCAATGAAGATCTTTCAGTGATTAATTCCAGGTTTTGTTAGCACCTGGTTTCAGTACTATCATTACATTCTCTTGACTGGTAGCTGTAAGATAATCTTTTCCCTTTCTTACTGCTGCCATGTGTGGCCTTTCAGCTATAGGAACACTTTTTCTTTCCTTATTTTTATATTTGAAAGAAAGGGGTAGAAAAATAATTTCATGGTTTAATTTCATTAGGAAGAGCTTGTCATCTTTAATAACAGAATTTGCTTTTACAAATAGGTTTTGAGATGCAGTAAAATAGCTGGTGTGAAAGTAGCAGAAATTACAGAGCTTATACAGAAAGCTTTGGAGAACGACCAGAAAGTAAGGTAAGGTTTTCAAACCTAAATGATCTTTTTATACATGTTTACCAAGGACTTTTCTTACATAAGAGTGACCATCATTTTCACATTGGTCTTTGTTAGTTTCATTTGCATGTACTACTTAGTGTGTTTTAAAAAGCTTAACAGGCTGTATTGTAGTCAACTGTATACATAACTTGTACTGAAAAGCCATATAAGATTTTTTTTCCTTAAAAAACTTAACATTTTCCTGAAAGTATCTGGTACAGAATATAAATAAAGTTGATTCCCATTTCTACGTCTTACTGTATGACCTTAAGCAAGATACATAACCCAGCAACCAGTATCCTTTTCTATCATAGGTGAGGCATATGCTATCTCAGAGAGGTGATTTGAAGATTAGAGAATATACATACTTTAAGCATCAAGCACATGCCTGGCACATGGTTCAGTAAACATTTCTCTTGATGAGCATAATAAATTGGTGAGGTTAAGTTAGTTAAACTAATTTAGTATTTCTCACTTACCAAAGGCTAATATTTTTCCCCTTTCCTATCTTCTTTCCTGTCATCATTCAACCTTCTCAACAAATAACAAAACCTCACAAACAGGAAAGAAGGTGGAAAGTTCGGCTTTGCAGAATCTATAGCAAATCAAAGGATCACAACATTTAAAATGGAAAAAGCCCCCATTGATACTTCTGACATTGAGGAGAAGGCAGAAGAAATCATTGCTGAAGCTGAACCTCCTTCAGAAGTGTATCTTTATTGGGTGGTCTTTGCAGTAACAAGATTTTGGGCTTTATCAAAGCTGTGTACATTGATGTTTGTTTTCTAAAATACTGTGTTAAACACTTTAAAAACTTAGTGATGTGAGTCATATTAAGTTGGTGGTACTGTAATGTTCAGTTTCTCTCTTAAGTTACACTGCAAAAGCTAGAAAATTCTATTTTAAGAACCAATGGGTCAGGGATATAGATTAATGGTTGAGCATCTGCCTATAGCAGCAGTGGTAACCTATGTATGGTACATGTGCAGCCTTGGCCTGTTATCATTGAAACTCCAAAAGATTTGCCACCATCAGCCAAGAACATGAGCAGGGCATCAGGTTTAACCCTTAGCATGGCAAAAAGTTTTTTAAGAACTCAAAGCAATAAAGCGTACAGCATTTTGTTTTCTTCTCAAAAATTAATATTGATAGCATGGTTAAGAACTTTATACACTGCAATACATTGCTGTATTTTTGTGGTGGTGGGCATCAAATCTTAGGCCTTGTGCATTTTAGCAATCTACCACTGACTGCTACTTCCAGCCCCATTGTTAACTGAATAATTGAAGTTGTTCTTTGACTGAATTTATTACTGTAACTAGAACATCAAGGGCCTGTCTCTTAAATTTTTTTTTTTTTAACCATTAATGGTACTCTTTCCTGACCTTTTTATTTTTCTTCACTGGATAGCCTTCCATAGTATAGCTGTATTACTTTTATTTTCCCTTAAGAATTTTAAAAACACTTGACTCAGTTTCACAAAGAATTGCTATTTAAACAGTCTATCAAATAGTGCTTTGTTCTTCAGTTTTCTTAACTTGCTAAGTGTTTCTAAACCTATTCTCTGGACCTCTGGAACTGCCCAGATTGGAGAGGGAGTAGAAAACTCATGGGGTGATCTTGAAGACTCTGAGAAAGACAGTGAGGACGAAGTGGGCAGTGATGAAGCTGTCATTCTTGACAATATGAAAATGGACACTGGAGCAGAAGTTGCTGATATTGGAAGCCAAGGTCAGTGATTTCTAGCTTTTATGCAATCTGTTTTATAAAATATATCTACATATAATGAAATACTATTAACTATATATGGATATGTCACAGAGATCTAAACATTGATACAGCTATGTATAGGAATATATTTTCCTTTTTAGGGAGGGGTTGTTTTGTGATTTAAATTTCAACTAAATTAAGACTAGTATTGACATTCTTAAAAATTTTTTGTGTATAGGAGCCGGGGATTTAGCTCAGCTGTGTAAGCACCTGCCTGGCAAGTGCAAGATTGTGAGTTCGATCCCTGGTACAAAAAAAACAAAAACAAAAAAACACCTTTTTGTGTGTGTACATATCAAAACCTATGTCCTAACACATAGTATTATAGAACTTTTTGTAATATGAAATGTTCCCTACACTACTGTAGCCACTGCCTTGTGTAGCTGTTAAACATCTGAAATGTGAGTTGGGTGATCAAGAAACTGAATTATTTTTTAGAAAGTTTACTTATTTATTTCCCAGTACCGGAGATGAAACTCATGACCTTGTGTTTATCAGGCAGACAATACCACTGAGCTAAATCCCTGGCCCTGAATTTTTAATTTTAGTATAAAATTAACTACATGAGGTTAGTGGCTACCATATTACAGAGTGCAGATTTGGAACTCACAAAATTCCCAAAATGCCTGGAAGGATGCCTGTTCTTGCTTGACCTGTATAGTAAAACCATTCATTGTTTTTTTGTAGTACAAACCAAATCAAGTAGTACAATCATCTTGTAACTACTTTGACAGAGAACAAGAGTATACACTAAGTCAGTTTCTGTTTAAGAATATAATGCACATAGGCCTGCCTGAATGAAAGGGAATTATTGCTTATGAATATTATGGAGAATCTTCTGAGTTTTGGTTTTATTTTTGAAATTAGGCAAATAGTTGAAGGAAAAAAAATTTCTATTGATTGGAACCCTTGTACAACTCTTCTAGTGGCTTATTTGGTATTTACACTAGAACTTGTTCAGTGCATTTCAGTCATTATATGGGCAGTGAACTAAGTTGCTTCAACATAGGGGCCTACTGTTGAAAGTTTTTCCATGTCACTATGTAACATCAGCCACATTAGTTTAAAATTTTTAGAATTCTGTATCATTGACTGGACCTACTTGGTTTAACCATTCCTCTGTTGAATATGTTGTCTCTATTTCTTTACTTCCAGAGATCTTACACTTATATGCACCCCTTTGTTTAGTACAATAATCTTAATAATAAGGCTAGTAGTTAGACATTGTTTCTTGGTTTGAAGAATGATACTTTCAATTGAATAAATGAAAGTATACCTGAGATAACTGGGAGGATAGAACAGGTAAATCCTTTCTAAGATGTAAGCAAACTGAAAGCTGATACTGAAGAATTGTTTTACAATGAATCAACTAGGAAAAGGGTTAATTTACATTACAGTGTATATATACACCCACTTCCTTACAGATATAATATAGGCACATACAGACATATGTTAAGAAAAGTGAGCAAAATATATGATACAATCTTGGTATTGCACTTTTTGGGAGGGTTATCAGGAACCACACTGAAAACCTTGCACTTGCCAGGAAGGCGCTTATGCCACTGAGCTAAATCATGACACAATCTTGACATAACCTATTAATGTTACAAAAATATCAGCATTGACACAGGGAAATGGGTTTTTCATTTACTATTTCTGATTGTGTATCTTAGAATAGTAAACAGCTCAATTAGTATATCAGCATCATTTTCAAATTCATTCTATAAAATTACTATATATTTCCCCCTAACTTCTCCAATTATACGTGTCAAGTATAAGTTAGGGGTAATTTTCTACATAAGAGTTTTTCCAGAGCTCCAGGGAGCTGTTTTTTTTTTTGTTTTGTTTTTTTTAAATCGGTACCTGGGATAAACTCACGACCGCTTATGCCTCTGAGCTAAATCCCCAGCCCCCAGGGTGCTATTTTAGGGAGAGAAAATTGAAAAGAACACAGTACATGTATCTGAGCTACCAGGATAACCTGGGCTGTTAATATGAAAATGGTTGTTTTGGAACTTGATAGAAATAAACTCATATGGAAATTTTAAGGTATTTACTTATATTGCTTTCTTGACATTTCCTTAGATGCCCCAATAGTACTCTCAGATAGTGAAGAAGAAGAAATGATCATTTTAGAACCAGACAAGAACCCAAAGAAAATAAGGTAACAAATTCCTGATTTATTTCAAATACACACACTCAGGGCTTAAGAGATTTGCCCTGTGGTTTTATTCTCTTTTTATTCTCCCACTCTAGAAAGACATCCCTTTTTCACTATATATTTAACTATTCTTTCTCTGGCTTCTTCACTGATTCACAAAAATTAGGGCATAATTTGATACAGCAGGATGTCTTTAAAAATTATTTAGAGCTGCCACATTGTATATCTTGTAAAGAAGATCTGTTTTAATGATCCAACATTTAACAAGCTTACTATTAGTGAAATGTTAATTTACTTTATTCACAGAACACAGACCACCAGTGCAAAACAAGAAGCACCAAGTAAAAAGTCAGTGAAAAAGAGAAAAAAGAAGAGTTACTAACTAAAGCTAACATAGTTGTATGTTTGTGTATATATATATATATAAAACTATTAAAAGGATATTTATTCAATATGACTGGATACTTTTTATTTACAAGTCCATTAAGGTAGTATTTTTGGAATTTTTAAGTGTTATGCTTTAAAATGAAACTTCTAGAAAATTTGTCAATTTTCACAAAAGCTTTCAAATCCACCTATAACCTCAAAACCTTAATGGGTTTTAAATAATATTTGCCATTGTACAATTACATCAGGTTAAGTTTTCTAAGGGAATACAAAGTCATAATTTCATTACAAAGTAAAAGTAACTTTGACTTTCCAAATGTGTTTATTAATTCTTGCCCTGATAGCTGGCATCATTAATACTTTAAACCAGTTAAAATTAGCCAAATATCTAAGGTAGATACATGTACAAAAGATATACAAATTAAAACCATTTAAAAAGGAATAGATAGCATAATTTGTCCTTGGTCATAACTTCTATATTCAGAAATGATTGTGAAATTAAAATCTAAAGTAAAAACTGTACACCATTTTACTCCGAGTGATTGAACAAAGGCAGTCTTTCACTGTTACACATTTAGTGTCTCTGGGGGATTGAGGAGCGAAACACCATGATACCTGTAAGAAGGGGGGAAAAAATCCATTTTTAGTTAACATTCATGGGATGAAGGATTTGCTAGAATAGTAACACATGTGCCAGAAACTACAAAATGGTATTTCTGTCTGATTAGGTTGTAGAATCATTGCAGATCCTAAAACACATGCAGTCTTCCTACCCTACCACACACAAGGCAAAAAACCCCAAAAACTCATTAACTATAACCTCCAAAGACATGACCTATTGTGAGAACAGCTCCTTAAGAGTCTGGCAGATTAGTGTATCCTTTAATACACAGTGTCTAAAATTTTTTTTTTTTTTGGTCTTTTTGAGACAGGGTCTCTCTGTGCAGTTCAGGCTGGCCTCGAGCTCACTTTGTAGCCCAGGCTGGTTCAAACTTGCAATGATCCTCCTACCTCAGCCTCATACATGCTGAGATTACAGGTCTGTACCACCACATCCAGCTATAATGTCAAAGTTTCTGGAGCATATTTTGGAAGAACAATTATTTGCATTAGATAGTCAAGTCTTACTTGGAATTTTTGTACTTTTCTCTGATTGACTGTTGTGCATGCTGTGGTGCTCTGAGGTAGGTCTGGTGAAGGTCCATGAGACAAGGCTTCAGGCTTTCCAGGGTATATCCAGTCTTTTGAACTAATGATTCAGGCTACAAAGGAGCAAAGAACTGAGTTTTTTGGCCAGTAACAAACTACAGTAGACACAATGAATTAATAGCTGGCTCAAGTCTCATCACAAATCTAATACAATTGACAAATTGCATTTTCTGAGGCCACTATTCCTTCTTTGGTGCTGACTTTTCTGATTCACTGTTACTGTTTTCTGTGCCAGCAAATCTGATGGGGCAAATTCTTTAGCTGTAACAACTAAACATTCAGGTGCTGATTAAATAGGTAAGATGTCTCAAACAGTACATTTGAGCAGATTTTGCAAGCCATCCGCTGTATGGACAATTATTGAGCTGCTCTGGAACCAGCATTCAGTCATAAAGTTGTTGTAAAGACAGTGTAATACATACCCAGCTCTGCCCTGTGACCGTGTAGAGTGCTAAATGAAAGGCTGCTCCAGCGATAACTGATGGCAAATACTTTAGGTATGGGTCAGCATCTATCAAACTTAATTCTCCCAAAAACTGCAATGAAAAACAGGATCACAAGAGAATATAAATCTCAAACCTTTGCCTTCTGATAGTTTTTTCTATCTGATTATAGGCTGTAGCAACCCTGGACAAAATGTTACAGTCTTATCTTTTAAGCATACCCACTATGGTATTTCAATGCTTTTCTCCAGTCTCCTGTATTTTCCCTCTTTTAAAACAACTATCTTCTCCTAAAACTTTATCCTGAATCCATTTCTTTCAGTACTTTACCAGTATGGTCATTTCTTAGTATCCGCAGAGAAACCTGTCTAGGAACCCTCACCCCACTCAGACTCTAAAATCTGCACACCAAGTCCCCTGGAAGTACTATTTGCATATAACATCTTCCTGTATGCCTTAAATCAGAATTACAAAACTTAGTAAGTATAAATGCTATACTTAGAGAATAACAACCAGGAAGTCTATACATGTTCAGTATAGATGCAAGTTCTTTACCTGATTATTTTCAATCTGGTTTGCTGAGCTCCTATGTAGAACACGAGAGACAGAGAGAGCCAACTGTATGCTGGCTTTCATCAGTGGTAGGTTTTTTCCCCATAGTACAACATACATTTGTCCCTAGATTACTGAATCTCTTGAGCAAAGCTATACTAATGAAACAAGAGCTTGCGCCTAATTATTGCCTAAGAATCTCCAACAAAATGGAAATAACTTACCATTGCTAAACTTTCAACTTTGCAGTTTGCAGGCTGTTGATGCAGAAAATACTGGGTAAGAAACTGATTTACTGTTGGTGCAGCTAAGTCAAAAGCAAGGACTTTCAAAACTAGATGTTCCATTCTCAGAACTTGTTTCTTCGTATAAGTATCATCTGTAATGTACACAAATTCTGCTACTTCTGGGGGATATATTTCTTCAAACTTTCTATAATGAAAAAAGTTTTAAACGGTAAGTCCTTCTAAAAAGGCAAGCAGCAAGCTTCCTTATCCAAATTCTGAAGTCCTATTAATATATATATATATATATATATATATATATATATATATAAAATAAATTTAAAACCCAGTGTCTACCAACTGCATTTCCACTGCAACTTGACCATTATTTCCAGTAGACTACTTACTAACTGCTGCTTCAAAGGCCTAAATCAGTAAGACTTCTGAAATACTGCTCCTACCTCAAAGGAAATCAATGAGAGGCCTTTCCCAAGGTGAGGACAATTCAAGAGTTCACCACACATGGCTTAAAAATTTAAGAAATATATGTCTAAGAATGTTAAACATTTCACATCCTTCTTAAATCTTTTTCGTTTCAATGGGGAGAATATACTGTTTATATGTCAGATAGCACTTTATATGGAAGAAACCACATACTTTTAAACTGTGGCCTAGTCAATGTATTAAAAAGTAGCCAAGGGTTGGGATTTAGTTCAGCAGCATAAGCACCTGCTTGGCAAGCATGAGGTTTCAAGTTCAATCCCCAGTACCCAAAAAAAAAAAAAAAAAAAAGTAGTCTCACTGTTCAAAGTATTGTAAAATCTAGATCTTAGAAAAATTAATGTTCTGGATTAGAAAACAATGTCATCAGCTGGGCGTGGTGATGCATGCCTGTAATCCCAGCACTTCTGAGGCTGAGCCAGCAGAAATGTTGCGAGTTCGAGACCAGCCTGGGCTACCAAGTGAGTGCAGGCCAGCCTGAACCACTGCATAGCAAGGCCCTGTCTCAAAAAGACAGGAAAAAAAAAAGAAAACAATGTCATCTTTTTTTTTCTTTCCAACTTCTGCCACAAATCCCTGAATTAGCAACTCTGCCTTGTGATTCTGCTGCTTCTGGGGAGGTATCTTTCTGTGTAGGGTATTAAAATGTTATGGTTTGTAAAGTCTTTTTTTTCTGTAGGGAAGAATAGTGATGAACCCAATAAACCAAGCTGTACTTACGAGGCTAGCAGCATAGCAGCAGTGCCCACAAGCTGAAGCTTTCCTCTCAGCACAGACATTGAAGAAAGGAACCTGTCAATGTAGTTCACAGCCAAATGCAGGGTCTCATTCTGCAGTTTATATTCCTCTCCCACTTCAACCAACCAGTCCACAAGGATAGCCCTCATACTGTTAGTGATGTCTGGTTGTTTCTTCATGTAACCAACCTTAGGTTTACATTTAACCTGGTGAGGAACATTTAGGAATGTTAAAAATTGTAATTTTACCATTAACAAAGATGCTACCATGAACAAATACAGCAGTGAATAATTTGCTAATAACTTAAAAACATTACAGACAGGCATGATGGCACATGCCTATAATCCCAGTACTCTAGGAGGCCCAACCAAGGAAATTCTAAGTTCAAGTGCACCCTGGGCTGAGCATATAGCTCAGTGCAAAGGCCTTCATATTAATTCCTGGCATCAAAAAAAAAAAAAAAACCTCTCAATTTCAATTAGTTACATTTAAAATACAAACTGGGATCAAGAGATTTACCTCCATTTCCCTAAGGTATGTGTGAATATCCTCATGGTAGTCTGGTACTTCATTAACACTCACTGGCTTGTCCTCTTCTAATACGATCGACATGTCCATAGTATGTTGTGAGTCTGGGACAGTTCAAAAGTTATGGTTGAATTAAACTTTTAATTTTTCTATTTGACAAATTGTGCTTGTAAGGAATCTAACACTACCAATGCATTTATTTATTTTATCCAACTAAAAGACTTCTCATGGCAAAGTGCATACAATATTCAACTCAGGTCTTAATTACCAATTGACTAATGACAGGGTAGAGTATTACAAGAGCAGATGGCACAGTGGTTCTATTAGGACCAAAAACTTAAAATCCAAGTTTTGAGATAGTACCTAAGGTTTGCCCTGAGAGACTGCAGACCTCATAGTGTGACACAAAGCATAGTTAGACAGTAGCTAGAATCAAGTTAATAGTTTCCAGTAACAAGTGTTAATAAAATAATCAGGGTTTTATGGGAATTCAAATAAACACTATAATCAATAAGTGACACAGCTCTAGTAAATTATCTTTAAGACAATTTTTCCCCACTTCAATGATCATTTTGACATTAAAAATTTCTTGCTAATTTGGTGGACTAAGGGTGTAGCTAAGTGGTAGGGTAATTGCCTACCATGAATGAGGCCCTAGGTTCAATCTCCAACACAAAACTAAATCAAACAAAAATTGTTTCTTGCAAAATTTGAATAAATACCAATTGTTTCCAAGGATTTTCTTGCCCCAACCCACCAGCCAATCAGTGGAACTAAAATCCACTGGACTGGATTCAGTGAGCTATCTATCCTGTGACTCAACAGCTGTACGGCAAAGAAACAGTACAGATTATACAGATCTGTCCAGCAGCTACAAATGAATGAAGGCAAATGGCATCTCCTGGCTTTCAGGACAGTCTCACTTTCTGGTATCACATGATCCACTCAAACCAGTTTTACAGAAAGAGATGTTGTTTTTCACAGTTTGTAAAACTTCACCCTCTACTACTACTCTTTGAAGTGGAGGTAAGAAGCCAGTCTTATGAATACAAGGAAACATTTGTGGGACAGATTAAACATTCAAGATCTAATCATATTACTCCAGAAGGAGTGCCAGATTAGGATTTGGTGCTTTTGTAGGTCACTAGGTCAAGTGTTAGCAGTGACATCTGAAATACATTATACTCATCCTAAGCCCATTAAAAGTAAAACTATACTGTTAGAATGACCAGGCAAAGCAGTGTCTTAACATGTAAAATATTAACCTAATCAAATAATTATAATATGCTAAAGACTTTCCTTAAGACTTACCAAAACTACCATCCATTGGATAATCAAGAGGTACCAGTGGTTTTCTTGGTCCGGGTAAAGCAACAGCTGTATTAAAAGCCAGGACATCCTCACACTCTGGTTTTTTAGATTCAGTCGGCCTCTTCTGAGTGTCCTCTTCTGCTTCATCAACGTGAATGGTGAATGCAGGCTGTTTACTGTTTGCTTTCCAAGGTGGTAAAGTAGCAACGTTCTCATCGTTGACAGGAAGATCTTTAAGAGGTGCAACCTAAAAGGAAATTACTTATTGGCTTTCAACTTATTAAGTGCAGTTTGCCTTCTTCCCTTTAAGGGTCCAAACCTTGCTTTTATTCCCAAATACATTATCAGGAAAATTAAACCTTCTTGAGACAAAGTTCAGGAATAGTTTTAAGTAATCAAATAGATGTTTCAATTTGCCACAGACATTCCTACAAAGACTAAACAGAACTAGTTGGAATTATAAACTAATAAAGGATGGGTGTCAAAAATGAGCTAAGTTGAGGAAAAGCCATGGGAAAAAACATTGTTTCACCACTTTCGCCCCAGGGTGGAGCAACAGAGCAAATCTGGCTAAAATGGCGGAATTTGCCAAAAAGCGAAGTATTTTTCATGTTTTCTCAAGTAGAGGTAATCTCTTAAACACATAGAAGAAAGCCAGGTCCTGGGGACAGTGCTTGGCGTTTCAAAGTGGAAGGAAAGCAGAGCAAAGACGCCAAACACGACTCATGATTTAAGACTTTTGACCCCATTATGTATATAGAAAGATGCCTTCGACGCAGAGCCGACTGGCAGCGCAAGCACAGTGCTTGTAGGGATTGTAATGCTAAGCATAATGGAAGAAAACCACAGCCGTAGCCTACAAACTACAAAATCAGGGACCAAGTGGGCTCCAAATCCAAGCTCTCTTATAAAACAACACTGAGAACGTTTTCTAGCCACTCTTGCCTGCCTACCTAGTCCATGCCCAACTCCCGTTCAAGCCACCCTTCTATAACCGAGTCGCATCCACTCACCCGTCGTGTCTTGAGCCTCTGCTGCGGCGCAGAACACCGTGAGTTCCCGGCCTTCAGCACCGTCAGCCCGGCCTGGGGCCGCGGCTGTTGGGCGGGCGCCGCTTTCTCCGGGTTGATGTTCTCCTGGTCCTCCTGGAGCCCCGCCTGCTGCAGTGTTAGCAGGGCCGAGCCCGCCTCGCGGGCCGCAGGCTTCAACGAGGAGTTGCCCAACATCGCTGCTCCCGGGGGCGGGCAGCGGATCAGCTCACGGCGCCAAGCAGCGTGCACTCCGCCGCGCGACTGGTCGCGTCGACCTCGCCGAGGAACGCTCCAGCCGGCGGCGCCGCCACACCCCGAGCCAGCCTGCCCGCTGCCCGCTCACCCGACTTGGGCCCGTGCTGGATCGAGGTGGTACCCAAGTACAGACCCACGCGGATGACCAAAGACGCCCCGAGGAGCAGCGAGCGGGCCGCCGGGGCCGCGGCTGTTCTTGCAGTTCAAGTAGCCCGCGACTATTGAAATGGGCCAATGAGAACCGTCGCAGCCCTTGACGTCACTGATGCGACAGGGTCGCGAGCAGGGGAAGGCGGCAGTACTGGGATCAGAGCCCGGGCGGGAGGAAAAACGCCTGCGCCTGCGGAAGGGTATGGGAGGCGGAGCTTAGCTCCACGCGTCTTTACACTGAGCTACTGGGCGGTCCCGCGGCTCAAAGCAGGAGCTGCTGCTCACCCTCTTAGGACAAACGTAATTAAACTTCAGCAACTGTTAGTGGGCCGGCCCACTGTTAGTTGGGACAGGCTGACCGACGCATTTCTCGGAATCTAAAAGTTGACAGGCCACTAGCTGGGAGTAATAGTATCTACACGGCCTACGGCTGTTAGGATTCTGTAGGGTACACAAATCATTTGACGCGGGGCTCACATAAGCAAGTGGCAGACTATCTAAGATAAACATCCGACCATTCAGCTGTGCATTTTGTATATGTGTTGATTTAGAGGACTGGACACAGGGTCTGCGCATACTAAGCGCAGGCTACCATTCAGTCTTTTTCCCCCTAATTTAGATGAAATCAATTTTAAAATGCCACCTTGCCCTACCATTTGTAATACAAAGAAATTCAAAGAATCATACATTTTTTGTCTTTAATTCCCTAGAGCAGAGCCAATCAAAAAGCACACAGTGAGAGCCTAGTGACCCAGGTAGAGTTCTTCTTAATGTTCCATTTAGAAATAAAGTAAAAATGGGGGTTCAATCCCCACCACTTCCCCTTAAATACAGTAAAAACAGCTCTTATTAAAATAAAATTTAAACAAATGTGCCTTACATTTTTTAACATTTAATATTCCAGGACTGCACATAATTAATCAGTTTTCTGAAAAATGTTTACATTTACACTTCTTTGTGTGTGTGTGTGTGTGTGTGTGTGTGTGTGTGTGTGTGTGGTTTTTTGAGAGGGGGTGGGTCTCATTATTAAGTTCAGAATGGCCTTGAACTCACTATGTAGCCTCCACTGGCCTTGAAGTGATCCTCTTGCCTTAGCCTCCTCAGTGCTGGGATTAGAGACATGTACCACACCTGGCTCCTTTACCGTTCTTGAAAACACAGAAAATAGCTCATTTTCCACTGTCTTTATGACATCTAAAAACCTTTAAATACAATATTCTCCTAAAATAAATATGAATTAAGATTAATGAACAAAATTTCTGTACTTTGAAAGTCATACTTTACCTTCAAATATAGTAACAAGGAAATTAATGGATGAAAAATCTTAGCCCCTATCACTCACTTGTATGCTTCTATAGCTCTATTGGTTGGGCAAATCAAGTTAACATCCCCTTTCTCTAGCAAGAGCTTCTTATTCCTTTAGTCATATTTTAAAGCACTGAGCCAAGCAGCAGGGTCATCAAATGTTACCAAGCAAGAGAGAAATCAGCTGCAGATCAACTCCAACTCCTAGAAAAAAAAAATTGGTAGATTATTTCTACTGGTTGTAACACACAAGAATCATGACACAAACCAGGTACCAGAACATGGGTTTTAGTACTGCTTTATAGATTCTGGCATGTCCTCTTAACTATTTAGCTACATAGAGAATCCATTTTCCTATATTATTTGACAAAGTTATAAAACAATTATGAGGATTAAAGTGTTATATAGAAATAAAAACGGTGAAACCTATAGTTTATACATGTATTGCTATATGTTTTATTAAATTTTTTTATTTTCAAAACATTTCTCAATTTAAAACATCTACTTGCCAAAAAAATTCATTAATATCCCTTTATAATATTCAACTTGCTTTAAAAATGAAAATATTTTATTTGCCAAAAGAAACAGAAGTTTTACATTAAAAAGTCATATTTCAAATATTTTTAGATATTAAAATCAGCTTCTGATTCTGCTTTTTGATAAACATACCACTATTTTGGGATTTTACCTTATTTACCTTTTATGCTGCATCAAAGAAAGCAATCAATGCATTTTGGTCATAACTGTCCAGAATCTCCAGTAGAAGAGGTACTTTGGTTTTTACATTGGTGCCTTTGAATTTAAACTTATCTATGAAAAGATCAGTGATCATGCCTATAAAGAAAAATGTTTTTAATGAAACAGAGTGATTGCTTACTAATGTATTACTTAACACCTGAAATTCTATTACTTACTATACACAAATCTAAAAGAGTCGATAATTTTAAAAATATTTATGGGGTGAAGTTAAGGCAAATTTCAAAATATAAATATTTCAGCTGGGAGTGGTGGCACAGGCTACAATGCCAGCACTCAGGAGGCTGAGGCAAGAGGATTATTGCAAATTTGAGACCAGCCTGGGTTACAAAGTGAGCTCAAGGCCAGCCTGAACTGCATAGCAAAACCCTGTCACAAAAAAGAAAAAAAAAAATAGGAAAAGAAAAAAAAAGGAGAGAGAGAGAAATATTTATCTAATAGTCTTCTTCTCCCCTTCCCCCTCCTACCCTCTTCTCCCCCCACCCCCACCTTTTTCTTTTTTTTAAAGGCAGGGTCTCATTCTGTAGTTCAAGCTGGCTTTGAACTCACCACGTAGCAAGAGCTGGCCTGGAACTTGTGGAGATCTTCCTGTTTCCGCATCCCCTACCCTGAGTGCAGGGATTACAGGAGTACATCACCACACCCTGCTCTAATAAATCTTAAACAACTGTTTAATAAATTAATTCAGAAAATCAACAGTTGGCCATTTTAGAATAGCTATTGATATATATAATTATTTTTCCAACCAAGCAGATTCTGTTCTTAGCAGTTTTGTCTAAATTAAAATATTCCATCCATATGATCATACTTGGGATATAACTTGAAGGCCAAGAGTCCTGATTTCAAGGATCTGGAAAATTATTTTACCTTTGTATTTTTCCAGATGTAAATAGAATAGTTCAAGCTGTCAATCCTTTATAAAAAACTCTTTGTGCAAAATGCATTGCAAAATTTTTCATATTTTAGGAAGAGAATAAAAGGAAAGTATGGTATGGTAGTAACTTAATGGAACTGTGTTTCAATCTCTGGTAATAAAACAGTAATATTTTTGTGACAAAACATATGGATAAATATTTACACTAAATAAAATTTAAAAGATCAGAAATAATCTGTCAATTTAAGTCAAGTTTGTCATTAGATTGTAAACAGTAAGTCAGATTTTGCTGCCAAGTGATACAGAAAAAAAGCTTTCTGGATGGATTTTGAAATCACTGAGAAAAGATAGCAAGGCTGTACCACCCATGATCTAGGTTATGAGAAAGATAAAAGGGTCTTGTGCTTGCTACCCAGGAAGCATTAAGATATTGCATAATGTTATAGTTTGTGGGAAAATCTCTGTATATATAATAAGAAATTCGGTAGAAGACTGAAGGATAAGAATGGACTGATAATATCAATGGAAACTGGGTGTTGTAGCACACACCTATAATCCCAGCACTCTACAAAGCTAAGGCAGGAGGATAGCAAATTTGATGTTGGCCTGGGTAATTTAATGAATTAGTTAGACCCTGTCTCAAAAAAAGAAAAAAGAATAAAAGAGGAATGGATGCTGGAGAAGGGTGTGGCTCAGTGCAAAGCCTCTGAGTTCAATTCTCAGGACTGAAAAAAAAAAAATCAGTTGCCTGTGGATGGATCAGCATAGTGCAGAAAGCATGCATTCTGAAGTGAGGAGTTTCCAGTGCAAGATTTGCATCTAACTAGGTATAGGACAACATATTCTTTAGTCTCCTATTTTACTTGAAGATATAAAAAATGAAGACAACACCACAGAGCTGTAGCTGTAAGGGTTACATATTTCATCTGATTATGAAGATGGTATTAACAGTGTGCTGCTAACAGACCTTTCCTAGCTGGGTGTGGTGGTCCACTCCTATAATCCTAGCTATTAGGAAACTGGGGTAGGAGGTTTCCAAGTTTGAGGACAGCCTGGGCAATTTAGCAAGGCCCTGCCTCAAAACTAAAAGGCCTAAGTAAGAAGCTTAGTAGTCCTGATGTTAAATCTCCATACTGGAAAAAAAAAATTTTTCTCAAACTGTTCCTCTTCCCCTCCTTCTGTCCTTCTCCTCACCTCCCTTATGCCTTCTCTTTCATTCAGTATAATCTGTGAAACACTCAATTTACTACCACCAAGGCCAAGCAAGTTTTAAACTGTAAATTGACACAGATGCAAATATCCCTTATTAAATTTTGACTAAAAATATTAAATGCTGCATTTTTGTACTCCATAATAGCAGTATTACCTGAAAATTTATTTGTTTAGCCAGGTGTGGTGGCACACACCTGTAATCCCAGCACTCGGTAGGCTGAGGCAGGAGAACTGTGGTAAGTTCGAGACCACCTTGGGCTACCTAAGTGAGTTCAAGGAAAGCCTTGTACACAGTGAGACCCTGCCTCAAAAAAAAAAAAAAATTATTTCTTTAAAGTGTGTCTAAATCTTGCTTTGTTTTGAGATAAACAAAGCAAGATTTAGCCTAAACCTGAAATCATGATTCTCCTCCCACAGCCTCTGTGAAGCTGGGATTACACTGTGCAGCATGATGCCCAGCAAACATAAATTCTTAATACTACATAAATTTTATTCATTTTATGCCATTATTTCTTCATATATTTAAATTCATCACAGTATAATTTCACTTCTTAAATTTTACTAGCATTTTATCAAGTAAAAATACTAAATTTTAAAACTAGCCTCGACAGAACAACAACAACAAAAAATTCCGTGCAATAAGTTGGCTGCCACAGGTTCATGACTAATGGAACTTCTGTCTGTAGGCCTAACTTTTTCACATGATCTGTAACAAACAGCTAGCTGAAAAGAAATACTGCGAGATATTGTAGAATAGTCTCTAACCATAGAGTCTTTCAAGATGTGCTGGTTGCTTTTTGTATTCTTCTTGTAGGTGATCTGCCTCTTCTAGAATACTACGATATTCTGGTATCAGAAAGTTTGTATTTCCCTCATGAACCTGCAATTCCTTTTGAAAATTAAAAACAAAAACAAAAAAACAGAAGTACCTTAATGTTCACAATTTAATACAATGTAACATAAAAGTATAATTTTAGAAATCTTGTCACTTAAATAATAATCATGAGTCCATGACACATAAACTTACTTTTAAAGCATCAATTAACTGCACTTTCTTAGCCAAAAGTAACTGGTATTCCAGCTTTGGGTGGATTAGTTTCAAAGTGTGTTTGACTGATACTTCATTTATCTCTAAAAAAATTGGTCAGGCACAATTAGATAAATCACTTCCATCAGAAACATTATTAACAACAACTACAAAAAATAATGAAGAATGATTAACTTTTCATACCATATGATATGTTAAGGTTAATTTTCCTTTTTGTAGCTTCTTTAGAAAGTACATCTTTTAGGATGGATATTGTAGAAATGTTGTCAGATTTAAAAACTCCTTCTCCTTTTCTATAAAATTAATATATTTTTAAAAGACAAGCTGTAGAAGGAATTGTACATATAAATACATATTTCATGACTAGTACTTGGTGTTTAGAACTTACTTGATTTTAAGTGTCTTTGTGTATCAGTAATATAAAACACACTTAAATGTGTAATCATTTACTACTGTATCAATTCAGCTGATAAAACTAAAGATAGTCAATACATGCCTCATAAAGATATAATTTAAATAAGAACTTCATTTAAAAGTTTTTTCTTCATTGTCATTAGTATTTTCAATAGCTGACCTCTTATATAAAAATGTATTTAAAACTGCTTACTTACATATACAGGTTTTGTTCTTCCTTGATGTAATCACACCAATGACAATATGATTAAGGCTTCATCCTTGAAAAAAACCTGATAGCAAACCTGAGGTCGTCTGTTGTTCTTCCACACCTAGCATACACTGCCATTACTATGGCCACAGGATCCTTATTTGTCTTTAAAAAAAAAAACAAAAAAACCCTCCTTCTCTTCTCTCCTCCTTCTCATTCATATAATGTCAGTGGCACTGGCCTCACTCCATTTCTGGGACTTTAAGAGGAAGCATTTCACAGTACATTCATACATCTGAACACTGTGGTTCAAAGCTTGATAAAGATTCAACCCTAGGACTTCTACTCAAACTAGTATGAGAGAGGCTCTCTACCTGCTAAAAGATAAAAACTAGATTTTAGGAGCTACAGGGCCACTACCATGTCGCTACATGATAAAGACAAGGAAAGACAAGAACAAAACAGCAATGGAAAGAGATAAAATCTTGATGACATCAGTTAAGACACTGGTCAAGATGTACCTGGAACAAATTACTGCTAGACTTCTTTAGTTATCCGAGCAAATAAATTCCTTTTATGTGGTTTGTGTTTGGTTTGTTTTTATTACGTGTGATAGTATGAACAACTTCTTTTTGTTTGTTTGTTTGGGTTTTTTTTTGTCTTTTTGAGACAGGGTCTCTCTATGCAGTTCAGGCAGGCCTTGAACTCACTTAATGTAGTTCAGACTGGTCTCGAACTCACAACAATCCTCCTGCCTCAGCCTCCCAAGTGCTGAGATTATAGGCGTGAGCCACCATGCCCAGCTTGGTTTGTTTTTAAATGAGCCAAAAATCTCCTAATACATACCATTTTTCATATATCCCATATTGCCTTTTCACTTGGTTTTCATATACATGTACACACAAATTATACTGATCAGCTCTAGGCAAATGTTACCTGTTTTTTCTAAAAAGATAATATATTGATCTCAACTATGTTTTAGAAATCATGACATTTCCACAGTCTTTCATCGTAACAGAAGGTATTTAGTAAAATGTACTATGCTGGGCATTGTGAAATGACTTACATGGTTCATCTTTAAACTGTCACAATTCAATGAATTAAGTGCTATTATTTCCATTCCTCGGAAAAGAAAACTAAAGCTCAGAATTAAGTAACTTTGGTCAGATAGCCAATGAGTCACAGAGCCACGACTCAGATCTAACTATGGCTGCTTTCAAAATATGCACACATGTATTTTATTTAGGAACTTGAAAGACACATATTGAATACCTACTATCTGCAAAGCTATGTGAGGTACTTGGAAGCTATATAAAAAGATAATTTTAAAACAGACTATGTCCATGAAGATACAGTATAATATAAAGACCAAACCTTACATAAAAATTATTATATCCTCCAAGTAAATATCAATAAATACCAAATATAGGTGAGAATAAAATGCTATGAGAGAACTGGGGGTGTCTTTCAGTGGCACAATGCTTGCCTGGCATACATGTGGCCTTAGTTTGATTCTTAGAATCAAGAGGAGGGAAAAGACATAGGAATGCAGAAAATAAAGCTACAGACAAACAGATGTTAGATGATAGGGTTTTTTTTTAATAAAAAATCTACTGTGTACCACAAGACATCATCAACAAAGTGAAAACACAGCCCATGGAATGGGAGAATATGTTTGGAGATCACATGTCTGATCCAGACTTAGTATCTGTTGGGGTTTATATCTAAAATATCTCCCAAAGCCTCATTTGCTCTCAGCTGTGGCTTCTGGGAATGACTAGATCATGAGTGTGAGTTATCACGAGTGTGAAAACTGAATCAGTTCACTGATTGACTTAGATAGTTCTGGGTGTGGCCGAGTGGATTTACTGCAGATTAAAGATAACCCTGAGTGTGAGAGGCACCAACCCATAGGCTTGCAGCTAGATTTGAATAAAAAGGGAGAAAGGGATGCTCAGTTTTATGTTATATGTATTTCACCACAATAAGATACTTTTCAAAGTAATTTAAATCACCCCTGGGAAGGAATTCACTGGAACTTTCAAACTGCCCAAGGGGTTGTGGTCTTACCCAGGATAGCTGGACAGAGCATGTGGGTGGAGGATAGTCTTGATGGTTGAGAAAAGAATAAAGATAGAGTGATAAAGGGGAAAAAGTATACTATTCTAAAAGTATATAACATGCTAGAAGGATGCTGAATTGTCTGCTATGCTTAACTCATGAGGTTCATGTGGTGCTTTACAACAGGAATAATTACAGATTCAAACACAGAGGAACTTCCTGGAGCATACAGTAAACATCTCCACAGAACTGATGCAACAACCAGGTAGACTTCTTGATTGTGTTGAAGCGAAATTATGCATTCACTGTTGCTTCCAGAATTTAGCATGATAAAGTCTCAATTAGGAAGCAGAAGGTAGAATATCTCAATCATCTGCTTAGGGAAAGAATGCATGAGAGGCCTAGGTAAAGAAGATAAGAAGCTCTCCCACACTCCAAGACAAAACAAAGCAAGATGCACGGCTATGTGGAGATATGAGAAAGAATGAGAAAGCAAAAACCTTGAAGAAAAAGAAGGTCCAAATTCAGAGTAAAGGTAGAGACTTTAGCTTCATCTAAGAAGGAAGTCATTTAACAATCACAGGGGAAAAGCCCAGTCACTACAGAACTGAAAAACTGAGACAAACTGTGGGAGTTTATAGAAGATGAGAAGTGACAGTGATGGAGACAGGATGTTACTGGAAGGTTGAGAAGAGTGAAAAGAAGCTGATTACTCCACACTGTAAAATGACAGCTTCACAAAGCCTGCTGCTCTAACCCCTGAAGTTCTAAGCCCTTTGTTATTTTTGCATAAAGAAATTCAACCAGAATTTTTACGAGAATTAGCATCAACATTCAAATCACTTTTGGAAGGACCAACTGTGTTATGCCTTGTGTTTAGATGGTCCCCAAAGCCTCATGCTGTCATAGGTGGAGCTTTTCAGAGGTGGCTGGACCTAGAGTGTGTGATGCTGATATCAAGAGTATATGGTACTAAATTAGTCCACTGATTGGTCTGGGAGTGGCTAATAGGGAGGCCCACCCTGCTTGTGAGTGCTACCTGCCTTAAAGATGGAGGATTCAATTAAAGGGACAGAAAGAAGGCTACTGTAATGGCTTGCTGCTTGCTGCCTTCTGCCTGCCATGAGCTGTTTCTCCGTTGTGATGCCCCTCTGCCATACCACCCTGCCTTGGAGTCAACCAGCTATGGAATGAAACCTCTGCAAACTGTGAGCCAAATAAACCTTTCCTCCCTTAACTTTAGGCATTGAGTATTTTGTCTCAGCAAGAAGAAAAGTAAGACTGCCATCTCCATAGTGTCTTCAGATTGATGACCACAGAATATATTCCTCCATTTAATCAAGTCTTTCAGAGCAACAATATATTATAACTTTCTTGATTTAAATTCTGCATATTTCTGCCAGGCATGGTAGCACACAGCTGTAATTCTGGGAGGCTGAGGCAGGAGGATCACTGTAAGTTTGAAGCCAGCCATGGCTACATATTGAGTTCAAGGCCAGTCTAAAACTACACAGAAAAATCCTGTCTAAAAAAAAAAAAGTTCTGCATAATTCTAGTTAAGAACATTCCTACAGGGCTGGGGATTTAACTCAGTGGCTTAAGCACCTGCCAGGCAAGCACAACGTCATGAGTTCAATCCCCCAGTACCAAAAAAAAAAAAAAAAGGACATTCCTACAGTTTTTATGTAGACATTGTGTTATTGCTATTGCTACTCAAGTCTTTTAAAATTTTTTTTTCTTCCTCAAGTCTTTTTTTTTGTCTTTTTGAGACAGGGTCTCTATGTAGTTCAGGATGGGCTTGATCTCACTCTGTAGCCCAGGCTGGTCTCGAACTCACAACAATCTTCCTGCCTCAGCCTCCCAAGTGCTGGGATTACAGGCATGAGCCACCATGCCCAGCTCTTCCTCAAGTCTTTTAAAACTATTTTCTAATTGCTTATTGTTATTGTTGGGAATTTAGAAAAGGTATTGATCTTCACATATTCATCTTTATCAACTACTCTTCTAAACTCATGAATTCTGTTTTCCAGTAGATTCTCTTGAACACTAAGTTTTTAAGCATGTTATGGTTTGTGTCTGGATATCACCCCAAAGCCTCATGCATCATGGGGGCAGGCTTCTAGTCTGACTGAGTCATGGTCCTATGCTGGGATTATGGGTGTGAGTGCTATAGCCACCTTAAGGTGGGTGGTCAACATATAATATAAGGGGCAGCAGAGTTTTTTTCTTGGGCTCTTCTCTGTTTTGCTCTTATTGCTTTTGCTCTTTTCCACCACCATGAACTCTTGCCCCTCTGCCATGCCACCCTGCCTTGGAGTCAGCTGATTACAGAATGAAGCTTCCACAAATTGTGAGCTTAATAAATATTTCCTTGCTTAACTTTGAGGGTTGGGTATTTTGTCCCAGCAACAAGAGAAAAGTAACCAAGACATATGATCTAGAACTTGTTCCTGCCTTAAAACAAATGAGAACTTAGATGCACCTTTTCCATATGACAGCACTTGTCAGCCAGTAATAAGTTTGATTTACCTGTAGGTACTTTCAAGTTGTGTATCCAGGAAGGTGTTCTGAAAGTAAAACGTTATACATTCTCCTGCTGGAGGTTTTTCAGGGACTTCGGGAAGGCAGAAAACCACCCAGGAGTGAAATTCAGCAAAACTGAACTGACCTGTGAGAGTCAGTGTATTCATGGGCCTGTAATTTAATAGTAGAGGCATACATGTGTGCATGAGAACAGGTGAAGGTATTACATATGCAATTTACAAGAAGAGTTTTGTAATAGTAGCTAAACAAATCTTTTAAAAAACACTTATGTTTTCAAAAATGTTTTTTAAGTTAATCTTACACATCAAATACATAAATATTTTAACTTTATGAGAAAACTTGAATGCTTATTTATATCCACTCCTGAATTAAGTGTTTAAATATTAAGTTAAGTAATATATATTGCTTTTTTCCATTATAACTGTTTACAAATAAATTTGAGTGTACTCAGTAGATGGCATTTTTCAACAGTTCATCTAGTATTTCTACTAGATCAACTATAGAAAGCATCAGAATTATGTGAAGGCAGAGTATGACTTTTAGTAAGACAGGTATGGATTTGAAACCTTGCTCTTTCTTTACTAGATACATGCCATGTGGTAAATTAGAGGAAAGAGTGCTTGCTGCCTTGCAGGATATAAAATATTTTCTATCTTGCAAAAACATATAATAAAGAATAAGGGGGGAAGAGGATAAAAAATGAGTAAGTTTAAAATAAATCAAATGGATTATAGAGCTGCAAAATATAAAGCACATGAAATGAAAAGTTCTGAAGAATTTTTTGAGATAATCAAGACCAGTCCTCTCATTTGTAGACAACAAACCTAAGTTCTGCAGAAATTAAATTATTCCCCAAATCACATACAAATGCCCTATAATCTAAGTCTCTGGTTCCCTGTTTGCTGTTCCTTCTAACATACTGTGCTGTCCCCAACGCTGATTTTTAGGCAGGAAGACTCCCCGACCCCCAAAATCCATTCTCTTTAATGTCTTCCAGAAATCTTCCTCAGGAATTTTCCTTCTTATATTTTATATTACATATCTTTTAAATTACAAGGTGTAATAGAAAGAACATGGGCTTTGACTTCAAATCATAGCTTTGGTTCTTTTATTAGAAAGTTATTTTTCTAAGCCCCATTTCTCATTACAAATGAGAGCCATGCCCTGTCTGGCTGTAAGAATTTTAATGATACATAAAGACCTAACAATGTATGGCACAGAGGAAGTATTCTATAGCTGTTCATCTCATTCCCTTCTCTTCCATTTGAACCTGTGCACTCTTGCCTTGAAATACGATACACAGGCGGATGCCTAAGTTGGAATGGAAGTCAGAAATAATAGGAACCATGACAATTAATTGCTCTTCCGGTATTCCCAGAAGTGAAACAAAAAGAAAACGCAGTATTTGAAGCTAATAAAATAAAACTTTAGTCACACAGAACTGTACAAGCTAAAGGCTAAACAATGTTTGCACATAATAGGTGTCTGAGAAACTGCTACTCTAATGATGTCAAAATGGTAATATAGGCAAGTTAACTTGATAGCTTCTAAAATAAGATATCTTATTAGAAATATTAAACCCATAGATGAGTATTAAATTCACAAGTTGGAACAACTTTAATCTTTAAATTCTGAAACAGTTATCAAAATTTACACTGCAAAAACAACACACAGGACAGCTGCCATAATAGCATATGCCTGTCATCCTAGGGAAGAGGATCACCATAAGTGTAAGGCCAGCACAGGCTACACAGTGAGTTCATGACCAGCCTAAACTACATAGTAAGAGCTTGTCTCAAAAAATCAATCAGTAAACAAACAATTTATCTGAATAGGGTAGTAATAATTTAAAAGTACACTGCTCTCTCCTTTGTCCTACCTGTCATGATCAATAAAATGAGTTCTTTGATGAAGTGAAAGAGGTTTGATGTGGTACTGGCGGACCTGACAGGTTTTGGGTTGAACTCTTGGAGTTATGTATGCTTGAAGTGTACCATACTGGCCTTCAATTGAGCGAATCTGTGCAATCAATATAGAGGAGGAAAAAAAAATAACAACAATTCGCAGCATAAACATATTTTTAAAAAGTTCAATACAAGTTACTAAGTACTTATGTCTTAATCTCTTCTGTATTATTTTGAGGGATGTAATGATATTCTGTTAAGCACTCTTTGTCACTTAGTAAGAAAAAGTCAATATGATTTTGATAGTGAACAGTAAAAATCAATCTTTAGTTATCTCCAGCAATATTCTCAAATGATTTATCTACTTTTAACAATTCCTTGCTATTTTAAGACATGTTTTCACATACTACATTATCAGACCTAAAAACACAAGTTCTATTTCACAAGAAAAATGTTTAAAATCTATATATTTTTGTTGAACAGATTTAAGTGAGTTTTCAAAATAACTAAAACTCATATCGAATACTTAATATTTTCAGAAATGGGGATTATACTCACAGAGGTATTGTGACAAAAATCTACTGGCAGAAAGAAATTTTTCAATAATTTAACTCTTGACTTTCTGGGGAAACAGAGAAGCAATACCACACACTAATTATGCATATTTGGTCTGGAATATTCTTTCAGGCTATTTTGAACATTGTTTGTTGGATATGCTGAAATTTCAAAACACGTAACAGAAACAATTTATTAAACTGTGAACAGGCAATTTAAGGGGAATGCCAGTGCTACCCAGTGTGTCTCTTCTGCCCCCTGCCAGCTTTCTCTCTGTTCCCACTCACGGGTCAGACTGACAGCAGTTCCTCTGTATTCCAAAGGCAGCTTCCCTGACACTGTAACCTACAACTTTAACAACATGTGAGGAGGAATCATATTCTACTGAAGTGAGAAATATAAATAAAAGATTAAAGCAAGATTTTTTACAAATAGGAAGAAAGGAAAGATAAAGTAAGGAATAAAAATACAGAAGGAAAAACTAGATCTAATAAATCCACACTTTATAGAGTTTTTTTAAAATTATTATTACATTACTATCATTACTTTGGATTTTGAGGTTTCACTATGTAGTTCATGCTGTCCTCAAATGCACTGTAACCCTCCTGCCTCAGCTTCACGAGTGCTGGGATTACAGATGTGTGCCACTATGTGCTGCCTGGAGTGTATTTTTCAAGGCTAGGCTTTTAATCTTAAAAAAAAAAAAGGGTAGGTTTACACTGGAAACAAATTTTTGTGCAATAAAAAAGAGATTTAATAATAGAAGTATTAAAAAACGTATATAATAAAAGAAGTATATAATAAAAGTATATAAAATTTATTATTTTAGATGAATATAACAATTCATATTCATTAAGAATTCAAACAACAGAAAAATTAAGACAAACATACAAGAAAGATAAAATTGTGCTACTCAGAGATGGTCATGATTACTATTTTGGTCTTTATCTTTTTATATGTCTATGTATACGTGCACAAAGCCCAAATACCATATAATTTCACATGAAATGTGTTTTATTTATATCACAGACAATTTTGCTTTCATTTTTTAAAATTAAGTTTATTGGTACATTTTAGGTATACAGAATGATCACATTCATTGCAGAGAATTTGTACCTGCATATGATGTAACCCATCTTTTTTTCTCCATCCCCCTACCCTTCCTTTATGCCCTCTTTCCCTCCTTATTTACAAAAGCTTTGTTTCTTTTTCCCTTATTTCTGTGCTCTCCTACTATTTTCTCCCTCCCACTCACCCTGCTCTTGTCTCTTCCATACCGTAAGACTGCCGTATTCCACAGGGATGTTTCCTTCCAAATCTTTTGTTAAGATTTATGTCTAGATTTTCCCAAAGCCTCATGAGCTCATAGGCAGGGCATGGGGAGGTGACTGGATCATGGGGTGAGATATTCTCTAGTGGATTAGCTCACTAAGATTTTGGGTGTTTTTGTTTTTAGAGACAGGGTCTCACTTGTAGTCCAGGATGGCCTTGATTCTCTTGCCTCTGCCTCCAGAGTACAGGATTATAGACAAGTGTCACCATGCCCAGCCCATTGATGATTTTATAGTTAAAGGTGATATCAAGAAATAAAGCCTAGGGGCCAGGGGTTTAGCTCAGCGGCATAAGTGCCTGCTTGGCAAACTCAAAGTCATGAGTTCGATTCCCAGTACCAAAAAAAAAAAAAAAAAAAAAAGCCTGGAAGGAGGAGGAGGGGAGTCACTGGCCACTGGCCTGGAAGGGTTTATCTCCCTCCTCCTTTGTTTTTTAAAACAGAATCTCACCATTGTAGTTCAGTCACCTTGAATCTGCAGGCAATCTTCCTATCTCAGCCTCTCCAGTGCTCCAATTACAGGTGTGTGCCATCATGCTGGGCACTCTCTTCTTGATGGGTGTTTGATTCCCACCACCACGCCAGGAGGCACTTCCCTGCCAGGCCCTCTGCCATGCTGCTCTGCCTCAAGCCACCAGACTGTGAACTGAAACTCCTACAAACTGTGAGTCCAAACAAACCTCTTTTTTAACTTATAGATGTCCATATTGTGTCTCAGAAACAAACAAACAGTAACCAAGATACCTTTCCTCATCTCAATATAGATATTTTATCTTCATTTTGTATTTTTCTGGAATCTCTGTGAAGTGGGTTCCTAAACAATATAGGAATCCAAGCAGCCACTTAAATTTGGAATTTAATTAGCTGACCTCAGTAACCACTCTCCTGGACCCGTTTCAGAGTCTTACCAAGTGGCCCTGAACTGGAACATTACAAAACTTTTAAACAGAAAGTCACAAAAAACATCCTGTTGGGAACAATTTAGCTAGAATCTTACATTAATTTTTGGTTGACACTTGTATCCTGCTTATTTTGTTGAGCAGGTTAATTTTTCTCCTATGGGTATGTAGCTCATTCTGTTTTTCTCTCATGACTTATACCCTGAGTAATTTTCCATTTTCCTGGGTCAAATAGGGCACTAGTTAAATGCAGGGCTCAAGATGGCATCAGTTATGCCAAGCTACATCACCTGCATGCTAACAGGTACAGTATACTGTGGATCCAACACATGCTGTATAGTAGCTGTGTAATATTCCATAGCATGGTTGGGTGTGGTTGTGCACACCTGTAATCCCAGCGCTCAGGGGGCTGATAAGGTAGGAGGATTGTGAGTTTGAGGCCAACCTGCGCTACACAGTGATCTCAAAGCCAGTCTGCACTACAAAGCAAGAGCTTGTCTAAAAAAGAAGAAAGAAAGACAGAAAAGAAAAGAAATAAATTCATGGCATGGAGAGTTATTTATTCAGCCACTGAGTCTTTATAAGCATTCCCATTGACTCCACCTTACTGCCTCTATAAGCAAAGCTGCAATTAACTACACACATCTCCATGTATATTATTACTGTGACTTTCTTGGTATGAAATAGATGCTCCTAAAAGGCATCAATTTACCTGTAAATTGCTGTAACAATTTATATTTCCACCAGCTATGATTAAGAGTGGCCTTTTACTCATCCCTGTCACCTAGTGATGTTGTTTCTGAATATATTTTTGAGTTAAATAAGCAGAAATTGTTTTTTGTTGTCTTAATTTGTATTTTCTTAATAATAAAGTAGAATTTTTTGTTTGGTAGCTATTTATGAACTGTCCATCTCCAAATACTGTCCATCTCCAAATACTATACTGCCGGAGTCCAGCTGTGGCAGGGCTCAGGGGTCCCAAAGGTGGTCAGGGAGTCAGCGAGTGAGAGACAGAAAACACTGCACACCCGTATGTGAGTGAATCTGAATCTATTTTATTTTGCAGAAGCGGGAGTATTTATTTGTTAACTTTTGGCAGTAACTTAAACCCCAAGCAGCCAAGCATCCCAGGCTTAGAGGCACACAGCAATGATCTTAAACAATATGTGTTAATTAATTTTTTCACCTTTGTTAAACTTTAATCTTGTTACTTAGCAATTTATAATTAATTAGCTTGCAAAAGCAAACATGCTATACCCTAGCCCCAATACTTCCTGTTCTGTTTATATTGATTCTTTTTGTGGATAGGTATAAAAAATGATTTTATTGTTTCTTAGATGTTTCTTGCTTGAGCAAACTTTGCACAGCTTTTGCCAGTTTTCTTTAGGCAATGTAACTCCCGTTCATGTCCATTTATACTATTTTTATAAAGTTCTTTAAAGCTTTTATTTTTTTCTTAGTTGGCCAGATTTTCTGTCTTTCTTTTTAACATAGTTACGTAGTGTTTTTTATCCTCTGTTGATCTAATACAATAGAGTGGCCCATTCCTAGCTAACCTTCCCAAGAAATTTAATTGATTATATTTGGCCCATTTTCCTTTGACATTAACTATTCTTTGCCCATACTCATCATAAATCCCTGTGCAAGGTAGAGGGGGGTCAGGCACTTGAGGTAAAAGGTTTCTTGGGGGCTTTAGTTTGTAATTTCTGATAGAGAAACTTCCCTGGATCAAGGGCAGTTGTCTCACAGGAATTTTGTAAATCCTCCTCCATGAGCTCTCTCATTTGAAGCTTTTGTATAAACTCTCTCATACTACTCACAGAAGGTAAAATTTCACAATTAGTTTTCACAAAGGGGTTATCTAGAGGGTTTCTAGTAACTCCTCTGGAGTTTCTATTTTCGATTTCATATTGAGTATTACATGGAAATATATATATAGGAATTAAACAAATTACAATTATCAGTACAAAACATTCCAAGATCCCCGCGCCCCATTCCCACATGCAGTGTCCTTTTCCTGGAGAAGCGATTCCTTGAAGCGCTCTCCTCCACCCATGGACCTTGTCACAAGGTGTGGATGGACTAGGACGCGGCATGGACGGAAAAGGGCGCCGCACTATACCTTTTCTTTGAGACAGAGTCTTACTACTTATTCCAGACTGGCCTTGAACTCACTATAGAGCCCAAGCTGGCCTCAAACGCAAAGTGATCTTTCTGCCTCAGCCTCCGAGTGCTAGGCAAAGCATATTTTCCTTTTTCACTGTTCTTTATGACAGTTTATAGGTTGTCTTTATATTTTACTGTATTTTCTTTTTTAAACAACCAGGTACTTAATTCATTTAATTTATGTATTATATATGACGTAAGACTCCACTAGGGTTGGGGTGATGTGCAATGGTAGGACACTTGCCTAGCATACAAGAGATTCTGGGTTGGGCCCCCAGTCTTAGGGAGCAAGGGGGTGTGGATGAACCTGTTTAATTTTCTTTCAGATGAATACCAGTTGTACCAACACCAACTAAACTAAAATAGCAATTTAATAGAAACTTTCCTTAAACAGATATTCATGGAGTTCCCATAAATGTTTGCTGACCTCTATTTCTAGATGCAATTCTCTTTGCACAGCCTATTTATTATTTAAGCTTGGAAATGCTCTCCCAGGTTTTCTGGTTTGTTTTTCTTTGAGAGGGGAGTTTCACTGTGTTGCCAAGGTTGGTACTGAATGTGTGAGCTCAAATGATCCTCCTGACTCAGCCTTCTGAGTGCCAACAGATATGTGTGCCACCACACCTATTCCCCACTATTTTAATTATAGTGGTTTTACAGTACATTTTATCATGTGGCAAGGCAGGTTCCATCACACTTCTTTTTCATAATCTTGCTGGCTCTTTTTAGTCATTTATTTTTCCTCTGAACTTTTAAATATGTTGTTTCTTTTTTAAAACTTTTAGGCAAGCTTTCAAATTTACTGGTACAACTTTGCTCAGAGACATATAATATTAAATTAAATTACTCATAAAATATGCTTAAGTATTCTCATTTATACTTTCTTCTTAGTTTTCAAATTTCCTTTCACAATGTATAAAATGATCACAGATCAAAATGAGTTGTTTAGGGATAAAATATATTGAGCTAGAACTTCCTTAACCAGGTCTGAAAAACACATTGTGTAGCAGCTCTTCTCTGGGAAAAACACACTTTGAATTTCAAAACATCAGCAACACCAGGAAAAAAAATTATAGATCATAGTTTTAGATCAGTTTTATCAAAACTAAAAATTAAAAAAAATTTTAAATATAACACTACAAAAATATAATAGTTAATTGTAACATTACATTGCTACACTGTTAAATTGCTAAAGAAAACTTTAAACTTTTCTCTCAAATAAATGGTAATAAGGAAAGTATTCTTACTAGACAAAATCTAGATAGTAGGAAAATAGAGGGGAAAGCCTACATAAGCCTAAAAACTAAGTTTTATTTAAACAATGTTAGGATCAGTCTATAAACACAAAAATCAAAATTTGAACAATAAATGATAATACTAAAGAACTACTATTATTTTTAGGTTTGATAACAATATTGTAGTCATATTTTTAAAAGAGTAATTATCTTTTATACATATGGACTGAAATAGTTACAAATAAAATAATAAATATTTTGCTTTTGCTCGTGTGGTTTGGGGTGTGAGTGTTAATACAAAGAGGGTTTTGGATTGCATGAGTTGATCACTGCTGAAGCCAATGATAAATATATGATTATGTATGTATAATCATATATTTATATGTATATATTATATGATTATATATATATTTATATGTATATATTATATGATTATATATATTATATGTATATATTATACATATATACATATGTATAATATATATATTTAGAAAATTAGAAAAAAACAGTGGAAACTTTAAGATCAATAGTTTTAGAAGAGATAACTAACTGAATGTTAATAAAAAAGAGTGGGGCTGGAGATTTAGCTTAGCAGCATAAGCACCTGCCTGACAAGCACAAGGTCATGAGTTCAATCCCCAGTACCAACAACAACAACAAAAAAAAGAGTGGTTTGAGCTAAATGAAGTGAAATTTTAAAAGTCATTATGCCACAATTCTACATTTCAGAGAACTTCAATGCAAAGAAATGACATTGTACTTTGTAATATATGTCAAAGAGAATGGGGGGAAGAAAGTTCAAACATTCACACAAAGGTGATTTCTAACACATTTACCTTGAGTTCCAGCCTTGTGGTATTAGCCTGGCACCGGTAAGTGGCAAGAAGAAAGTTGTCATTTGACTGGGAAGAATTCAAAATTGAGACAAAGTATGAATCCATGTTTTAAACAATAAAAATATCATCAATAATAAAAATGTTTATTTAGCATTTCTTTGAATACCCATCATTTGTGCTAAATGCTTTCCAACACATCCTCACTTACCCCTTTGCCCTTTTACTTAAATAAGCCTTTCAGATGAAGACACTGAGGCTGGGAGGAGTTAGGTAAACTTCTCCACAGCTAGAGATAAAACTGTAAGTGAAATTCCGATCTGTAGGACTCTACAGATCTGAATGAATTACTAAATGTTGACATTACAAAGGTATGCATACCAATATTTGAAGCTGAATATCTTTGTTTTTCAAAAATACTTATAGAGGAAAGAGAAATAGCTACTCTCTGACTCCCAGCAATTAGTACGGTGCCTCATGCGGTGCAAGGCACTCAATACGGCAACGTTTACTGAGTTAACCTGGAAAGTTCCTTTAAATACTATAGCTACTTGAAAATGAATAATAAACTACTAAGAATAGAAAAAAATATATATATCTAGGGATACAAAATCAAAACTAGACAAAGTAATATAAAACATTTTATATGTAATTTTCATGTATTAATATTCCTCTATTTTTAATAAATAACCAAAAGAAATTAAAAAAAGATGCTGGTATCACAAAGAAAACTCAAAACTTTTAATTTCAAATTATTTAAACTTAGTAAACAGGGAAGACAGATCAATTTAAAAATATTCTCATGTAATTAAAAACATGTTATATAAAATATCCATAAATAAAATGATACAGAGTAAAAGAAAGAAATTTCTGTGAGTAGATGCTGAAGCAGGAGAGAGTGAAGAGCCTACACTGAAAATTAGTGATGGCTGCACAGAGATAACTGCATTTGTCTTTCCACCTGGCATATATTTGAAATCGCCATAATATTTTTTGCTTTAAAAGGTCATTGTCCTAGAAAATAATTTTAAATATTTCAAAGAATTCTGCAGTGATGTAAACAGATTAACCTTTCATAGTAACTAAAGAATCAAAGATTTGTTTTTACTATTTTGTAAATGACCATAAAACTGCAGTCTTTGTTTCACTCTCAGATTGCAAACTATATACTGATAACCAGGAATCAAACTCAGGACCTTACGCTTGTCAGGCAGGCACTGTGCCACTGAGCCCCAAACAACTTTTTTCTCTTAATGGAAAGACAATGCATGCTATAAGATTAGTAATTTCTTTCTTCATCCACCCTTTTATTCTTACCTTTTAAATAACATCTATAACTAATCACCAATTACAGTCACCATCTCCCCTCCTGTTTTCTCCATTGCAGCTAATTGAACCTTATCTTTTCCTTAACTTCTCTGCAGGAGACACTTTGCTCTAGTTCTGAGCAGAAGTAGTACAGTAAGAGAATGTCTAAAGGTACTGACAGGATCTCATAGATGCACGCTTTGCACTAAGGGCTAAATAAATGCCTGCTTACTGAATAATTCAGAAAGAGTAGGGTAGACCAGGAAGACCAGGGGAAGGACTCGCTTATGTTCAAGTTTTGCAGGATATGTAACTACAGCTCTCTTGAGAATTTTCTGGTTGGGGGGATGGTTCTGGGGACTGAATTCAGGGACTTCACTCTGACCTACATCCCCAGTCCTTTATTTTTCATGTTGAGACAGGGTCTTGACTAAGTTGCTAAATTGTCCAGGCTGGGCTTAAATCTGCTATCCTCCTGCTTCAGCCTGCCAGAGTGCAGGAACAAAGTATTACACCTGGCTTCAGGAAACCTTAAAAACTTCAGTTTGGCTGAAATAATAATAATGAGAGGATAAGTAGCAGCTGATCAGAGATGAGCTGGAGAAGTAATTAAGAGTTGAATTGTGAAAAAATTTCTATACCACAATGGGGACTCTAGACTTACATCCAGCAAAAAATGGGAGCAATTTAAAAGATCTGAGAAAAGACTGAGTGATGTTTGAATCTAACAAGACTTCTGCAGCAGCGTACAGCAGTTTGGAGGTGACAGGCAACTGAAGGCAGAGAAATAGTTGGAGTCAATACAGCAAGCAAGACATGGTGAAGGCCAGGACTTAGTCACTGGAAGTGGGAACAGAGCTGCATAGAGATACGGGGGTCACAGAGGCAGAACCGACAGAGCCCAAAGAATCTAAGACAACACCTCGGTTTCTGGATTATCTGAGGACAAGGAAAGGGGACAAAGCGGATTTTGAGGGAAAGGTTATGAAAGGAATGGCGGAAGAAAAATCAAACCCTCACAGCAATAAAAGATTTTAAACCAAATGGTATGAGAAATTAAAATGTAAAGAACTGTTTTATACATTTTACTCACCTCAGCATCACAGCTGCTAAAGCTAACAACGGCAGAGTTCTTATCCACATCGAGTAAATCAATTGGAACATCACTCTACAGTATTAAAAAAAAATGTTCAGATGGAAAACCTAAAAATGTTCATAAAATACATGTATTTTCTCGAAGGGCTCTTAGTTCTAGGTGCTCATCTTTAAATTTGAGAATAGGAACTATCTTCATTTATATTCAATCATAATAGTTCTAGGAAAATGCTTCTTTAATAAAGAATAAATTTTATTTTATACTTACCTACTTTTTTCTAACTTGGATTACCAAAAATCATAGAATAGCACCTCTTACATCCCCTTAAATGTGGCTGTTTTGTTTTGAGGGTCTCACTATGTAGTTCAGGCTAGCCTTGAACTTACTATGTAGCCCAGGTTGGCCTGAAACTGGTAATGATCTTCCTGCCCCAACCTCCTGAGTGCTGGAATTATAGGCTTTCACCACCACACTGGGCTTACAGTTCCTGTTGTTGTCAGTGCTAAATAACGTTACCATGCCCTGGAAGCAACTATAGTACTATCCTGACTATATTAACTCATAAGTGAAAGTTACTAGGGCTTTTTTTTTTTTAAAACAGGGTGTCACTATGAAGTTCAGGTCTTGAACTCACTATGTAACTCAGGTTGGCCTTGAACTAGCAGTAATCCTCCTGCATCAGCCTCCCAGTGTTGGGATTATAGGTGTGAGCCACCACCTCTCGCTGATACTATGTTCTATATGACTCACTCCTAGAGCAGTTCAACAGAACAGCCTGTGACTAACATTACTGAAGAAAGTTTCTTATCCAAGGTTTAATTAATAATCTGACCTCTCTGCCACATCTTTTTGAATCGTGTCTTCTTTCTCTAATTCATTATTTTCTCATTTTCATGAGTTTTCCATCTTAATCTTACTTTCCATTCATGCTATTATTATTGGCTACCTACTAAAGGTCTTGCAATTTAAATAAACGAACAAATAAATAGAAAAAGGAGTTAAACATTATCCCTAAATTTCATCCTTTGAGATTATTATCTCCTTTGCTTACTGACCTTACCTAGAAGCCACTGAGTTAATAAGCAAACTATACACTATCATTTTGGTATTTACAGGTTTTTTCTTTTGATTTTTTGAGATAGAGTCTCACTATGTAGCCTAGACAGGCCCTGAACTCACAGTGACCCTCCTGCCTCAGCCTCCTGAGAAATATTTAGATTTTTTAAAAAGTTCTAACAAAGGCCTTATGTATTAGGGTTTTCTCAATCACATCTCTGTTAAGATTCTCCCAGAAGGTAGTCAAAAAATAAAATTCTTATTGTCTTTTCTATCTCTTCCTGAAATTGAAGTTTGGGGAAATGTTCAATAATACAAGTGCCCATGACTCATTTGCAAAACAGGTTTAACCATAAAACTAAGAAATTAAGACATCCTGCTTACCTGTATTAAGACATTATCTATCGCAGTCTGCACCTCTAAAATAAGGCTATAGCTAGCATCATCTTTATTTAATGTAAACTTGTCATTTATGTTAACTGAAGATAAAGCTGTTTTGGCTCTGCTTGACTGAGAAGCCTGCTGATAATTCTCTCTTTCCTGTAGTACCTTGTACTGCAGATGTTCCAACTCACTCCTAGAGAAAAATGAATACAACTTTGTCACCAATAAGAAGTAAACATCTGAGGGCCTTAAATATGTACGAAAATTTGGGATATTTATTTTGCCAAATGTTTTTATTGGTTGATTTAGAACTTTAATGCACATAGGAACAAAATCTGTACTTCTATGCAGCTGACTAAATGATTCCATATTATTTATTCCCAATCCAAATATGAAATCATCTACTCAGTCCCGTATCAGCAATAGTAAGTTTCAAGTAACATACCAGATTTCAAAAATTGAACTCTAATACATAAATACAGTTGTAGGTGCATACAGATCTGGTCAGAAGATAAATAGGGCAGAACACATTAGACTTCTTGAGAAGAAACAAAATACACAAGTCCAGTAAAGGTATACCTTTTGGTAAGACAGTAGGGCAAATCGACAGAATTAGGAGAAGGCTGCAGAGCACTGACCTTCTGGCATGAGCATGAGCATGAGCCAGGACAATGGTTTAAATTCTGTCCGGTGTTGCAGTGGGTTATGCTGGACTGAATTGCACAGGCACTGACTCAGTAGTTCTAATCAAAAGGAATGGCCATATACAATTGAAGTACACAGGAACTGGGATAAACCACTCTGAAGCTTAGCTAGCCCTATTCTAGGGAGATGTCTGGGGAGGGACTTGAGAGGGACTGGTGCAATGATCAAAGTAAAAATCCACTCACAGAAGAACTTTATACTACTGGGGATCATGTGCTAACTCCTATGGACCTAGCACTGTTCCAGGTGCTGAATGAACAAAACAAATACAAGTTTGTCACAGAGCTTTCATTCCAGCAGAAAGACAAGGAAGAAAACTTGGTTATAAACATAAGGTCTTATACTGAGGATATGAACTGGTAGTTATTCAATGCCCAATGATCCATTTTTCATGGAACAATGAAATTCTTATTCTTTGAATTTTTCTAGGTAACATAAGAATTTCATATAAAAATTTTAAAAACTTCAATCTCTACAAATTTTTATTCTTTGAATTTTCTAGGAAACATGGATTTCATGCAAAAATTTTAAAAACTTCAATCTCTGACATAAGAAGGTTAATCTACTTAGTATTCTTATTGTACAAACCAGGATATCCTGAATGAATCTGGTACACCTGTTTGCATTAACATCACAGCTTGCTCACCTGGTGGCTTTGCTGAATCAGCTTTTGCTACTAGTAATTACTGCATTTGCTGTCTTAAAAGTCCTGTAGCCTTCAGCTAACAAACAAACAAACAAACAATCAGCCTTCACTTCCCTAAGAGGTGAATGGGGTTGGAGTGAGCAGTCATTAAAATTTTCAGCAACCCCCACTTCCTTCTGGTATGAAACACCCTTGTAGGAGGAGTAAGAGGTCCCTTTTGTCCCTTTTCACAGGACATGTCACACTGAACAAGGCATAAAAGCAATCCCTGCATCAGAGGAAGTCAGTGTTATTCGGTGCTAGTAAGATTACTTAAAAAGCCAATGTACAGATGCAGAAGGGTCCCAAGGAACAGTAAACATCAGAATTAAGGAGAAACATGGCTGAGTGGGTTTTTTTCCTAATGTCCATGAAAAACAAAAGCAAAACACTGTAATTATCCCTATCCAAATGAAAAAATCACAATTCTGGAGCTAAGACAAACTCAATACAGAATAATGATAGCAGAAGTGTATTTCTAATCCTAAAAAATTAATCAGTACTTAGTGTTAACTGTCTCAAAGTCATAAATTTGCACTTTAAAAGGTGATTAATTATTCTTTCTAATAAAATGCAGATGTATATGTAATAAAAAGCAACACACACTTCCCCAAGAAATGGAAAATAAAAGCAAATAACTCAGTTACCGTAAAGATGCAATTTTACTCTGCATCTCCTGATTAATTTTCAATTCTTCTCCAGATCCACTTTCCTTATGAACAGGTTCTGTTGTCAGACCTGTAACCCAGCCTGTGAGATAAATTGCAGTCATGCACCGCTTAGAGCCGCTAGTGGTAAGAGATATATTATACATCATGTAGCAGAAAACCCAATATACATGTCTTTTTGTCTGCCAATGTCAGCCTCACTTAGCCCTAGGACTTCTTAAAAAAGTAAAACACAAAGTCAACCTGAAAAACATTAAAATCATAAGTACTTAAGCATTTTTGTGACACTATTTTCTTCTTGAATACTATACTACTATGATTAATGGAGTCTTTCAGTTGTTAACAATTTTAGTTTTTAAAAACGGAATAAATCAGAGCATTCTAGAAAATTCAAAATAGCTGACAAAGAATGGCCCTATGAAAATTATTTTCATGGGAATTTAAACTCTCATATGACTACTGTGAGAATGCAAAAATAACCTACTCAAAAGCAAGCAATGTTTTATAAAGAATGTACATAGTCCAAAACATAAACTAAGTTCCAGTGAATATTTCTCTTTAAGCCAAAAAATATCATTCAATTTTCAAGGACACTAGAAACATGCTAATACTCTTAAAAAGTGCTATTCAAACGTTAACTATTTTATCAATCAACAAAGCCACTCCTCCTTCCTCATTTCTTTCATTTACCTATTTTTTCTCAGTGCTGAGAATTGGACCCAGGACCTCATATGTGTCAGGCCAGCACCCCACCACTGAGCTACATACCCTGCCTTCTTCCTTATTTCTTAAACCAATACAGTTTATAATGCCGTAGGCAAAAGTAATTTACTAATAATGCTTTTTGAAAATATAGTTATCAAATTTATTAGAGTTTTTGTTATTCATTCTTTCTTCAACTCTCAATCATCATTTACCTGAATATGTAGACACCACGATTTCATCATAACTGTCTTTCCCTACACAACCACCTTGGATGGATGTGACACTTTCAGACAACATCTACAACAGATTTAAGACCAGCCATTAACAATTAAACTCCAAATGTATGTTAAAACAAGCTGCAAAATTTATTTTCCTACTCAAGATATTTGACATACATTTATTGAGTGTTTACCATGTACACTGAGATTTGAAAGACAACACCTTGAAAAATGCCACAAAACTGCAGTACTTTTATATTTGGGGAGGAAGCTTCAAAATTACTCCAGCATATCTGTGTATAACACTCAGCTAACAGTACAATCATCTAATGAGCAAAAGTTATTTATTTATATAAAAGGAAGGGTTTTAAATTATATAAGCAACACTGCCAGTAAGATTAGTCTATTATCTAAATTCAGCAGACCACCTCTCATGTGTTTTCTCCAGTGGTTTTTTTTTTTCCCCCCTTTGGTACTGAGAATTGAACTCATGACCTAGCGTTTGCCAGGCAGGCACTTACTCCACTGAGCTAAACCCATAGCCCTCTCCAGTGTTTTTTAGATGAATAAAATTATGTGTTCCCCGTAAATTAGCTTCAGGTTTCATTTTATCTTTTTAAAATGGGGTCTCACTACGTTTTACAGGCTGGCCTCTAATCCATGATCCTTCTGCCTCAGCCTCCAGAGTACTGGGATTATAAGCATGAGACATCATACTCAGCTATAGCTTCTAGATTTTTCAACACATCTTTAAATCATTACAAAGAACATAGTATCTGAAAGTTGTAAATAAGATAGTCTTTTAAATAGTTATTCCCAAACTTGTCTGCCAATGATCACTGACGCAAATCAACTAGGAATCCATATTTTTAACAAGTAATCCAAGCTGGCTTTCAAGTTATTTGTTAGGCAAGCAACCAATTTTACATGTGGTATTCATTCAGACAGGAACATATACAACAAAATATGTGATGAAAGATTTATGTTACACTCTGATATAATCTATTTCATTTTTTAAAAATGCATTAGCAGTCCTCCAGTGGATTCTGACTAGCAGTGTGAAAAAGTCTGGTAGGTAATTCTCAGTGGGAAAGGCTGAGAACAATTATTTTAAATGGGGTGGGGGAATGCACTCTACCATCAAACCAGACAGTCAACACAACCCTAGTTCGTACCACCGGTCCTAGAGCAGGTAAACTTAGTTGTTCATTAGGTTAATTACCTGAGAAGTTCAAGGGATAAAGGCCTGATTATAAATTGCATAAAGTAAGATTCACAGATGGGGTCCAATATCTGCAATTTTAACAAGTTCCCAGTTGATCTTATGTATGATAGAAGTTTACAATTATTTTTGGTCTATGTACCCACTAAAGCAATTGTAAATAACTACATATCCTTCTTTTTAAGTTTACTTCTAGATATTTCATCACGGCTCTAAGTAATGTAATTTCACAAAGAATGAAATTTCTGGAAATTGTAAATAACATCATTTAAAGATAAAATCATTACAACAACCTATCTAAGGATTCTAAATACTCAGACAAATTTATACACAAACCACTGACTTTAAAAATAGCTGGAGATATAGTTCAGTGGCACAGCACCTGCCTGGCAAGAGTTTGATGCCTGGTAAAGAAAGAAAGAAAGAAAGAAAGAAAGAAAGAAAGAAAGAAAGAAAGAAAGAAAGAAAGAAAGAAAGAAAGAAAGAAAGAAAATTTCAGATAAGATATTTTTATCTTAATGTAATATATCCATCTGCTTGGAATTCCTTTGCACTTCTCTACAAGCAAAACATACATAAAATTAAAATATATCCTATGTATAAAGAGGTGCAAGAATTAGAAATTTCTGAGCTGGGGAGATAGCTCAGCAGCATAGCACCTGCCTGGAAAGCACAAGGTTCTGAGTTCAATTCTCAGTACAAAAAAAAAAAAAAAGAATTAAAAATTTCTATCACTGTGTATTGGAAATACCTACCATAATTATTAGCAATTATATATCTGATCAAGGCATATCTACAAGCTCTAGTAAGTAATCACAACAGCAAAATTCTTTAGGAAATGCACCTCATAAATGAAGAGGCTTTTTATTCCCCCCAAATTATTCAAATATTGCAAAATGGTATTACATATGGTTAGAATGAGACTAGCTTCAATATCAGTTCTCCTATTTTTCATTTTCAGAGATATAAGTTCTCTGTCATTAGAAAAACCAAAGAAATAGTAGGGTTTCTCAGTGCCAAACCTGGAAGAGCAGGTAAATGCCATGTCATTACTGAAGTCTGGAATACAGGAGACTTGAGATCTAAATAGGAAAACTTCTCAAGGGCTCATGAGAAAAGTCAGGAAATCAATGAAGAACTATACTTTTAAGGCTAAACTATTAGCAAGTTAAGTTTTCATACTAGAGAAGAGCAAATCTGAAGTGAAATCTATTAAATAAATTTAATTGTGTAACATTTCAATTCCCATACTGTACACAGCACACTTTGTGGACTTTTCTCTTTTTTTAAACCTCAGCATATCCTACATGAGGCAGGATGAGAAAGCTCTGGCTTGGAGAACACCAGCTGCCATGATTTGAATGTGAATGTGGTTTGTGCCCCTCTCTCTCCAGCACATTCATGCAGGAGTTTACCGTCAAAGTCCTATGTTAATGGTATTAAGGGGTAGGAACAATCCAAGCACAGTGCTTAGAAGTGGGGCCTTTAGGAAGCGATTACGTTAGATAAGGTCCTTAGTGTGGAGCCCGTATGACCAGCTTCTGGTGGCTTATTAAGAGGCAGAGAACCATAAACACCTGTGTGCCCTGTCCTTCATGCCATGTGGAACTCTGCACTGTGCTGCAGGTTCTCTAGCAGCAAAGAGGCCATCACCAAATGAGCCCATAAACTTTGCATCTGCAAAACCATGAGACAAACTAAAATCTTTCCTTTACAAAAGTGGCCTCCCTCACACATTTCATTACAGTAACAAAAAAAAAAAGGGCTGCTAATATGTCATGAAAAAGAAAGATTTTACATATATACTAAATATTATTTAGCCAGGAAAAGAATGAAATCTTGTCATCTGCGACAACATAAATAGAATTGGAAATCACTATGTTAAGTAAAATAAGGCACCGAAAGGCAAATATTAAACAATCTCACTTATATGTGGAATACAAAAATGTTATCACATATAAGTTAAAATGGCAGTTACCATGGGCTGGAGAGAGTAAGGAGGGAGAAACATAAGAAAAATTTGATCAATGCGCATAGTAAATTATAGCCAGATAGAAGAAAGAAGTTCTCATATCCAAGTAACAGAAAAAGGAAGAAAAGGTGAAGAGAGAGGGGTAGAGAGAGGAAGACAGAGAAGAAGAAAAAAGTTTTCATGTGCTACTGAATAGTACGGTAATTATGGTAACAATATATGCTGTACATTTCAAAAAGCTAGAGGGATTTGATTATTCTCTCCATAAGGAAATGATAAGCAGACAAATATGATTAAACTTTACACAATGTGTAGCAAAACACCCCACTAATATGCACAATTTTTGTTTTACTTATGTTTAAAATAAACTTCATTAATAAAAGTTAAAACAAAAAAAAAAATTTGATTTCTGCCAGAAGCCTTCTTTATGTGATTCTATACTTTACCAGAAACAGGTTTGATTATATTTAAAATCTGTGAACTAAAATTACTTCTTTCTAGTGCTTTTTTATAGCTTGCCTTTGAGTATCTAGAATTGAAAATGCCATTCATTCTGTTCTGCTTAAGGATAGTATTGACACTGTCCTAGAAATATGAAGTTTATTTCTGAACTTGTATTACTTTAAAATAAACTTTTATGATACATAAATGTTTTTCCTATAATGTGTTTTTATGGATGACAGCAAAATCTTTGATACTTTAGGAATTTACAGAAAAATTTAAAAGTATAGATTTTCATTTATACTTTTACAGTAATTTATTATGTATACTTATATGGTAATTTATTATTTATACTTTTACAGTAATTTTCATTTATACTTATATAGTAATTTATTATCACCTAAGGAGCAACAGGCTATTATTCAAAACACAATAGTCTAGAGAAGTTTTATAATATAAAAATAACAATATTTTAATCCAAATGCAAGATTTTAATATATTTTCACTTAATAAAATTCAAACCATCAGTTATCTTTATAATCATTTCCCAAATAATAAGCATATAGTTTTGTTTTTAATTAACTTACCTGGTCAAATCGAAGGACAGGTTCATTTGCATTATTGAAACTATACACTTCCACCATTCCATCATCTCTCCCGACAAGCAAATCTTTAACCCCATCACCCACAATATCAAAGCTGTCTATACACAAAATACCTTAAGAGAAAAAGATGTAAATTTTGAATTATTAAGAAAAAGTTGTTCTCTACTATATGCCAAACAGAATGAAATATGTGCATACTAACTCAGATGGGAGGAGAAAAGAGCAACTTAAACATAATCAGGTGTCTCTTTTCCATCCATACTCAACTGTTTCCAGGATATTAAACTTATCTATATGGCAATGGCTTCAAATTTACACTGTCCCTCAGCTCTAGCCTCTCCCTAAAGCTCCCCATTTACATATACAAATCATATCTCTGTATATATGTCTGCATCTCAAACTTTCCATGAGCTGACTAAAATTTTTGTTTACCACAATCCCTCCATTCTGGTCCTTCCAAAGTCTTCCCCTTTCAGTAAATTACATCACCAATTATTTGTTAAGGCCAAAAATCTAGACTACATCTGATTTTCTTTTTCTCACTCTACATCAAATCCATGAGCAAACTCTATCTGCTCTACCTCCACAATAAATGCTTAACTTATATCCTTTCCATTTCCCACCACAGTCAGCGTGGACTCCCCTCACTTTGATTAGAACAAGTTATAAGAACTAGAACAGTAACTTGTAAGTGGTCTCCACGTTTCCAGTTTTGACCTGCTTTTCCCCACATTCCTTTTCCACAAAGTATATTTTGTTTTAGTGAATCAGATCATGCCATACCCCCACTTAAGATTCTCCAGTGACTTTCCACTGCACTTACACTAACACACTCTTCAAGGCTTACACAGGCACACTGTGGCCTCTCTGTGCCCTACTGTGCTTCTCTGGAGGCAAGTGTTATCATCTTAAGGCCACATGGAGGCATGAAGCCACACTGGTTTTCCTGTTGTCTCCCAAATGAACAACGTTACCCCTGCCTCAAGTCCTTTATACTTTTTTTTCCCGTCCTCCTGGAACATTCTTTTCCATCCAATGCTTTTACATCCTAATCTTTTTTCTTATCAGATCTCAACTCAAATTTCACCTCTTCTAGGACACTGTCTTTAACCAGTCTAAATTCCCTCCTTCTCCCTCCCCCATCATTCTCTAACACACCTGCTATACTTTCTTTAGGTGAAGAGGTGACTGATGCTATCTTACATATTCATTTATTTATACTCCATATTCCTTAGCAAGTATTCTTAAGGGAATACATGAACATCCAAATAAATACTCTGCACATGTAAATCACCATCTCACTATCCACTAAGTCAGGTATAAATTCCTCTAGGGAAGGTATAAATTCCATGGAAAGGAAGAATATTTCCTGACCCACCGTACTTCCTTGGATCCTACCACATACTAGCAAGTTTCAATTAATCTACCCCAGACAATTAAAAATGGGTTTTAGAAAAGAACAAAGGACATTCACCTACCAAAGTCTACCTACCCCAAATTACTATCAACACTCCTTTTTAAACCATTATGCCTACAGTATGATAGGCATAGATAATAGATAAATCAGAGGAAGTTTTATGAATTGTTAAAACTTGCTACATAATAATAAATAAAACAGAATAAATTATTACTCTGTTTTCTTAAATAATCATTGAAATTTCAGAATCTCATTACAATGAAAGCATACCTCCCCTCTTCTTTTCATTTCGAATTTCCCACTTGTTTATTGGATTGGATGTTGTGACCTGAATAAGTCCAAGTTTCCCATCTGATGTTCCAAACAAAACATCTTCTCCAGAGTCACCTAGTTACAGTTGAAATGAACATATTAGTAATCTTTTTTAAGTTAAAACACATTGATGTAAAAATATCAATTTTACTATTATAAAAAGATGGAATATTTAATGTGAGAATTAATTAATATTATTTTATAACCACAATAAATAAGAGCATTCCCCATCATCTAATTTCAAGAAATGAAAATTAAAATTAAATAACTCATTACTGTTACTACAAAGTTATCAGAAGATAAATGTCTCAATTCCAGTTCATGTTCTTTTTAATTTTCCCATTTTTAACTTAGTATTTTTTTATAAACACACAGTCGATGTGAAAACTGAAGTAGTGATTACCGCCATTCCCATTGTGCAGTGCTAAGACACTAGGAGAACCAAGAACTTCAACTTCATACATCACATCAGATCCCTGAAGGAAAACAAAAATGTAAAAATATAGTACAGGCATTCACAGGAAACATCAATGTTCAAATACAACACTCAATAACATCTAGATAAAACTGCTGAAAATGCTAAGTCATCAGCATCAACTCATATGTTAGTAATTTTGCATATATTAACACACCTGAAAATACAAAGACTGAAAACAAAAATAAGTAAAATATTCTACTTTCTCCACTTTTGCCTTAAAATATATTGGTTTACCTGAAAACTTGATTGATAAATTTTCCTTTCAAAATTCTCCAGGAAAAAGGTATTTATGTCCTCTCTAGTGCTAACTAGAAGATTTAACTTAAAGCACATTTCAGCAGATCTGAAAAGTTACTTCCTAAGGAAAAGTCTCATCTTCTCTATGGGTATTCTTAAAAGCTACTTCAGTTAAGAGGCAGATCACTTGCTATTCAGGTAAGAAAACCAGTAAGGTCCTTTTGTCATTTTTTTTTTCAATTTTGCTATGTAAATAATTCAATGAAAGCATAGTGGACAAAATTATAGTAAACATGGTATACTGTTTTTGTTTAAAATTTAATACATATTTAGCATATATAAGATAAAGTCACTTAAAAATTTACAGATACTGTATTTATAAATATGATATAAACACAAAAAACATGTAATAAAGCTATTTTAAAAAAGCAACTTTTGCCATAAAGGACTGATCTCAAAGGAAGATGCGGAGCGATGCAGAGGGAAGTATTTTGATTCCCTCCTTCTCACAAATCATTAGTGATTTTTTTCTTTTCAACAATAAAAACTTGGAGAACCTGACATAGTGGCTCACTACTGCAATCCTAGCACTTTGAGCAGAGGATCAGATCAAGTCTACCCTAGACAACCTGGTGTGATCATATTTCACAATAAAATAGGGCTGGGGATGTAGCTCAGTGCAAGTGCCCTAAATTCAATCCCCAGTACCTGCCTCCAAATATGGATCTTCTTGTGAAAGCAAAATCATAGATTTTGCCAGACTTATTTCTAACTAAATATTAGCCAACTCCTGTTAAAAGACTATTTGAATAACTCATATTTGAAAGGATAGGCTGTGAGAGAAATTATTCATTTGTATTTCTAGAATGAACCTGAAAGATTAGTTTGATTGTCCATGGTGGGGACAGAGGAGCACAAAAGCACTGAATTTTTCCTTTTGCAGTAGGGCTGAAACCAGAAACAGGCATTTGGTTATGGAATCTCAAAAAGTAAGAGTCTGTGATAGCACCAGATATTGACAATTTAAGTTTCAGCTCCATACACCAGCTATCTGCTAAACTTTAAGGGTCCTATAGAATACACACAGGTGGTGTGTGTCCATACATGTTTATGTGCCTTTTATTGAAACCCACTCTCAGGAAGATACACTGGTAACTATTTATTACTGAAAACAACAACCTAAGCACATGTTTGGAAACAAAAGGACACCAAAATAATTCTTTTCTCTGTCACTCACTTACTTAAGAAATTTACTGAGAGCTTGCTTTATTCTACATACTGACGTAAACACTGGCTGAATAAACTCAAATTACATAACATCCTCTCCCAACCTCAATTTCTTTGCTTAATTAGACACTTGAGGGAAGGAAAGGTGTGGAGGAAGGAAGAAACAATATTCTGGTAAAGGTCCTCTACTGGGAATCTGTTGTGACTGTACTAGCCAGAGCTGCAGACGAGAGGAAGACATTTTCCTTTCTCTTTCACATGCTGCACATATATGGTCTCAAAAAACTTGGGAAAGATCTCAACACATGTGACTCAAAGAAAGAAATTAATGTATCAAATTTAGAAAATTGTTCTAGATACAACTTTATCTAGGATGCTTAAAATAATAATCATTAAAATAATTTAAAATAACACTCAAAATCATTTACCTAAATTAAGGAAAGTTACAAAAATGCAAATAAAGAACAACCTGTAAAACTCTCAGCACTCTGTCCTGGCATGCCAATATCGGTGTAATTTGAGGTAATCGTTCTACTGGAAGGCAGGTGACATCATTGATTTTATCCCCGGAAAGATAATAATGTTGGTCTTTGCAGTCACAATAATGGTTATAGATGTAACTTGCACTGAGAAAGAGGTCAGAGCCAGATACATGCCTGAGAATATTAAAAGAGCAATTTAAGACATCTGTATTTTTAAAAATATGTGTGGGTAATTATTGAAGTTTTTCAGAGATAAAAACAAAACACTTTATATGGCTTGTTATCAATTTATCATAGACTTAGAGAACATTTTTAAAATTTTTCTTATTTCCAGACTTGAAACAACACTACTCTGAAATTTTGAAAATAGAAAATATTAATCTTAAGGTCTCAGGCTTCTGGAAAAAAACTAAGCTCAGAAAAATGGAAAGCAAAAGATTATGGTAATTTGTCTTTATCCAAAAAGAAACTTTTAAATGTAACTATACCAAACACCATCCTAAGTGATTTACCTGTATTAGCTCAAATAATCCCCATAATCCCATAAACTAGGGAACATGTTATCCCCTTTACAGGTGACTAATACAATGTTAACCTGCCTGATGGCACTCAACTAGTAAACAGTGGAATAGAATGAAACTGTTAGCTTTTAGCTCGAGTTAGCATTCTCACCACCACATAAACTGCCTGAAAAAATTTAATTGAACTAAATTGACTTTTATGTTAGAACTTTATCATGAAAAAAGAAGTTCATGTCTAACAATTTTTAGCAAAATTTAAGTAATAATCATAATGATATTGTAATACTTATGTTCAATTTAGTTTCTCTTGGTGCTGAAATTTTTTTTCACAAAAATTACACATATACTATACACTAGTATAATATAGGTTGAATAACCCTAATCTGAAATCCAAAATGCTTCATGTGACAACACGATGCTCAGAGAGTTTCAAATGCTTGACTCAGGGATGCTCAACTGGTAAAATCTTGGGAAATATTCCAAAATTTTAAAAACTACAAAACCTGAAACAATACTTATCCCAAGAATTTTAGAAAAGTGAGACTAGATTTTGATTCTAGATTGATAGCATCATATGATCATAAAGAGGGTAATTTATTTGAAGAGTTCATCTATTTCTCCACCTCCAAGGTCCATTTAAAAAATTTCCACACTGGTCAGCCAGGGTTGTGCACACCTATCATCACAGCTACTTATGAAGTTCACAAGTTAGGGGCCAACCTGGGAAATTTAGTGAGGCTGTGTCTCAAAATCAAAAAACAGAAAGAGCTGGGGATGTAACCAAATGGTAGAGCACTTGCACATTCTATTCTCCGTCACTATGAAAAAAAATTCAATACTAAAATTATTTTCTGAAAAGCTTATTTTATAATGATCTTCACTTGTTTAGGTATTAAGCAGCCTTACTCTGCCTATGCATAAAATACAGTTTTAATCTCTCTCATAAAGTTGGTATCTTTTCAAGGTTTGCAATTTCACTTCTTTATTTCTGAAATTAATATACACAGTATTAGCTACAAATAGTTCAACAATCACAATCACTAACGTTGGCAATAGCATGGGCAGACTGCAGCATTAACAAGGAAATGGTGAGTGAAGGTGACCAGTTTTACAGTTGCTTTACTGAATATTTTCAAGTTATCATCTTTATTTTCCTATGAATATGGGATTTCAGGTAACAAATGTATAAAATTTGAGTAAAAAATACTTCCAGTCCATCTCTGTCATTAATGTAAAAACAAAAAAACAAAACAAAAAAAACCACCCAAACTGGCCAAAGAGACTCTTACAGGGAAATTCTTTCCTCATAACTTATGTATGTTTCTGAATGCAGAGATATTCTTATAATAAATTACTTTGATTTTAGTATTTCACAATTATCATTGGCCATGTCTATCTGTATGAGCATTTCAGAAATGTTAGCATCTTAGCTAAAGCACTTGAAATTAATCCATTTGCCACTGTTTAATTCTTAACCTCATCAAGCCAAAGTTTAAAGCCCCAAATATCAAGAGATGTGTGGTGAATTATACAGTTAGACAGGACAGCTAAGTGTTATACAGAACTGACTGAATCAGTGGTTTCCAAATCCAGAAGTCTGGTTACATAACTTGACCGCATCACATTCCAAGGAAAAACTTTTTTAAAAAATTAAAATTAAAAAGGAAAAAAACTCATTCCTGATTCAGCAGGTTTAAGGAAGGATAATTGTGTACACTGCTCAAGAAGTGTTTTTAAATAGCCAGTTTCATAAGGTGTATCAGACAGACTTAAAAGCCCTTTCTAATCTGCCCTGATTCGAAAGTAAAATTTTAATTGCAAAATTTGAAATATCAGGAAGCTGTTTTTCAAGGTTTTACCTGATTCACCTGAAACTGACAGGCCCAACTGTGATGCCCAGCATTTTTAACATGTTACATCAAAACTAAAACTAACAAAGACAACCAAGGAACAGGAGCTTAAATATGTGGAGTTTTTTTCACTATACCTTGACTTTAACTCATAACCAAACCAGGTAGTCAAAAATGAATGTATACTATACTTTACAACAATTAATTATACATTTCAAATAGCTAGTGGAGACAACTTTGAATGTTCCCTGCACAAAGACATGATAAATGTTTGAGGTGATGGATACGCTAATTACCTCATTATACACTGTACACATGTACTGAAGTATAACTCTGTACCTGATAAATATATACAATTATCGTCAATTAAAAATTACAAACATTTTTAAAAAGTAATGTTAAAAAACCCCAAAATAAACATGTGCATAAATGTGAGTGTATGAAATACCATTTTTAAAAAGAAAACAACAGTTTAATAGCTAACCAATTTTGCACTGATTCTAGGTCAAATTTAGTTTCTAATACAATAGAAATTTTAGTCAATTTTTTATCCAGAAAACCTATAATAAATAGTATTTATTTGTAAGATACATTTAATCAGATACTTTATATCTATCCAAGATACTGTAGAGATGCAAAAACAAAAAAGAGAACCATAACATACATAGCTTTAATGCACTCTGTGAGATTTGTTTCAAAAGAAAGGAACTGTTTTCCTCTCTTTGTATAGCCTCTGATTTCAGATCCGGCAGCAATGAAAATTTTCTCCTGCGGTGTGTTAAGCACCCCTCCTAGTTCTAGCCTTGTAATCTTCTGCCCTGGTAAAGTCTTGAACACTGCCTGCAAAAATCATTCAGAAAAAAAGGAAATATACAAGTTATTTTATTGTAAACATTTTTCCTTTACCATAAATAATGTTGTAATTTTTAACTTAGAAGATATTATTGTTTCACTGTATAGAAACACCATCATGTAAAAATCTATTAACTTCAATGGGTCTTCTGGAGTTTTTCCAGCTACCTTTAAATTTTGGAATATTTATTCTCATTCATGTTTTAAAAAATATTATTGAAGTCTAAACTCTTGCAACTCAAAGTATAGTTCACTAAGCAGTAATGTTAAAATGATCAAATTTATAAAATATGCAGAATATCAAGCTCAAGCCCAAATCTAATGAATGAGAATCTGCACTGTAACAAGAGTCCAAGATTCTCTAACTGATCCCTAAACACATTAAAATTTAATGATAATTTTTTTGGACCAGATTGAACTTGGGACCCTGCGCTTGCCAGGCAAGCACTGTGCTATTGAGCTATATCCCCATCCCCAAACACATGAAACTTGAGAAGTACTGGTGAAGTCCACTTGGCAATTCTTTAGTTAGGTTCAATAGACAATGATTTTTACACATTAATCACCTTCTTGAAAATAATGTCTCCTGTTATGGATTAAAAACTGGTGGTCAATACCACCAGCTGAATTAAATCAGCATGGTGCTGCATGCAGATGGCCCACCTGAGGAAAGTTGCCAGGCTAAACAGAGATGTGGAGAGGAAGAGCCAGGCATTGTGGACTCTCTTGAGTATTGTTATTTGGAGCTGTTGGTTCTCCTGGAGGAGCATGTCATGCTGTGTTCCCTGCTATGAATTTGGCCATCATCATCGGAGGAGCTCAGGACCTTCTTGCTAAGAATGGCTGAAGTTCACTTCTGGGGAGCTCTGGTCCTTATTTTAAGCATCACTTCCTGGCTCCAGAGATGTGTGCTGCTTAATCTCCAGGAGAAGACTGTCGTGCTGGCTTCCTGGCATGTACTGTTCTCATCGTCCGTTGGAGGAGCCCAGGACCTCATTGTCACTGAGGATGGCTGTGGTACTTTTCAGTGCAGCCCTCGTTCTTCTTTGAGTGTCACTTCTTGGCTCCAGTGTAGAAACCTCAACCTATTGGCACAGACCTTGTTGGCATAGACTTTCTAGCTTCCACCGCTGCCCTTGAACCTTTCCCATGCAGATCCGTAAAACAGACTGGCATGAGCCCTTGTCAGGGGCTCCAAACCTCCAGCTGGACTACTGCGAGGCACTGTTATGGGCTCTAGGTCTTCAGCTGGACTCATGCAGGACACTGCTGTGGGATCCAGGCCCTTGGATGAATATTCAGGGTCTTTAGTGTTGTGGACAGATTTCCTGCACTTTCTTGTATTTAACTCCAGGCGACCGTCACAAATTAATATTATACATTCTGTGTCCTATATGTAATTGTTCTCCTTGTAACCCCTGACCACATCATCTCCTAATTTTTTTTTACACTGTTATCTGTTTTTTTGAGACAAGGTCTATCTGTGTAGTTCAAACTGATTTTGAACTCTATGAAACCCAACTCTCAAAAATCCTCCTACCTCAGCTTTCTAAGTGCTGGGATCACAGGTGTGTGCCACCATGGATGACTCCAATGTATACAGATTTTAGTAGTAAATTTTGGGCATAGTGTCACACACCTGTGATCCCAAAACTCGGGAGGCTGAGACAGGAGGGTCACCATGAGTTCAAGGCCAGCCTGGACTACACAGTGAGACCCTGTCTCAAAAAACAAAACCACCACCACCACAAAGTAGTCATAAAGGACTAAACAATTTACTGAAAATATGAATATATAGGAGTAATACCTTAATCATATTTCTTTGTTTAATTAAAAAATAACATTCTTGTCTCTAATTTTTCATGGTTATTTTTCATTTTTATTATTTATATCCGTTTTCCCCTACTACTCTAATGATTTTATATACTAAGAATAAAGTCTCTTGGAGGACATGTAAATAATAGAGACATTATGCTTCTGGTAGTTTTAACTATCTTTTTTATAATTCTATATGATGTACAATGAATATCCCAGTTTCTCTCTGACCTACCACTTACAAGCTATTACCTGTGATTATGAAGATGTAATGGTAATCACTTCTTTGATAAGGTTAAATCACATGGCAAAGGTGAGGGAAGAGTCACTTCTAGGAGGATATGATGTTATCAAAGGCTGTGCTTTAACACGCCCCCAGAGATAGTCCCACTAGCTTTAAAAAGTTAGGTTCCCATGCTGTAAGAGGGACTGAAAGGGGACCACACAACAAGGAACTGGGGGAACCTCAAGTTGCTGAGTGAACACAGTCCTTACCTCACAGGCAGCAATAAAGAAGGACTTCTGTCCCACAACAGTAAGGAAACTAATTCTGCCAATGATCACACACATGAAACAGGACCCCAAGCTCTAGGAAGAAACCCATCTTGGCTGAAACAGCAGCTATGTGAAACCTTGGGCCCACACATCTGACCCACACAAACTATGAGATAAATAATAGCTGTTGGTTTAAGGCCCTAAAGTCAAAGTACTTTTTTTAAACAGCACAGAAAATTAATCCATCACCATGGGCTGCCAAAGTCATTTTACAATTAGTTAGCAAATGACTCTGGCTAGACTGCAGCCTCGCACTTATCCAACTACAGCTATTCCTTAGTATGTGCAGGGGATTGGTTCCAGGACCCACTGCAAAAACCAAAATCCACTATACAAAAAGGCATGGTATTTTCATACAACCCGTGCACATCCTCCTGTGTACTTTAAATCATCTCTAATTACTTATAATACTTAATACAGTGTAAATGCTATGTAAGCAGCTTTTAAACTGTCTTGTTTAGGGTATGACAAGAAAGAAGTATATATAACTTCATTGTGCATACAATTTGTTTGATCCTTAGTTGTGACACCTCTAGATAGAAAATGGCAACTGTTCTTCCTTACAACCAATTTTCCAATGTCTGTAATTTTGCACTGTGAATAAGTTCAACATTTGCTTCTGGAGGAACCTTTTCCTTAAAAGCTATACTTACCACTGCTTCTCCCTTCTTCATGCCAAAGCATGTAACTACTCCATCATGATCTCCAATAACCACCTGTGACAGAGTGATGAGAATCTAAAATTACTAACAAAAGTTCAATATGGCTTCATATTCTACTTTGCACTAATATGTAAGAAACAATATCAAGGTAAAGTGTAATATCAAAAGGGAAGAGTCATAATCATCTAAAACACTATTTAAATGCCTACCCTTATTTTTAATGTCTGTGTAAACTGGATTATCTTCCTCTATTTCAACCAAAACAATATATCATGCAGAAAACAGACATAAGAACCCATCTGCCTTCATTTATGCCTGTCATAAAATAAATTACAAAAATATATCAGTATTCCAAATCCTTTTTGTTCTTGTTAAAAACATGTCATTTAGAGGTAGGTGTGGTAGCATATGCCTGTAATTCCAACACTCAGGGAGCTAAGGCAAGAGGATCACCATGAGTTCAAGGCCAGCCTGGGCTACATAATAAGATTCTGTCTCAAAAAAAAAAAGTTATTTATGTAAACATGTAATGGGGTTTTTAAAAATAAAATATTTTAAACATTTCTTAATTTTAATTTTAATACAGTAAGTATTGGTATCACATATAAATAAAGTTCCTTGGGATGCTCAGTAACATAAATAACTTAAATGTGTAAAAGGGTTCTAACACCAATAAGTGTGCAAAGCATTGACCTAGTAAACTAAATATAATTATAATCAGAAACCTACTATCTTGATAAAATGTTAATATGTCAGCATAGTACATTTCTTTTGCAGCTATTAAACTATCCTACTAGTCCACTATGAAATAATTTTATAGAAATCATAGGATCAATTGTTCTATTAAAAATCAATAAATACAGAGACCAGCATCAAAATGACTTAAAATATAAGGAAGTTTAAAGAAACTTCTTCCTATGGACAGCTGTTTTGAAGAGAACAAGAGACATTATGGCAGCCATTGTTGATTTTCCTGTTGTCTGGTTTTGAAGGCCTGTAATGCCGTCATTACTCTGTTCTGATCAGCTTTATACTATTTTGTTTTATATGAATTCATTGTGTGTAAAGATATAGACAACTATTTAGAAGAAAACAAGAGACATTATGATAGGAGATCTTGTAGATCTCCTATTGTCTTGCTTTGAAATCTTTGTCACTTACAATGTTTTTTTCTGATCTGCTTTGTTCTGTTTTGTTTTACCCTCTTTAAAATAAATAAAAAGTTAAGATAAAATTAAGAAAAAAAGGAACTTCCTTCTATATGCTACTATACTTTATAATTTTTATGCATATATTCTGCTACATATATTATCAAAAAATGTATGCTTTTTAACCTTTGTTTACATGATTTGATTGTACATAATAATTTTAATGTTCCAGAAAATCGCCACCTGTATTTGTCCTTTGGTATTCCAACTTCTATGCAAATAAAAAGAAATTCACCTCCATTTTAACCTTAGCACTTTTAAAAGACAAATTAACCAACAAAGAGGTAGCCTATCAGAGAGGGAGAAAAGAAAAAAATCAGTATCAACACCATACCTTTTGTGTAGTTCGAGATTTGGAGGTAGGAAGGAGTTTCATAGTCTTCTGAGAGGTCACTCCCACCTAAGGAAAATACCAGATTCCTAGCAAATGTTTTCTGATATACCATAATGTGAAGTTATTATATTAGAGGTTTAAAAGGTCAAACAAGAAGATGAGATCATAGTGAGATTTTTTTCGTTTTTTTTTTTTTTTTTTTTTTTACCAAAATGACTGATATATGATCAGCAAGGAAGCTATTTGCTAATGACACATGTCACAAGCTGGGTGGACTGGTGCATGCTTGTAATCGTAGGAACTCAGGGGGCTGAGGCAATAAGATTTCAAGTTTGAAGACAGCCTGGACCACTTAGCAGAACCCTGTCTAAAAAAAAAATTTAAAAGGCTCAACAGTACAGTGCTCCTGGGTTGGATCCTCATGTACTGTTGAAAGAGAGAGAAAGACAGTGGCAGTCAGCCAGTAAGAGAGAGGAAGGGCACAAAAGTCAGAATTTAAGATAGAACCACAAACAGTCAAATATATACTATAAATTTGTTAAGCCAAAAAGAATTATGTGACATTACTTGAGAATATTTTTAGAAGCTTTTTCAAATTATACATAGTTGTTGAAGATTTTCTGTAAAATGATTAAAACTCTGGAAATAGTTATTTAAAATATATCATGGCAATTTATTTATTTGGTATTTATTTACTGCTAAAATGTACATGCTGATAAAAGTAACATCCAATCTAACTGAAGATGAAGAGCACAAAGCAAAGAAAACAGCAGGGAACTGTGGCTGGAAGGGTACAGTTAAAAAGGAGGAGAGGACAACTGGGAAACAGCGGGTGACAACAGGTCACAGAAAAACTTGCAGGCAGTAAGATACAGAATTTAATTTTGCATCTCAGGGAGGAGTATTAAAGGTTGAAGTAATTTGTTAGGCTTACATTTTAAAAACATCAATCTAGCATATGATATGAAGAATGCCTTGGAGGAAGATGAAGCTGAAGTCTAGAAACCCACCTGGAATATTTCAAGTATCCAAGCAGGAGAAAAAAAGAGGGTAACAGAGAAGGAGAACAAATGCACAGATGCAAAAAGATATTCCAGTGTTAAAAGCAGTTAGACAAGGACAGTATTAAAGGAGGAAGTATCTATCATAACTCCCAGAGAAAACGATATACAAACATTCGCACTGTTAGCTAAAATAGGACGGCTGAAAAGGGAGGAAATGGGAAACTGGGAGAGTGAATTCTCGGGTGAAAAGAATCCTGAAAGGCAGTGGGGCGTAGCAGAAAGGACGTCAGCAATGGAGTCCAAGACTTGATTCAAATAGCAACTCCATCATTTTTAGCTGTTGAGCAAATTATCCTGAGTCCCTGAGTCCCCATTTCTAATATCTTTAAAATGTTTATGAGGATTAAGTGTGGATTATAAGAGGCATGATAAAAAAACACAGTTTTAATTTTTAATTATTACAGTAAAAGCCACATTTTCATCATACTTCGAACACGCTTCTTGCACCTTTGCTGCCACTTTCTGAAGCTGTTCCTGACGTCCTCTTTCCTAAGTTTCAAGAGGTGTGATTAAAAATACGGTGAATGCTGCTGCAGACAGCCATCCAACGGAAAGACAGGCTCGTAGAAATATTACGGTGTGTTCTCATCCACCTAATTCAGCAGATCTGGTAGCGTGCGACTTCTGGCTCTTCCCAAAGTCAAAATGACCGTGGAAGGTTAAGACCCAGATAGATTCAGGACACGGAGACAGCCGCAACCGTGCAACTAAACACGGTCACCGAAGCGGACTTCAGAAAGTGGCCAGAACGATGGGGTACGTGCATTCAAAGCAAGAGGAAGTACTGGGGGGGGGGGGTCAATGGGAAGGGGTGTTTTACTGTAATGACTTTTAAAAATATAAAGATTCACCGTATTTTTCCATTAGCCCCTGCACGCGAAGGTCTTAAACCGCTGGAAAAACAGCTGTTAATGTTTTTACTGGAATCTGGCTGGGGGTGGCGCGTGGAGATGAGATTTGGAGTCAGGGCCCACAGGTCCTGCGGCTGGGGAGCAGGAGAAGGAGGAGGGGATCCCTGGGGAGGAGCCCTGGGGACCTTCGAGCATCTTGGGGACTTGCGGGCGCCAGCACCAAGGTGTGTACGCCGCTTCTTTCCGTCCTCGTCTCCGTCCCCGTCCCAGCCACCGACTGTCACAGTCACGCCGCGGCTGCCCGCCGCCCCTCCGCCAGCGCGGACCCGACAGGCGTCCTCCGAGAGAACGAACCCTCTCAGGCACCGCGCCCACCCACCCCCTCTTCCCGGGTTACCTGTAAATAATCCGCTCGGTTTAAAACCAGATCCATGACCTCTGCACAGAGAAGCCGGCCAACGCGGGCCAGACCAGAGGTCAGAGGACGCCGACGCCCCAAGCGCCGGGCCTGGACGCCCGGACCCACTGCAGCCCCTCAGAGGGTCCAGCGCCACTACTGGGATACACCAGCCCGGCGTCCAAGCAGCGGCGTCCAGCCTGACGTCACCACGCTCATGGGAGGGGCCTAGGCCCCGAAACTAAGTTCCGCCCCTCCACTAACCATTCCCTCCAATCAGAGGCGACCCAGAGACCCGGAAACGCGGTTTCCAGAGAGACCGGAGACGCAATTTTGGCTCCGCCCCCGCGGGAGCCAGAGCTCTTTGTCACTGTCTTTCCGTGTTCCGCGCAGCTATTGCCAAGAAGACCGGACCGATTTCTACGTGTTTCTCCCTGATAACAGAAAGAGTCTTGCAAAGAATTAGACTCTTCCATTTATCCTTTTACAAAACCGAGGTTGGCCTGCATAGGCAATTTAATGGGACCTTGTCTTAAAGAAAATAAATAGAATAAAATAATTGGTTGCAGCGCAGTGGTGGTTCGCTCCCGCATTCTACATTCTATCCCAGAACTGAAACAAAAACAAAACACGAACAAAGGAAAAAAGACTGAGGACCCAAAGCACGTTTCTTCTAAAAGAGAGGCGCCCAAAGGCTATAAACAGAGAAACAAGATTAAAATACTAACTACTCTGACTTGGTCAGTATACACTATATTATATATTGAAATATCACACTATACTCCATAAATATGTACAATTATTATGTGTGAATTAAATAAGACAAGGAAGAAAAATCTAAAGCTAATGTAAGATTATAACGTAGGAAACTAGAAAAACAAATTAAATCCCAGGTAAAATCTCACAATGTCTTATACTAGGAATCAAACTCAGGTCCTTGTGCTTGCCAGGCAGGTGCTTATACCTCTGAGCTACATCTCTGACCTCAGTAAGATCTTAAATGAAGATAAGATGAAGAAAAGAAAGAAAAGAAAAATGGGACTATAGCCAACCTAAATGATAACATCAGCCCCTTCAAAAGCTTCTACAATCCTCGGGGGCCAGAAATCCCTGATATAACCTTGTTCAACTAAACTAGTTATGAAGACAAGAAAAGTTTGTTCCACAACTAATAAGACTTCCACTATTTTTAGACATTGTCTATAACAATTTACCTTGTCACTCACAAAAGCAGCTTTAATTTTATGTTTGAAATAAAAATATATTAAACATGATTGGGTCAGATAGTTATTGCTCAATGTACAAAAGTTCCCTTTAATAGTCAAAATTATTTGTGTTATTTTGGGTTTTACAGTGTACAAAACTCTGAGGACACTGGATACCATTTTCATGTTTCCTAAGTTGTAAGTCTGTGATGCCAGACTTCTCAATAGAATCCCATAAAGTCAAGGGTGTTCACTGAATTTTAGACAGCAGGACTTACAAAATCTCAGACCTTTTGAATGGTATGTCTAAGAAGTAATATGTTATCTTCCTTCAAAATTTTATCTTGCCTATATATATATATATATATATATATGTATGAGACAAGGTTTCACTATGCAGTTCAACCTGACTTTGAACTCACTTTGTAGCCTAGGTTGGCCTCAAACTCACAGCAATCCTCCTGCTTCAGCCTACCAAGTGCTGGGATTATAGGCATGCACCATCACACCAAGCCAATCTGCCCATATAAATAAGAAAAGAATTAAGAATACCAAAGTAGAAAAAGTGATGTGATAAAAAAGTTATGGGGATTAGACATCCTTGTAATTAATTGTAGGGAACTAAATGTCATTTTCTAGACACATTATTTTTGGATCCCGTTAAAACGTTCTTTTCTGAGTTGTTGACCCTTCTCATTTGAGCTTTGTTTTCAAATATTCCTGTTGCAACAGAGGAAGGCCAACATTTAACAGATCCAGGAGAATTATTAATTTTGACAATAGTCCCCTAAAGTAATCCTCACCTCACCCATCTGCTACATTAACACCTCACATCTTAGGGTGGAGTCCCTGGAAGCAAATTCAACAAGATTTAGTTGCAGTCACTCAGTGAGTAAATTTCTCAGGAGAAAAAAAGGAGGGAAACAAGATAAACAAACACTCCCTGTCAGCTTGGGTCTGGGCTTGTCACCCCTTCAGGAGCACTTCTAGAGCAAGCAAGGCAACTCCACTTTGTTTCAAGAGGCCAAGTTTTTGTACCCCAGTCATGAGTACTGGGAAGCCACAGGCCTGCCATCCAGGGCAAGGCTGAGGGTTATGCTCTGAGCAGTGGTTAGGGGAGCTGCTCAGGAGTGTAGGAGATGGATGGGCCTGGGCCCAGTACAGGGATCAGAGCAGTGCACTGACGCCTCATTAGCACCACTATACCTTCTCACCATCTCTTAACTAGCACCTCAAAACTGTGAAGAAGCAGAAAACAAAATAGTAATTCTCTACCAGGAAGGAAGGAAGGAAAAAGGAAGAAAGGAGGAGAAAGGGAAGGAGAAGAGGAAGGAAGGGGAAGGAGAAGGGGAGAAAGAAAGAAAGAAAGAAAGAAAGAAAGAAAGAAAGAAAGAAAGAAAGAAAGAAAGAAAGAAAGAAAGAAGAAAAGAGAAAGGAGAGAATGCAGACATGTGAACACACACAGGATGTGGATGCCCTGATTTTTACCTTCACAGCTTTCTGACCTTCGGAGTCCAAGGATCCCAAGCTGAATATGTCCTACTAAATCAGCTTTTTCATTCAGCTTTTCCCAGTCTCAACTAGGAAAATTATTAAATATATATTCTATTTCTTAGTTGTGAGTAAAAACTTTCCCACTTAGAATCCTAGACAAGTAAGATTTTAAAACAATCTATTATAGAAACTCCATTTCTTTACTATTGTAATGTAGACTATAGCATCATATAACAGTGGGAAAATCTGTGATTTTATTCAGTTCTAAGGCATGGCATAAAAATAAAAAATGTTTAAGATAAATACTATTAACATGGAGCAAAAATTTTGAAATATTTCACAATGGTAGAAAAATGTGTAAAATCTTTTTCTTAATTTATCTTCCCAAAAGTGAACATTAAGAAGTAATCTTTAAATTGGTCATGGTGGTGCATGACTATAATCTCAGCTACCTGGGAGGCTGAGGCTAGAGGATCCTAAGTTTGAGGTGAGCCTGAGTAATTTAAAGAAACTTTGCTTTAGAGGGGCTGGGAATGTAGTTCAGTGGTAGAATGCCCTGGGTTTGATGCCCAGTGTGTGTGTGTGACCAAGAGAGACAGAGAGACAGAGAGACAGAGAAAGAGAGAGAGAGAGAGAATGAGGAGATAGAGAAGAGAAAGAGAAAAAGAGGGGAAGGAAGGAAAAGGAGACAGAAGGGAAAGAAGAAAGAAGCAGACAAAAAAAGAGAAAAAGAAAAGAAACAAAGAGTAAGGAAAGGAAAGCAAGGAAAAGTAATGCAGCTCTGAGCTATGGTCATAATTTACAGGACAGACAGAAGAGACCCAGGATGATAAACATAACTCCATGGGAGAAAGTCATGGGGAAATACAGATATTAGCAGTACTCCCTCCAGTTATGTGATGTGTCCAATACAGACACGTCACAGTCTGGTTTGTGTAGAAAGAACTGAAATCCTTTCATAGGGATAAAGGTGTCGCCCCAGCTGAGCAGTGACAGTAAGAGCTGTGTCCAGACCTGGAGAGCCCCGGAGGAGGCCGGGCCCCCTCTTTCCAGACTGTCATGACTCATTCCAAACTCAGAATGGAGCAAGGGGACAAGACAGGACTTGGGTGGCAGACACTAAAAGGTTACAACACAACAACTGTGATGCAAAGCCCCCAACTTTACAAAGAACTTGGCGCCCCACTGATGAAATTCACTGTCGTGAAAAAAATGAAAATCTGTAAGAAAGCACATAAGAATATATTTTAGAAAAAGCTTTTAATGTGTTGTTTTGAACAATTTTAGAAACTTAAATATGTAATGTATTTTCTATTAAGCCATTTCATCGTTAAATTCGTCACTCAGAGCTCAATGGTTCTAGGGTAATCAGTGATGTCTAAAGCTCTAAGAAATTCTTACCAAGTCATAGTTGGCTATAAAATTTCTTCAGTTTCTATTTAAAAAAATCTCTTCAGCACTTGAACAAGGGAAGGTATGCTACATATTGATAATCTTTTATTTTTTATTTGTATTTTATTGGCAGTCAGTTTAGTTGGCTTAAACATTTATTGAGCACCTACTATGTACCAGGCACTGTACTAGATGCTGGGAGACACAAAGATGAATATGACATGGTTTCTGTCCCCAAGGACTTGACAGTCTCTTAGAGCCAAACAAGTAGAGCAAAGACATAGAGTATATTCTAAAAGGGACAAAAAAATTGATAATGTGGTAATATTGGGCCTTTAAATACAAAGGTAACATTATTGTTTATAATGTCAAGGCAGACAATCAAAATGCATTTTCATGTGGTAAAACAGTAAAATCATTGAGACCTAACTAGTAAAGGTTTACATGATAAAGGTAGTTAATACTAAAAATGTACATCATAATTTTTCAAGTATTTCATACTTAGAAATATTATTGCCCACATTTGTGCTATATTGGAAGTCAGAATTCCAGGTGTCTATGTCATTCACATCTCAGCAGGCTGGGATTCAGTTTCTCACTCAGTTTATGAATTAGAATGGCTAATTCCTCAGTGGCTTGGCTCTTGTCTTCCAAAAGTTCATAACGAAGGCTGGAGATATCTTGCTTGATTTCTTTTAATTCACCTATAGTATTTGTAGTAAAAATATATATGTATAGTTGGTGATTTGCTCTTGGGTTTAGAAAAAAAAAACAAAGTAAAATTCATACAATATGAATACATTTACTCCATAAAATCTCCAAAATAGCTTTGTCAGTTTTTCCTTTCAAATGTTTAAGAAGGTATCTCTTTAAAAATAAACAAGCGCACACTTGCGTGCACGCATGTGTGTGTATGTATGTGTGTGTGTGTGTGTGTAGCCATTTTCAAAGGCTATAAAAATAATCCACCGATTTTAAGAGTAAAACTCACCTTATCACATTTACTGGGAATCAAACCCAGAGCCTCTTACATACTAGGTAAGAACTCTACACTGAGCTACCCCTCAGCTCCAAGCAAGAGATTCTGCTGACAGATCTACAACGCTGTACCTATGCATGGGGGGCTCTGTTCCCTCACCAAGAGGCTGACACCAACCTCAGACGTGTCCCATTACTGCCATCGAAGGGAGTCCTAGCAAAACTGAACTTCATGAATCAACTGAGAAGACGAATTCTTAGAAGTAAATTTTAAACGCAATTTGAAGGAAGGGAAAGAAAAATAAGCAGGGGTGTCTATCAGGGAAGGCGATGGTAATAAATATGGGATCAGCAAACACTGGGAATCAAACCCAGAGCCTCTTACATACTAGGTAAGAACTCTACACTGAGCTACCCCTCAGCTCCAAGCAAGAGATTCTGCTGACAGATCTACAACGCTGTACCTATGCATGGGGGGCTCAGTTTGTCTGGCACAGGGGATCAGTGCAGAGTGAGACAGCAGGCAGCCCTGAAATTGAGCTCGGGTGGGTGGGAAGCCAGCAGCAATGTGTAGATTTCGCTTGCTCTAAAAGAATAAGAGTTCTGATATTAAACACCTGCTCCCATAATTCACTTTTGCAGTATTTTGAGCATATGGAGGTTTTGACTAAAAACTGGATTGTTTTACAAATAATTATAATGTAGATAAAGCCATTTACTCTAAGAAGTAAATTTTGGGGGAAGAATTTTACATCGAGTCTAAGAAATAATTTTGAAAATCACTGGTGCGTTGCCTTAGCTTTTTTTTTTTTTTTTTTTTTTCCCCTGCAGCACTGGGGATTGAACCCATGGCCTTCACTGAGCCACAACTTCAGCCTCCCCCGAACCTGTTTTTATTTTGAAACAGGGTCTGAATAAATGGCAAAGGTGTCCAGGCTGGGCTGGAACTTGGGTGTGAACCAACGTATGCTCAGCTTCCCCAATATGCTTTTTAATAAACTGAATGGCATGTAAAACGTATCTGTGAGGATATTTCCTCATATCCTTTTACAATTATATATTTTTATTTTTAATTGACACATAGAATTACACACATTAACAGTGCGACATTTCACCCTGGTATCTTTAAGGTGTTTTAAAATATAATTCAGATGTTCTTTTATTATAAAAAATTTAGATAAGTTGTGAGACATTTTTGTTGTTATTTTGTTTTGTTTTTTGAAACAGGGTGTCACTGGCAGTGTAGACCTGGGTGTATAATTCAGGCTGGCCTTGAACTCACTATGTAACCCAGGCTGACCCCAAACTCAGGGTAAACCTCCTGCCTCAGCCTCCAGAGTGCTGGGATTACAGACATGCGCCACCTCACCTGGCAAGACTCTAGAGAATTTTTATGCCCATATCTTGTACCCTGAGTAACTACTTTGAAGGTAACAATATGCAGTATGTTAACTATTGCTATTCTCCTATTATCTTGTTATGAATTTTTATTTTTCCATAAAATAAAAAAAAAATAAAATAGAAGAGAACCACACACACAAAAAATAAATTGTAATTCATCCTCTAGAATATATAGAGAGCATTTGTGAACTCCCTTTGTGACAAAAAAAGAAAAGAAAGAAATAAAAGAAGAAAAAAGAAAGAAGGAAAAACCTTCCTTTGTTATATAGCAGAATAGATTAAAATGATCTCATTTGAAACTACAAATCCAGTATCCCCATCCTCTCTTTTCTGGTGCTGGGGATTGAGCCCAGGGCCTTCCAAATGCTAATCAAGTGCTCTACAACTGAGCTTTACCCCCAGCCTAGGTACATTTTCTTACACCATTCAGTATCACAGTAGACACCTTTCATTTCCCTCCGCCCTATCCTTCCTTGTTTCTGAGTCACATGAAGGTGATAACTAGTGCTGTAGCCTGTCAAAACAGAAAACACAAATGCAAAATCTTTCTGGGTTCAACCATTTCAGATTTTAGTTTTCGCATTTATTAAATGAGGAACTATCTTATCTACTATGCTTTATAATCAACTTTCTCATTAAGAACTTTGTTTAAAACTCAATTCTTATTAATTTTCCTGTTGTGAAAGGGATAGAAAAAAAGCTGTTTATTTTGGGTGTTATGGCTATGTCTCCTTCCCATTTACTTTAATTTAGTTACTTCTATATTCCAAGGGAAGTTATTGTACAACTGATGAAGTTTCTACTTTCTAAGCCCCATTCCCATCCAATTCCATCTTTGTGAGAGTATTTCTAGCCCACAACAATTGGATTTTTGCTGCTGTCAATCATATATTATAAATTTCTTTTCTATATCCATATACCATTGGATTAACTCATTACAAGAGATTATATTAATCAGGTAATGACTTTGAAACTCATGAACAATTTTACTAAGCTTGAGCCTTTCTTATTAATGTAGCTCAATCTAGCAGTATCTTATTGGTGTTGAAAGATATAATATCCATTTTTAGAGCAATATTGCAGGTTTCTTTCTAATACAAGGCTTGTGTTTTAGTTCTATTCTTCAATTTTTAATGAAAAATTTTTATAGTTCAGACAGGGCTCCTGCCTAGAATATATATATGCATTGAAAAGTAGACACATGTACATAGAAGCCAAGGAAAAAAGTGAAATTCAAAAGAGAAACATCAGACAAGAAAAATGAACTTGAGATTTGGTTGTGGACAACAAAAGAGTTTTTTTTTTTTTTTTCTGAAGCCCTATGGGATTCTGTGAGAGTCAAATGTTCTCTTACCCACAACATTGAAAAAAATGTTAAAACTAATGTGAACCCATGAAAATCAGAATGGATATTACTGACTACCTAATCTAAGAAGCAGTTAAAACCTCCTTGCAAGAAGGCAGTCTTCACATGTTAAGGATTAGTTAGGGTTCTATGAATAGAGAAAAACTGCCTCTGATTAACATTTTTAGTAACAGTTTACTTAAAAAATGGAGTTTTAGAGAAGTACTTTAAGAGTCTCATGTCAATCTTGGAGGAACCTAACTGTAACCTGAGATTGGCTTTTCAAAGTATGCTTCCATGTGATGTTTTCCATGCTCATTAATTGGTTCTCAAAAGGATGCTTCTCAATCAGAGATGCTTACCTTCATTAACTTCATCATTTTCTTTGTCTACTTGTGCTTTCAAAACATACCGCTTTATAAGTCTTTTCATTATCTGCTGTAGGGCAAAAAGAAATGACTATGTCACCAAATGATACCCAAAGGTGCCCTAGATTTTATTCTCCAAAGACAAAATGCCTGTGAGCAAACAACTTGGAGGAGAATTTTTTATAACTACTCACAGAAGAGTTAGCCAGGTTTCCAGATTTGATTTTTTTTACCTTGTACTGAAATTTATCGTATAATCCTCAAACACTTTTTTGTTTCAGCAATGAAAATACTTTTTTTAAAAAAAAGTAAGTTGGAAGATTTCATTTTCTCTTTCAACTAATGGTTTTTCATTAAGGTGCACTGATGCCACATTATTGCTTATAAGTACTACCTAATTTCCCACCATTAAATACATCTATAAATATATAGTACAACATATTTCTAGATATAGATAGATAGATATTAGCTCAACAAAAGAATTTGGAAACACAGCGAACAACAAAAGAAATAAGATAATTGACAACTCCGCAATCTAAAGACAATCACTGTTATTATTTTGGCATGTGCCAAAATATTTTTTCTTTAAATTGTGTATGTGTGTGTGCAACTTATAAGTATTACGTATTATGTTTTCTGAATATCATCTATCTGTTGCATACCTCACCCAATGGCAATATGTATTATGACTATTTTTATAGTTTAAATAAGTAGTCTTAGAGGATAATTATTTATTCATACAGAAAAACTAAACTGGAGCCCTACTGCCTAACATAAATACAAAAATTAATTCCAGTTCATTTTAAATGTGAAAGACAAGGTTTTTGAATCCTTTAAAAGTAAGTATATCTGGGCTGGAGGTTTAGCTCAGTGGCATAAGCACTTGCTTGGCAAACACAAGGTCATGAGTTTGATCCTGGTACCAAAAAAAATAAATAAATAAAAAATAAAAGTAAGTATATCAATTTCAGAGTAGAGCTGGATTTTTAAAAAACAAGATGAAAAATTCTAATTACAATAGAAAACTTTGATATATTCAACTTTATTATAATTTAAAGCTAATGTTGATAAAAACATAAAGTGAAAAGGCAAGTCACCAACTAGAGGGAAATATGGATAATACTTTGATGAGTAACTTGGATACAAATATAGAAAGTTTTAAACAAGAAAGACAATCAACCTCTCAAAATGGTAAAAATACAAACAGGCATTTGACAGAAATGAAACATGAATGGTCAAAGTTATGAAACAAACTCAAAGTCTTTTCTTAGGGAACACACAACTTAGGTCTGAAAAGAGATATAATTTTCCACCTAATAAAAGGAACAACAAATCCAATAATAGCAAAAGTGGAAAAGACATGGATGAATGGGGGCTTTATAGTTGGCTGGTATTTAGGAAACAATTTGGCATTCTCTTTCCTGGCAGACTACCTGGAAAAAATGTAAATGTGAATCAAGAAACATAGCAGTGTTTATAGCAGCTCTGTTCTAAGAACCAAACACTGGAAACAATCTAAACAAATATCAACATGAGAACAGACAGATTACTGTACATTATACAATACAGTGTCACTGGATTCATTAATGAAATTAATGAGCCACAACCACACACAAGTGTGGATGAATCTTAGAAGCACAAAGTTGAATGAAAAATTCCAGTTGCAGATGACTTTACAAAGTGAGAAACAATTTTAAAAAGCTCGATAACAAATATATATATATATAATATATATATTATATATATATATATAAAATGTCAATTTATATAATTAACCTGTGTATGAAAAGAAAACCAATGCAAGACAATTAGAAACCCAGACATCAGGAGAGTGATTACCTCTTGAAGGTAGAGGGGTGGAAACAATGGACAGATAACGTTATCTCTGTAAAATCTCATAGGTGTGCACAGAGTAACAACTGATAGCTTGGTATGTGTTACACATATTCTTGTGCATATATCAAATACTGTATTTAAAAGATAAAGAAAAATAAAATGCAGACATAATAAAAATAGAAAACAGACTCCAATTTTAAGGAAGGAACAATTACAAAGCTAAGAGACCCATTAGATACTAAGGTAAAGTAAGGGGGAGGGATCTGGGATGACTGGAAATGTCAGAATAAATGTCTGGGATGTCTGAGAATAACAGATACAAAAGAGTCCATGCAATTGACAAGGAAAAGCCCACTTCTTTGTCACAGTAAAATATACAACCTATTGAATTGTGGTGGAATCTAGACCCTGGATAGACTCACATTGGAAAATTAGATCTTAAATTCATATATTCATTTAGCACATATCTATCAAAAGTCAATTTTATGCCAAGAACTGTACCACAGGCCACAGATCAACACTGAACATAGTCTCTAGTGCTGCAAAACTTCACATCTATACAGAACAATTCACTGCTCAGGTGAACATGTCAGGGATCTAATTAAATTGAGAGATAGGGAAAGCAGATTCTTCTAGAAAGAGACTACCATATCATATGTATCAGTTAAAAGCAGTTTGAAAGGTAGTAAGAAAATTAATTCATAGAGAAGACTTACTTATCAAGTAGTGTTGACACAACAGATTAACCTTATTGAAAAGTAAAATTAGATTTCTGCTTCACATTATATAAAGAGGAGGAGGAAGAAAATGAAGAGAAGGAAGACGAAGAAGACAAAGAAGGAAGAGGGAAGGAGAGGGCAGTGGAGGGGATAGAAAAAGAAGAGGATGCTGGGCCTGGGAGGAGCCCACCAAGAAGCCAACTGGCCAGCCTTTCTGATAAAATGTGCAAGCCATGTGGGTTCCAGGAAGAGAAAAGCCAGATAGCACCTCCCATGAACCTACCAGCACTGGGGATGAGAATCAAACACACCCCTGCCAACTCCCTCTCTCCCCATCCCTGCCCCATAAGCAACTGGTGGGTGCAGAGGACAGGCTGATTTGATAGCAATTAAGGTACACAAAGCAACTAAATGCTTGTATTGTTTCATTCATTTTGCAGGCCTGGGGTCAGTGGTCTGAGCATCTCTTGGGAGGATGACAGTATATAATATAGCAAATATGGGGGATGTCCTTCTATCTTGTCTTTGAAATCCAATATTGTTCTCACTGTTTTGCTTTGTTCTGATTAATTGTTTTGCTTTATTCAATATTCTGTTTTGATTGGTTTCATTCTGTTTTGATTTTGGTTTGATTTTGCTATACCTGATGGAATGGACAACTACTGTGAAGATAACAAGATATACTATGGTAGCCATTGTTTCCCTAGTATCCTGCTTTGAAGTTCTGTACCAATTTTGCTGCTTTGTTTTGATTGGTTTTGTTTTGCTGGATTTTAGCATCTTTAAAATAAAAATAGGAAAAAGAAGAAGAGGAAGAAGAAAAGAAAGAGAAGTAAGGGAGAAGAGAAAGAATAGGAAGAGGAAGAAAGAGAAGGAGGAGGACAAGCAGCAGCAAAATGGATTAAAAATATAAATGGGTAAAGCAAAATTTTTAAAGAACAAGGAAAATATTTTTGAAAATATAAAGGAAAAGCCATTAAAAAATAAAAATACAAATCTGATTATATTCAGACAACTGTATAACCTTATATAATAAGGAGTACCAGTAGTCTGATGGCAAATGGTATTTTTCCTGTTGTGCTGGAGTTAGCAAGTCCTAAACTGGTGAAAAAGTATGGTTGTCACTAGTAGTCAGGGCCAGTCACCTCCCCGCAGGGTTTACTGAGAGGCTCACCCATTCCTTCTTCCCCACTGTAAGGGAAGGGGCCTTGGGCCCTCCAGAGAGAGGTCATTCTGTCCCTTCCCTGTGTGAAGAGGAGAGAGGGCTTCCTCTCCCTCCAGACAGGAAGGGGTGGGGAACCCAAAACAACTGCTCATGAAGATTTGGGACCTTGGCAGTCTGTTCCCAAAGAATGTCTGCTCTGGAAGACTTGCTGGCCTGCTCTGGCATTTAAGTCAGAGGGGAAAAAAAAAAAAGAATGGGAAGATAAGGGAGGAGCAGCCAGGGGGTTAACCTGTACTCCCCTTACTCCAAGGCAGGCCATTGCCCTGGGTGGAAGGAAGTCACAGATATAATGATTGGAGTGGGACTTGGCCCACACCTGAAATCCCAGCTCTCTGGGAGAATGAGGAAGGAGGATGGAGTCCAGCCTGGGTAATTTGGCCACTGAAGAAAACCCCATTTTAAAATGGAAGGAGGGAAGGAAGTAAAAAAAGAAAGGAAGGGAAGGAGGGAGGCAGGCAGGTAGGCAGTGTGTGTGCTGAGGATGGAGCTCTGTGGGGAAGCTTTGGGTTCAGTCTCCAGCACTGGGAGGAAAAAAGCCAGTGAGTGAGACAGTCTGTTGGCTAAGTGGGGCTGGGAAAGGACCGTCCTCAGCACAACTCTGAAATCCAGAGGCCTCCGGCAGCAGAGCCATCTCCACACCCCAGCCCTGGAGCTTCCCACTGTCTAACGCCCCGCCCTTTCAGGAGGAAACTGCATGTTTACAAACAACACCATTCACATTTTAGCTGGTAAAGCAAGTGAAGATAACGCAGAGCTTTAATGACCTTATTTAGAATTCTTTATAAAGGCTTTATTTTGAAATCCTGCTTCTGCAAAAATTAAAACTTCTTAAAAATGATGGTGAAAGCACAATGCATTTAGAGTTTAAAAAAAAAAAAACACCTGGATTTCAGGCCAGGCAGTTATTTATTGGCTGAGAGAATTTCAGATACTCAGTCTGTAAGCTTTTCATTCTCTATAATGGACAAGATGCAACTCAGTTTATAAAAAGTTGTGTAGCTGAGTGTGGTGCCCCACATCGGCAATCTCAGCACTAGGGAGGCTGAGGCAGGAGGATCACTGTGAGTTCAGTGTCAGCATGGGCAACATAGTAAGTTCAAGGCCAGCCTAAACTACATAGGGAGATCCTGTCTCAAAAAACAGAACAAAACAAACAAACAAATCATACTTGTGTAGATTAATAACATGCATGAAAAAGTATAGCTCCTATTTAGAAAAAGTTAGCTGTTAGTGTTACAAAGTTTGAAAACTAAGATATTTTGAACTAATATCATAGTATAATACTCTCTAAAATATTTATAAAACATTATCTGAAACCATGCTTATCTTAAGTCTATGTAATTTTATACATACTTCCAGAAGAAAATAGAGTGTTTTAAAAATGTATTCAAGTTCCCTAGAAACAGCCTGAATGAAGCCACTCATGTCAAACTCTCGCACTGAAGGGAAAGTTAAACTGCAGACCTAGTCATCTCCATTTCATTTTTGAGCTGCAGGGAAAATTACATTTACAGATCTAAAATTTTCCCCTTCAGAATTTGATATGTTTTAACCTTGCCATATATCACCAAAAAATGTCACCTCAAATATATTCATCACTGCACAAAGCTTGAGCCTCGCTACCAGGCAAGAAGATCCCTGATGTAGCAAGGACCTTAGTTTCCCTACACAGGACATTAGCTGGTAAGAGTCCACCCTTTCCTCCATGCTGGAAAGGGAATTCAAGTGAATCCAAAATGATCTTCCCCTCAGAGAACACAGCAAGGATTCACCTTTTCCATGCCATAGGAAGTCTGTCTGGTGAACTCAGGGCAGTGTTGTGTAGTAGTTGAAAAAGACTCTTTCCTTGAGGTCATTTTCTCCTATTATAACAGTTTTTGAGGGAAAAAGGATCTGTTTTTACCATTCGACTACTTCCTTTCTGGTTTTGAATAAAATATTTAAGAACGTGCTACAGAAACAAATTTCCAGGGTTTGATTTGTGATTCCATTATTTGCAAGATGTGGAAAAGCTAGACTATATCTTATAAAAGATGCAGTACATGTATGTTACTCAGTATAACTATTATCTCTCCTTATCTATGCTTCTGCAAAATGAATCTTGATTATACTATCTTAGTAATGATGTAAAGTGGTCTTTCCAAAGTATAAATAATTTAACAAGCAAATGAAAGCTAGATATAGGAAACAGATAGACTTTATGGTGATGTGAAAGGATCTAAGGATGAGGAAAGACAGAAGGGAAGGGAGGGAAAGAGATATAGAGGATAAAGATGCAGTGTGTGGAAGTAGCCAGCCCCAAGGTGAACGGATTTATTATACACTGCAAACATAGACTAGTAAAAACTTTTTAAAATGATGCTACAGCAGGCAAGGGCCATCAAACTCATTCCACAAGTAAAAACATCATTTTAAGTTTTCTCTTCAACTAAATTCCCAATGGATTCTTTCACCAGTCAAGTACCCAAAGATACATGGATTAGTAACTGAATTCATTTTTTTTTCCTCTTCATAAAATTGCTAACACCATAGAAGTGTGTGGATTAACTTCCACAGAATTATCTACATAATTCCACAAACCTCCAAGAGTGAGCTACACTTCTTGGTGTGAGTGTGAGTCATTCTTCCCCAAAGATGTTGTGACTTTATGGTGTGCACTATGGATTTTCTCTATCCAGGATACGGCAAGCCCAGAGGGAGGCTCCTCAAACTGGAGCTGCAAGGTTACTTTTTTCTGCAAACAAACCTAAGCTCATTTTTCGCCCCCTCCCCAAGATTGGAAGAAGGAATACGAAGTGGGTGGTTGAATACTTTCCTTCCCCAAAAGAATCAAAATTCTTCTTTTCACTTACTCATCTTTTTACTGATTTAAATTTAACTAACAGTTGTTAAGAACTATCTCAGTTACCTTCACATGCCTGCCCTCACTTATTTCTGCAGAGAAGTTAAATTTGAAGAGAGGTTTTGCATTATGAATTTTAGCATCTAAAATGTGTGACTGCAGGTAATGACACTGATTTGAACAAACATAAGAAACTCAAGAACACAGAGTGACATTGAGGGAAGGAGCTTGGGAGCCAGGTTTTTTTTTTTTTTTGGTATAATTTTCATACCACTCATTTCCAGACTCCCTGGAAGATTTCCATTACACGGCCCCTGTGTCAGCTGTGAATCAGTGCCTGCCACTTTTCCAAGACAGCTATTTTAATCCATTTTGGGGAAAATTTTAGCTATTAGAAAACAACTCTTTTGTATTGAATCAAAGCTGCACCCTCTCACCAGTGGTCTAATTTCTAATTTTTAGGACAACACAAAATAAATTTGCTACTGCTTCTATTTAACTTTCAAATATCCCCTCTTTTGGGTTTTCCTGAGTTCCATAACATTTTATTTCTGTTTCTTTGTTTTTATATTTATTTCTATGTCACACGTATGTTTTTCATATGTAGACATTTTTACATCACCTAATGGAAAGATTCCTGAAGGCATGAATTGTATATCTGTATCTTCATAACCTGGTACCATGTATAATAGAGGTTGTTCTGAATGTGCCAGGGAGCTCACTGGGAATAGAGCCCAATAAGAGTGTCTCATTTTTCCCACTTTAAAGAAGAATGGCTGGACTGGAGATACAGCGCAGAGGCACAAGTGCCTGGCTGGCAAGTGCAAAGTCCTGAGTTCGAGTCCCCATACCAAAAGAAAGAAAGAGAAAGAACTGTCACACACTTACAATAAAACCAAGCTAGCAATGACCACCTTCATGGACTGAATAAAAGACCACTACCTGAGTCCAACACTAGGTGGACCGAAGGATTCCCCGGCTGAAATTGGTTGTTAAAACAAAACTGCCATAGCTATTGAAGACACTAGAGAGAATAAGATCCAAGTGCATCTGTGAATTTCTAATTTGAAATAATCAAACTCACAAAAGTAATTGATAAGATGCTACAATTAGCAGAACTCAATCACAGCCACCCTTCCAGTTTTTATATTGTGTAGACAAAATATCCTTGGATTTTAAAAATATTATTTTGCAATAAAAGAATTACATCACAGTGTTATAATAATCAATTATAATAGAAAGGCTGCCATTGATTAAAACATTTTTTTAAGTTCTATCTTTGTTTCCCTTTGGGGCACATTTGGATCTTGTATTGAAGAAATTCTGAGGAGGAAGTCCGCATTTGGGTATAAACATATAAGGTGATAATACCGTTGGCCAGAGCCTCAGGTGATCTGAAAGTAAATGCTAGTATTTTTGAAAACGTGAAGTTACAGGACTGAGTTTAATACTATGAATACTTAGCGGAGTTCAGTAACTACAAACTACTGCAAATATTTTTGTCTTATAACTAATTACAATAGCAATTCTTTAAAGATGTTCTGATGATGTTCTGAGTAGTGATAGCAGCAATAGAGTTTGTGTATTTCAAAGCAAACTACTTTAAAGGAGAAAATCTCTATTTAACAGACTAAATTCTGGGAATTGTTTAAAGGCTGGTTCTTACCTATTATAATAACATTGCATGAAATGAAATTCATTAACAAGCAAACAATTGTTACCACTCATTGCCATGGACCGAATGTTTTGTTCATCCTGAATTTGTATAGTAGAGGTAATTAAGTCACAAAGATAGAGCCCTTAGGAATGAGATCAAGTGACCTTGTAAAGGGGACCCTGGAGAATTTCCTTGGCCCTGTTCTACCATGTGAGAACACAGTGAGAAAGAACACAGTGTCTATGAGCCAAGAAGCATCCCCCACTAAACAACTGCCTTATCTCAGACTTGCAGATGCAAGAACTGTGGGAAATATATGCTTGGTGTTGGGGCCACCCAGTATGTTTGTTACAGTAGTCTGAATGGTTTGTTACAGCAGTCTGAATAAAGAGATTTTATCTGAATATAATTATGGCATTTATAAAAAGATTGGTGTGTATATGGCTAGTTGAGACTTTTCCCCATCCAGACTTTTCTTTTTCTACTTTCACTTTTTGGGAACTGCAGCAGATCATACCAGAGGCCAGTAATACCCCCCAACCTCTAATAATTCTTCTTCTTAGACACATGGCATGGATCTTTATCTTTATATGAAATGTACAGATTCTAGTCTGTAGGCTTTTAGCAAGTGCCACCTCATAAAGAGGTCTAAAAATTTTCAGCCAATTAGAAGTTTGAATTTGACAGTAAAAATGGGAATTTTTGTACTTCTAACTCATTCAAAGCAACAAGGAGAATAAGAAACAGAAAAAAACTGTCTTTTATAAAATATGGAGGTATTCATAAACCATTGAAAAAGCTCAGATGGGTTCACATGGGAAATGACAAGGGCAGGAATACTGTGGTGTGCTGGGGCGAGGAATCTGCTACTAATCTGGAAGTGTTATTCATTCATAAGGAAAATAATGAATGAATTCCATGCAAAATCTTGTGCTTAAAGGAAAATTCCCACTCACCTAGTACAGTGATGGTGAACCTTTTAGAGACGAGTGCCCACACTGCAACCCAAAACCCACTTATTTATTGCAAAGTGCTGACACTGCAATTAAACCTGAATACTGAGGTTGTAGATTAGAGAAAACAACTGCTATCCAGAGCTTGGCTGCTGGGGCAACTTGGCTCATGTGCAGAGAGGGCTCTGTGTGCATGCTGTGGACAGGTTCAGCATCACCGGCCTGGAATGTGGTCCCCACAGGATTCAACCCCATTCCAGCCTCTCACAAGCAGCTGTTTAAGAACTTATTTCATTTTAAAAGTGAGTAAGACTCTAGAGGGAATATACACCAAGGATCCAAAAAAAAAAAGATGAAATAAATATCAGAGAATGGTCATCAGAATGTTAGAGAACAGATAAAAGCACGTAATGCCATGAAAGACGCCATTTGAAAAACAAATGAAACAATCATGTCTTTGAAATAGCAGCACAAAGAATTCAAGGAAAACATGACTTGAAAAAAGGACATGATATATAAGCTGATAAATTTCAAGAAGAGCGGGGTAAAATTATCACAAAAAAATGACAGAATAACTTAGAAGCAGCACAAATGAAAACAGAGATAAAATACAGCATGAGAAAAAGGAAGCCAAAACTTTCAATATGAAATTCAAAAAGAACAGAGAAAACATGGTAGCTATGGGAGACAGCCAAAGAAAGAGAGCAGGCACCTGATTGTGGCCTCTGAAGACCTCACAGATCAACAGAAAACTGAAGAGGGCAGCAATCCCCTAGCCAGTATGCTGCAGAAAAAACTGTAATACAAAAAGGTTGTGAGACTTCCACCATTCACCTGTCTGAAAGAAACCAGAAACATGGTAAGACAGAGAAACAACAAAAAGCCTCCAGCTGCCCACCCAGGGAAAATAAGTCCAGGAGAGGTAAATACAGAGGAGATTGAGGGCAGTAAACATGCTGTATCAGACACGGCCTCATCAGAAATAAAGAAATACTTCCATCACCTCATCAATGAATTTAAATCTGAAATTCTAACTTAGGTGAAGCAAGATATAAGAAGATTAATAAGAGAAATGCTAGGCACTCCTCAAGAAGACACAAGTGGAAGAATGGAGGAACCCAGAGAAAGGAGAGAAGCCTTTGATGAAGAATATAAACAAAATCTAGAATACATGAAACAGATCCAAAGAATATCAGGAAATTTAAAACTCCATTGAAAGATGGCCAAATTTCTTAACAGAAACTAAAGACAGACTTTCAAAACTTGAGACAGATTTGCAATGTATGATCGCCAAAGGAAGGATCTCTTAAAAATAACAAGGAATCAGAAAGTAATGATACAAAGGCTAGAAGATGACAAGAGAATTTGTAACTTAAGAATAAAAAATGTGAATGAAGAACCAGGGACAAATACAAATGAAATAAAAAGGCTATTCACCAAAATAATTAAGGAAAACTTCCCAAGCATAGGAAGCAGAAGGATATTCAGATACATGAGGCATACAGAACTCCAGTCAACTACAACCAAAGCAGATCTACACCCAGACATATAATAATCAGGATCCCAGAAATCCATCACAAGAATAGAATATTAAAAGTGGTCAGAGAAAAGAAACAGATCACCTATAAAGGAAAACTCATCAAAATCACAGCGGACTTCTCAATGCAAACCATCAAATCAAGAAGATCTTGGAGTGAAATAGTCCAAGCCCTGAAAGAAAATAACCTCCAACCCAGATTGATGTACCCTGCAAAACTGTCTCTCAAAATTAATGGAGAGACAAGATTTTCCACGACAAAGAGGAACTGGGGGAGTCCAACCCTGCAAAGAATACTGAAGGACATTCTAGAGAGAGAGAAGAAAATGACCAGGATTCCAGGAACAATGGCAGAAAGGCCTCAATGAAAGAGGCAGACAGTGAAATGAAGGAGAAAAGTAAACAACAATGACAGAAAAGTAGCATAGCAGAGATGAGGCAGAGAAGACTGGCTATATCATTGTTTTGTCTTGACTGATTTTACTTGAATCTGGTATGCTTGAGAATATCAAGTCTGAGAGTAGAGGTAAATACTCTGAAGATGACAAGTTCAATAAGATACCCACTCTGGTTTGATTATTAACTGCCTTTGAAGTCCTATAATGTTTTCAATGTTTGGTTTTTATTAATAGTGCTATGTACTGCTAAGTTTAATTATACTATGCCTGATGATATAGACAATTCTATTGAAAATAACAAGATACATCATAGTAACTACTGTAGATCACCTAGTATTGTGGTTTTATAAGTCCTTTTCATTTCGTGTTTCTCTAGGAATTTGTATTGTTGACTTGTTTTGATCTGTTTTTCCCTCTAATACAGACATACATGTAGAGCCTTATACATGTGTAGAACTTCTAAACAGTTTATGAGAATAGATTATAGTTACTGTAAAAAAGAGAGGAAAAGATAGCATTCTAAAGGATATAACTGCATGTATGTTTAAGTGTGTAGGATTGATGGCCATATTACTAAGTTTTTGTTGGATAGATGAACAGAACTGATTGCAGTCTCACTGTTTAAATGTCTACTTCGTATGCTTTCCTTCTGTAACTTGAACAACTACTTCTAAGAGGAAAATATGTAATTATCAACTAGTGATTTCTTACTGGTGTTTTTGTTTTGTTTTGAAATTTTGTATTATTTCTACTCTCTGTTTCTTTTTTTTTACTTTAAACAAACAAAAAGAAAAAAAATTGTCTAGTCCCATCTCTAAACTACCCATACCTGGTTTCCTTTCTCTCTCATTAATTTGTCTTTTGTCAGAATTAGGAACCTAAGAAGGTAAGGGAAAGCACTTTTTCCCTCCTCCCCTATCATACTGATGATTTAACTAGTGACAGCCAGCAGGGGAAGGAGAAAAATGTGAAAGATCAAATAAGCACATCCTTCAGAGCAGAAGAAGCAAAAAAATAAATCAACACAGAGGGGCTGGGGATTACCTCAGCAGCGCTAGCACCTGCCTGACAAGCATGAAGTCATGAGTTTGATCCCCAGCACTCAAAAAAAAAAAAAAAAAAAAAAAAAAAAAAAAAAAAAAAAAAAAGAAAAAAAGAAAGAGAAAGAAAGAGAGAGAGAGAGAAAGAAACAAAGAAAGAAAGAGAGAAAAAGAGAGAGAGAGAGAGAAAGAGAGAAAAAGAGAGAGAGAGAGAGAGAGAGAGAAAGACAGAAAGGGTGATAGAATGTTTAAGGCATAAAGATAAGCACCAAGACAAATAACATAATCCACTTCACCAGAGATGGCCAATTCTCTTCCCTGGCCTTTTAGCTTGACACACAGCCTGTTGAAATTAGAAGTTGATTTCTCAGCCTCTACTGTAGCTAAGCAGTATGTGCAACTTCACAGAAGTTCCTTATAGAAAGAACTTTTTTCCTTATGATTTTGTTTTCCTTTGTGATACTGAGGATCAAACCCAGGAGCTCTGCACTGTGCTAAAATCCCCAGCCCTTTTTTATCTTTTATTTTGAGACACATGCTAAATTAATAAAATGTTCAGGCTCAGCACAAACTCATGATCCTCCTGCCTCATTCTCCCAGAATGCTGGATTACAGGCATGCACTCCCATGCCCAGTTTATATTTTGGAATATAGAAGTAACAGCTCAAACTACAACAACTTTCCTGAATCATGAGATAATGTTAGACAGAAAACCATCCGTGAGCCAGGCACTGTGGCATGTGCTTATAAACCCAATACAGTACTCAGGAGGCTGAGACATGAGGATGACTGAGATTCCTGGCCTACATAGTAAGACCTTGTCTCAAAAAAACAACAAAAAGAAAAAGGAAAAGAAAAGGAAAGGGGAGATGTAACAAGAGGAGGGGAAGGAAGGGGAAAGTGGGAGGAAGAGAAGGAAAGAGGAGAGGAGAAGAGAGGAGAGGAGAGGAGCGGAGCCGTTCATGACATAGTAATATATTTCAAAAAGCCTGGGTCCCTGCCATTGCTAGGTAGTATACCAGGATCTCTGGAATGACCATCTCCTGAATTCTTGAACACAAGAGAGAAATGAATGTCTATTTTATTTTAGCCAGTTAGTGACTGGCATTTGGTAGTTCTGTGTGAATTGCACCAAATTAATCCTAATTAACATGAATAGTATGAATATTACTTAAAAGAAGACCTGAACAAATAAAATAATGTGGGGTGAGGATGTGGCTCAGAGGCAGAGCTGTTGTCTGACATTCATAAGCCTTGGGTTCTACCCTCAGCCCTAAATAAATAAATAAATAGAAAAAACAGAACATCGTAAAGATGTCAATTCTCCTTAAATTCATATATTTGCAACAAAAATATCAACAGGATACTTTGTGAACTAGACAAGCTAACTGTAGACTTCAAATAGAAAAGAAAAAGAATAGCCAGGAAATTATGTAAAACAAAGGTACTGAAGTAAGAATGGATGTGCATGCATATGTTCTGTTCATTTGATTTTTACAAAATTATAATAATTAAAATAATGTAGTTACACAGCCTGAAAAATAGATCAATAAAACTGAAAGGAAAACCTAAAAGTAATTCTACATACAGGAATTTAGCAAATGATAAAGTTGGTAGTTCAAATCAAGAGAAAAGACAGATTATCCAACACTTTCAGCCATATAATTATCTGGAAAAAAATGTGGATCCTCATCCCAAACATTATATTACATTAAAGTATCATCTTCAGGGATTCAATTTTTTTTGTATAAAACTAAAGTACAGTACTAAAGAAAATGGATACAAAAAAGTTATTAAATAATCTCACATTGGATAAGATATTTTCATATACTACATAAAACTCAGAACTGTACAAGATTTATAAACCTGACTACACAAAAATTAACAAGTTCAAAATTGGAAATGTTATTCCTATAAATATAGAAGGCAAACTCATCAAAAAATTTTCAACCTGTATCACACAGGCTGACATTCTTAAAATATTAAGAATTCTTTATAACTAATAACAAAAACCTATCAAGAAAAGTAAATATAGCTAGGCATGGTGGCTCACATCTGTAATCTCAGCATTCAGGAGGCTGAGACAGGAGGATCACAATGAATTTGAGGCCAGCCTGGGCTACAAAGTGAGTTCAAGGCCAACTTGATTTATAAATTTAGACTGTCTCAAAATTTCTTTCTTTTCTATTTTATTTATTTATTTATTTATTTATTTATTTATTTATCTTTTTGAGACAGGGTTGTGCTATGCAGTTCAGGCTGGCCTTGAACCCACTTTGTAACCCAGGCTGGCCTCAAACTCACAGTGATCCTCCTGCCTCAGACTCCCGAGTGCTGGGATTACAGGTGTACACCACCATGTATGAATCAAAAAATATTTTAAAAATCAAATATATATTGTCATAAAAATATAGAACACTAAACCTGAAAAGAAAGTTTAAGTTCATCTATGTTTAAGAAGTGCAAGATAAAACTATTTTTTAACTATTCAGCAAAGATAAAAACATTTCATAACAAACACATTGTTGTTAAATTAAGGAGGACAGAAAGACTGCCATGCATTTGTTGCAAGAATGTAAGTTGCTATGAGTTCCATCAAAATCAGCTTGATAATAGCTAAAACATTATAATGTACATATACTTTAATCAGATAATGCTACATATTGTACATGTTTGAAATGTTAATTGTACAAGGTTATTTGCTGAAGTGGTTTTTATAATGTTGAAATATTCCCAATATCCTCCACCTGTATTGACACAACACGGATCAAGTAAATAAATACAACCATATAATAGAATATGACATAACCATCATAAGTAAGGCTTTGAAAAAAAATCAAGATGCAGTAAATATGTACCAGTTTCCCTAATGAATGTATTTATTGTGTACTGCAAAGATACTAATTCAATTTTTTAAAGAAAGGCTTCAATAATGAGTATGCCAATTAATTTTTAGAATTTACTTCCAAGAGAATTGTTTGAAGAAGTTTATAGGCCATTAATGAACATGATCAGACATCATAAATTCCTTGATCCTCACTGTACCTTCTACACATTAGAATCTAAAGATCTGATGATCAAAATGATCAATCATCTAAAAGAGAAATGACTATAACTCCTTATGAGTTGGTCAATAGTGTTCAAGTGTCATGTCCAACATTAAAATACAGAATATATTTTAAAGTAGTACTGATGAAACAGTATCACCTAACAATCACTTGGAAAAACTGAGAGAAAAACCTGGAGAAAGGTATTAGATTTTCATAATCTGAAAGCATTATTTATTTTAGTATGTGCTATCTCCCACTTCTTTCTTGAGATTGAGGTTTATGCGACTGTTTTAAAAAAAAACAGCAACACTTTGCTTTCAAAAAACACTTTTTTGCAAAAAGAACTCTTCATCAGTTAAAAATGAAGATTGATTTCTAAAGTTCCCCTCAACTAACATGCTGTTTTGTCTTACTCAAAGTTCTTTACTATGCTCACAGTTTATGTGAAGAAGATTTACACTACTAACTATGCACACACACACACACACACACACACACACAGAGTCACATATGGAGTCACAAATGGATAGAGAGGTGTCTAATGAATTCTTACCTGATAACGTGTTGGCTGATTGAGAATGCTGTTAAAACTGTGTGATTCAAAAACTCTGGAGTTAGACTGAGTGAAGAGGTTTAACTAGGAAAAAATACAATTAACCTAGTAATTAGAATACATTTATTTAGAATCAGAAATATAGTCTATTTTATTCGCCTTGATAACATTTCTATAGTTGATAAATTTTAGGAGAACACTGTGTAGAAGTTGAGTTTTAGAAATGATTTCATACATTTCGAAAAGTAAAAATTAATGTGGGAATATGTCCACATTTATCAAGATGCTGACAATTTGTATTGCAATAGTTCATTGAAACTACATTTTTAAGAGTTAGCTCATACTAAAACCATTTTTTTCTAAGGACCTCATACATTTAGCAAAATACACTCCTAGCATCTGGAAGTCGTTTGATGTGCTCCAACCTGGCCCTGAAACACGGTTCCCCTCCTAGACGTCAACAGAAACACACTACAGATTTGGATGGTACTACTCAGTGTTCTCTTGCCTCCAGATATGGGTCAAAATAATACAACTTTCCAAGCATCTTAGCCTTATACTGAGCCAAGATCACCATGTTGGAGAGAATTGGGCTGAAGAAATTTTGTCTTTTCTCTTTTTTCTCCTGAAGATTTAGGTTTTGAGTGGGTAGGAACAGAAAGAAAGAGGCACACACAGGTGGGCACTGTCCATTTCTTATGTACATGGGTAGAGCCTGTCTATTAGTCCTGGGCACAAGCTACCACCTACATGGTGTGATTCAATCCAGGGCCCCAATCCAAAAGGATGTGCTCACCCTACCATCTGACTCCTCACCGTTCCAAGATGTGGGAGCTAGGGATGCAGAAAGTGGTACTGACAGGCAAAGACCGTCTTAGCTGTTCTAAGGTTATGTCAAGAGAAAACTTTGGCTAACGAAGTTATTTCTCAATTTGCCACTGGAGGTCAGTATCTGACTGTTGGCTGAGGTTAGCTGTGTAGGTTAGCAGCAAAGATTTCTTGAAGCTCCTTCCTCTCTTCTAAAAAAGAAAAACAGAAATCTGGAATTTCTTCCATCTTTTCCTAAATTAAATAGACAGAGAGTACCTATGATTATACAGGAAGTTTAAACAGGTCTATGTACAATTTACAAAGCTCTTTCTCAACAGAGTCAATTTTAGTAGAAGCAGAAGCCAGGCCCTTTTAAGAGCCAACTATCCCACAGTTGAAGGTAGGGTGCATGGAGAAATGGGGCCGGAACCAAACCCCGACTCAGTTGCTGAGCCTGGGAAACAGCCAGTGCAGGAGCAAGAGGAGGCACCTGCAGTGGGAAGATTCTAATTCCATGCTGCGCTGCACTGGCAAGGTGACCTTGTATAAGGGAGCTACCTGAATGGCCTCTAAGGTATCTCATTGTAAACTGGGAGTAATGATGATACCTACCTCCCATTGTTGCATGAGGTGCAAATGCAAGCAAGGCACTTTGTAAACTGTGGGTAAGGAAGGGCACTGATATTTGTCGAGGCTGAAACTTTGTACGCCTCATATATAACCCTTACAATAATCTTTCAGTTTTCTCTCATTTGGGTGAATTCAAATCCAGCTCTAACACTGAAGCTATTTCCTTTACATTACACTGCTTCTGCCTGTGTAACGACAAGGTACTGGTTTAAGTCCCGGCATGTCACGGACGGGGGTCACTTTCATTCTCATAGCTACAATAGCCCACATCTAGGCCAGACAGAAGAGGTAAAGGGCCTTTTCTTAAGGAACAAGATCTCAGGGTTACTACAAGTCTTGAAAACACATGTCTGTCTTAAAAAGGAAGAAATTAAACTGCTGTGAAACTTTTCCCCAGCTTCAACTGACAAAAAATATCTACCTCTGCTCCAGAAGGACTATACTTAACGGAAATAAGGTTAATATCTTGTGGGCTTCCAAAGTACTGTAGCCACACACCATTTTCTAAATTGTAGACAAAAATACATTTTAATGCCTCACACTTGCTCCTAACTGCCTCCTTCTCTATTGTTGTCCATATTCTTATGTTTTATGTGTGAATTCTATCTCTGAAAATTAAATTTATGCTAATCCAGTGCTACCATGAACTAACTTGCTTTGTTACAATTTAAGTGGGACTCAACTGGGACAACTGTACTGTTTTATGTAGAAAAAGGGTATTTATGGCTATTTGAGGGTGTTCTCAGGCCCATATTATTTTATGACAGTAAGGGGAAAAAATGGTTTCGGGGATCGAACAAAGCAAGCACTTATGACGCTGAGCTAAATCCCCAGCCAGGTTTTTTTTTTTTTTCTTGTTTGTTTTTTGCTTTGAGGTAGAGCCTAGCTATTTAGTGCAGGCTGGCCTTGGATTACTATGTATCCCAGCCTGGCCTCGAACTCACAGTTATCTTCCTGCCTCAGTCTCCCAAGTGTAGGATTACAGGCACGTGCCACCACACCTGGCCAAAAAGCTGTTACTTAGCTTGTTAAAAGTTCTCTTCAAGCAAGAAGAGTGTGATGGTGGTGAACTATATAAACAGCGACAGGAAAATCTGAGGTTAAAACTCTTTAACTTCAGAATCACAGTTGAGAAGCATAGAAAACATGAAAACAAAGTGTTTTGCACCCATAAGTACTTTGTTTACTTTTAACAAGTGAAAGAAGCTTTTTGTTTGCTTGCTTTTAATCTGATAATTCATATGAAGCTTTGACCCAAAGCAGGGCATAGACTAAGTGACTTCTTGAAACATTAACATTTATTAAGTATTAGTCTATGACAGAGGATGTGATGGACAGTCACTTCCAGCATCTTCTAAGTTCACACATGAAAATTCATGAACAAACATCAAAAAGACAAGGAGAAAGAGACAAAGCATATATTTCAGGGATTTGATAAGTTTTCAATACCTACCCTGGACTTTGAGTTACCCATTCCCATTTCCAGATCTTTCTGCAGTCTTCTCCTTCTGCATTTGGAAAAGTTAATGATCCGCATGATGAAATAAACAAAGGATTTTGGACTGGGAACCAGGCTGAAGGGTGGAGGTAATGTTTTTCCATCATCGAAATAGGATAACCAGAGTTTTGATCGTGCAAACTTCCATTCTACATCACTGTCATCCTATGTCACAAAGATAGAATATTTAAAACTAAGCATTCTAGTAAATGGTGGACATTCTTGTAGCAAATCTACATTATTATTTGAACTAGGTAACTTATACACATTTATCTGCATATAGCCTCTCTAAGCCTATATAATATGCTAAGTATCATTTTCATGATACTCATTTAAAAACGTCTGTCTCTGTTTCACATGCCTTTGTCTATAGCAGTGATGGTGAACCTATTAGGGACTGAACGCCAAACCATCACCCCAAACCCACTTATTTATTGCAAAGTGTCAAGACTGCAATTAAACCTGAAAACTGAGGTGTTAGTTTAGAAAAAAAAACCCTCCTATATTAACATTTTTTTGCTTTAAATGAAAACCACAGTAACACGTGGGCCATAAATTCACCACCACCGATATTTTAATCCGAATTTCACTGTCACATATTTTAACCAGAATTTCCTGCTCCCACTCAAAGACAAAGCAAAATGTTAAGAAAATTTAGTGACATGGAAGGAAAAGAATATTCATTCCATCATACAAAATATAAAAGCATAAAAATTCTGGTGGGGATGTGGGGGAAAACTTCTACATTGTTGGTGATAATGTCAGTACAGCCACTACAGAAATCGTGTAATTTCCTCAAAAAGCCAGAAGGAGAACCACTGTGTGATCCAGCTATCTCACTCCTTTGTACACATCCAAGGGAATTAAAATCAACAGACTCTAGTTATATCTGCACACACATGTTTATTGCAGCCCAATTCATGCTAGCTAATCTATGAAGCCAGCTCATGGATGAGAAGATGAGAAGATAAACACTATTATAGCCACACAGTGGAGTGTTATTTGGCCATAAAGAAGAATGAAATTACGTCACTTGCAGGAAAATGGATGGAAGTATAAATCATCGTGTTAAGCAAACGAATTCAGAAACAAAAAGATAAGCATCACATATTTCCCCTAATATGCAGGATCTAAACAAACAAACAAACAAACAAGCAAACAAACAAGATGACATGAACATAGAAGCAATATTATTATTAGACAACAATGGTATAACAGGGAAGGGGGGTTACAAGGCAGGGTAATGGAGATGGATATGATTATAACATGAAAAAAGGTGTATCTGTCCTTTATACCTTTTAACCTCAGTTATGAAAATTTTCTCTTTCAACAAAATTATGTTAAACAACAAAAAATATCAATGCCAACCAAGTCCTCTTGTTTAACAATGGTTCCCCGTTCTCCACCCACTCTCCTTTCTTTCCTAGACTCATCCAAGCCAGGTGATGGGCACAGTATTCGGTACTTTACTTTAGAGGCAAAGCAAAAACTGGTATTTAGCCCAATTGCTCTTTGGAGTCTGTGTTTCTGCTGCATGTTCTGAAATGCCACACAAGTTCTATAGTCATCTGGACCTGTCTTCTGTCACTTTCTAGCGCAGCACTGGCCCACAGTAATGGGCATAACCATCCTAACTGATAGAAGAAATGAGGAGGGGTCACCAGGTGGAAGATGCCAGCCCACTCAACTCACACAGCCCAGACCAGTGGCACCATGCCCTCAGCAGGGGTCCAGAGGGTGAGGGTATTTATTTCTGGATGAACAACTATCTGCTTTGAGGCCACTATGAGTTTCTAAAACACACACAGAGATTTGATAGAATAAAAAAAAGCTGAGCACTCCAATGATAGTAGACAAAAAACTGGAGGACATCAGCAAATAAATAGAGCGCTGAAGAATGCTATAAAGTCAAGTCTGACTCCAAAGAAAAAGTGGAGTGATTTCTTGAATACTGAAAATTCTGGCTGGATAAAGAATATCATCCACGTTTGCCAGGCAATTAGCAATTCTCCCATCACAAAGGACAGCCACCTGGCTACAGCCAATACTTTTAGCCAATAATTTCAAAACCGCTGAAATAGATCCTGAGAGAATGCAAAGCAGTAATAAATTCATGCACACCACAGCCTGCTCCTAAAACACACAGGAAGCTATGTCATTACCTGTCCAGGTGGAAAATAGGTGAGGCCAGGCTCCCTCACTTCAGTATGAGCCTCTTTGCTCCAGGAGCTGTGGTTTTAACCCAGGACACAAAAGAAATGTCATCTACTACCAGAGAGACATCTGGGCCAGGGAACAGGCTTACCTCAATTTCTTGATATGAGCTATTAATCATAGCAATTAGCATGTTGAGCAAAACAACCACCATAGTTACATTGTATATTCCATAAAGAACGTATCCAATATTCTCTATGAATTTGTGATCATATTTAAGCACAACTGAAGTCACTTCAGACAACCCAAAGATTGACCAAAACAAAGTCTTGAAACTTTCTTCTACACTGTTGAAAAAGATACACAGTAATTAAGTGACGATTTTCAGTATTAAAAAGTAAAAAGTAAAAACACGTTAAGGTCTGATACTATACAGATGTCAAATGTCACCATGTGGTACACTCCTGTAATTCCAGCATTCTGGGAGACTGAGGTAGGCTTGCAAGTTTGAGCCCAGCCTATGTAACTTTGCAACTTAACAAGACCCTGTCTCAAAATAAAAAAATTAAAAAAAAAAGAAAAGGTTGTAGCTCAATGTGAAGGCCTTGAGTTTCCCCAGTACACCACACACACACACACACATGCACACACACACACACACACACACACACACACACACTTAGAGTCATTCTAATAAACTCTTCAAAATTACTTTCAATAAAAATTCTAACAGAATTATTCTGTCATAATAGAAATACTAATAATAGAAATTACCCTCTCAGTTTTCAGGAACTGTGTCAATCCATAACTTATCTGAAGTTATCATCTAGTGAAAACCCTTTGCACTGAGCAGAAGAAAGCCACAGTCATCACAGTACCCATTCTTTGCTCCTAGAGTTTTAAACTTTATTTTCTGTGGTGATTTAGGGGGCTGGGGGCTTAGCTTAGTGGCATAAGCGCTTGCCTTGCAAGCGTGCCATTGTGAGTTCGATCCCCGGTACCGATAAAAAAAAAAAAAAGAATCTGTAGGTGATTTAGAAATTTACAGAAGATTTTTTGGAGTATATGGAATTATAATTAACATTGTAAACCTACTTCAGAAAAAGCATGCATAAAGAGCTGGGGATTTAGCTCAGTGGCAAGTGTAAGATCCTGAGTTCAATTCCAGGAATAATAATCATAAAAAATAAAACCCCACAAACAAACTTGCCAGGCATGGTGGTACATGCCTTTAATCCCAGCACTCAGGATGTTGAGGAAGAAGATTCACTGTGAGTTCAAGGCCACCCTGAACTGAAAAGTGAGTTCAAACCCAGCCTGAAATGTCACAGTGAAACCCTACCTCAAAAAGACAATTTCATTGCATGATACACAGCTCAGTGGCACAGCACCTGCCTGGCAAGTACAAGGTCCTGAATTGGATTCCTGGTACCCAAGGTGGGGAAAAGTATGCACGAACATATTCCTTCCACCATGGTTTGCAATGGAATGATCTGCATTTAGAACATAAGCAGCCTAAATACCCAGGATTTGGTTTAAATAATGCTGCATATCCAGACGATGAATTCCTGTGCAAACGCTGAGGCGAAAGGAGACAGATCTATCTTCTTGTGCTAATACTGAACAAATAAGATTTTGCAAGTGTGAACTTCCCTATCACTTAATACAAAATAAGGGCATACAGTTACTGATATTCTCTTTTATGCAAAACAAACACCTCTTAAAGTAGCTGAAAGAAACCATTGCTTATAGGAACCAAGTAGAATGAAGAGACTGGGGACTAGGGGTAGGGCAGGAGAGGTTTTTCAGTGTAGACACCTCACCGAATCTTCATCACAAGAACATACAGTTGTTGCTTAGTATCTGTGTGAGACTGGTTCCTGGGTTCCTGGGATATCAACAGCTGTGGGTGCTCAAGTCTATCTGTTATATTTGCACATTACCTGAGCCTAACTTCCTGTACATCTTAAACCATCTCTAGATTACTTAATACAATGCAAACAATGTATAAGTAGGTGTCATATCATATTCTCGGAAAGATAATGACAAGAAATAAGTGGATGCATGGTCAGTACAGTTATATATATTCTTAAGAGTATGCTTGTTTCACAGTTGATTGAATGTGCAAATGTGAAGCCATGGATAATGACTGCATTATCTTCCTAGAAATACTTATTTGGAAATAAAAAGGAGGTAACAGAATGAAAGATCCCTGCTACTTTCCTTTAACTTATATAATCTACTTCCTAATGTTCCTGTCACAGTTAGTACATAGGCCCTCACCCCCACCAAACTGGTTACCTACTTTTGTCTGTTAAATGGCTGATTTTGTCATGTGATTGAGTTACAATCATGACTGAGAACTGAAAAAATAACTCTTAGATAGTTACACATGTCAAATTCTATTGCAGAGAAGTACTCTAAAGTCTGTTTTCCAGAAAATGATTTTTTGGGACGATACTTTAAAAAAAATTTTACAACTGATTCTAACTAATGAATCTTATTGATTTGTCAATGTAATACTAGCTCATTGATTTATTCATGCATTCAACAAATACTGATGGAGGATCTATTAGATTCTAGAAATTTTACTAGGCCCTGGGGATAGGGCATTAGAACAAAGGCTTCTGTTCCCATTGTTACTCTGTATTATGAAGCATTTGATATGTGATATGTGACCAGAACACGTGCTGACAGGAGACAAAGAAAGCTCTAACCTCTGTTTCTGCCATGTTTTCAGCACTTTGACAATTCTCTCTTCCTCCTTCTCTTGCTCCTTTGCAAACCTTCCCACCACTAACTTTTCCTTGCATCTGTAGTAAAAATGGAAAGGATGCCCATGGCTCTGAGTTCCTACTGCGGGCAGAGGGCTTTCTGTAACTCGCTTTAGGTAATGCTCACGATGGCTTTATTCAAACCTGATTGTGCTTCTTCTTAAAATAGACAATGGCACTGAGAAATATTCAATAATTTAACCAAAAGCACTTGCTTCAGAAAAACAGCAGAGACTGCATTAAAGTCCTGGTCTGTCAGATGTTCTAGCTTATGTTTTCTTTTCACTACAACATGCTGACCCCTCTCAAAAGACAGCAAAGAAAATGTACTACATGAAATAAGTTACCACAGAATTAAGGGACAGAGAGCATGGCAGTGGCATCAAGTGTAGGCTCTTTTCTTCCAGTGAGTTTAAACAGATTTTTTCCTTTATTACAATAAGGTGAGTTGCAGGTCTCCTTCACCTTTAAGACTTGGTCTGTACGAACTATTTAAAAATTGATTTCAGAACAATTTAGATGTCTGCAAGAGCTAGATATTCTCCTTTGAGTCTATAGGTCACTTTTTTCCCCCAGTACCAGGAATGAAGCTCACAACCTGGTGCTCTCCAGGCAGGTGCTCATGCTGCTGAGCTATATCCCCAACCCTTCAGTCTATAAGGAACTTACTGAATGTGTAGTTGGTTTCCAGTTGTGGTGTCATAGCAAATGAAAGGAGAGGAAGGGTTTATGGCCTCCCAGATACAAGAGACTCAAATACAGAAATAAGGTCCCATATTCATGATGACCAAATAGGTGAGAAAAAACCTTACAACCTGGCTATCTCCACTCAGAAGGACCCTGAAGGGATACTGACAAAAGAAGTCCAGGGAGACTTCATGGAGGTGAATCTGAAGTGCTGAACCCAGTATGACCATGAGGAGGCAGTGGAATTAGTGTGTGTGTGTGTGTGTGTGTGTGTGTGTGTGTGTGTGTGTTGTTTTTGAGACAGGGTTTCACTATGCAGATCAGGATGGCCTTAAACTCACAGCAATTCTCCTGCTTCAGCCTCCCCAGTGCTGGGATTACAGCCGTGCACCACCACGCCTAGTTGGAATTAGGTTTCTAGTGAGTGATAAGACATTTAGCTATACTTTCAACTGACTAAACTCCCTGCACTGGTTAATAACGAATATATTAAAATAAAAGTCGATGGCTCCTTTTATGAAATAGTACTGGCTGCAAAATGACGAAGCTAAATTTAATGTTATACACAATGTAAGAGACAATGAGTATTTGAAATCTGTATCCCATTCTCTTAAAATAGCTATATCTGTCTGGGAATTTTCCAAATCGTGATCAATTCTGTGATCAGATATATACTAAACTCAAAGAGATGAATTTGTGGAGCAATGCACTCACATGTAAACACTAATTACTTTTTACAGATTTTTTCCTTGCGTTTTCTCTCACCTTGGTAATACCAAGGATTGAACCCAGGACCTCATACTTGCAAAGCAAGCACTGTGCCAGTTAGCTATACCTGCAGCCCCTTTTCCTGCTCTTAAAAACATCCATATTATAATAACAAAATTTTCCTCTGCTGCATCTGGACTTGTTAGAAGCTCTCTTCATAATATCTTTTGAGTTAGATGTACTACTTACGTGGTAAAAGCAGAATTTACTTTGGCCCCAAGGTAGTAAGAATAAAGTATGAACATTCCAATCATAAAGGCCAGAAACACCATAATGAAGAGGACCATGAACTTGAATATGTCCTTCACAGTCCTTCCCAGAGAGATCTGCAAGGGGCCGAAGCTCTCATTTGCAGGGAGGATGTATGCGATCCGAGAGAAGCTGAGCACGACAGCTATGGCATAAAGGCCTTCGGATATGATCTGGGGGTCAGAAGGGAGCCATTTATCTCTAGCTAGAAAAAGGAGAGAAAGAGTAAAGATGGAGCTCTCTATTATCTGTTAACTATGTAAATGCCTTAAACAGGATCTATCTTGTTGGTAGGTGGGTATCAGCTCAGTCAAAACTACTGTAGATTAAATTAACTATCCAAGGACTATATTTATCAGAGACATAACTTCTACATTACTTCCAGTGGGGGCAATACTATCATAAAGATACAATGTGAATTCACATGGAGGAAAACACAATAAAATACAAAAGATGAAGAGAATAAAACAGACTGAGTGCAGCATAATGAAATAACCACTTGTACCATCAATAATTAGATATATTGACCAGGTATTCTGTTGCTTTATAAGCATGGCTGGGATGAAACTTCTTTTCCATATTTGGCAGGGAAGTGAGTTCATCTAATGGTCTGTGCAAGTGAAAAGTCAGACGGCAATGAGGGAGGATGACGCTGAACCCCCACAATGCTGACTATGTGATAGCTGAGCACTGTAACTTGTTCTGGACAGTGTAAAATGCCATGTGGTACAAAAATGTGTACTAAGTTAAAAAATGAATACTTATTGAATGTTTAATATTTATCACACACTGCTTCTCATGATTCTATGGAATCAACCTTAACCTCTTTTCAGAATGCAGAAACCAGGTCTTGGAAAAGTTTGACAATTCATCAAAACCACACATCTAGGAAATAGGGAAGCCTGAACTCACAAGTCCCTTTCTAGGCTACAGATGGTAAATATACATGAATCAATTTAAATACCTACATTATGTTAATAGCCAAGATATATATATCTCACAAAATAGAACCCAAGTAAATTCTGTAATTACAAGAGGGGATCATTAGTTTATTAGAGCCAGGGTACTTGGTATATAGAAATCCTTGCTTGCTTAAATTTCATGTCATGCAAAATCTTGTATTTGGGAGTGGGAGTCCAGCTTTCTTCAATAATGTGAACATGCTACAGGTTCTTGTCACAACATGAGCCCTAGTGATAAGAGTTATTCTTCACAACTAGCACACATGTGGACTCCATGCTTGAGTTTCCAAACTGTAAAGTCAGGGTTATACAATGCAAAACTATATGAAAATTTGTTTATTGTAGCTCCTGAATTGGCCTCAAGGGGAAGGAGGCTATCACTGTTTAATATTGGTCCACTCTGGGCAAGAAAGGATTGGTATCCATTTACCTAGATGTTAGCTGGGGTTTCTCTGCTCTTTGTTATGTAGAAAAGTTTGGCATGAACCCCATCCTGTGCTATGTGAGAAAGCAAAACATTCTCCTGGACTCTTCTGCAGGTTCTCCAGAGGTCACACTCTCATGATTATGGTTAGTACCTACTTCCTGCCTCTGCTGAATTGTTTTCACTTTGTCTAGAGAGCAGTTTAGTGCCTTTTATTACCCAATCTTCTTGAATTTCTCACCACTGCTCATACACATTCAATGTATTTCTCATATTTTAAACATATGATAGTTGTTTTTTACTTGAGGCTTGGCTTTCTGTGGTTTCAGTTAACCATGGTCAACAGCAGTCTGAAAATATTAATTAGAAAATTCCAGAAACTAGTAATTTTTCACTTCAAAATTGCACAGCATTCAGATCACCAAGAAGTCTTGTGCAAACTGGCTCCATCTCTCAGAGGAGCTGAATGATTCCCCACTGCAGCATGTCCATGCTGTAGAGGCGGCCTGACTATTCATCACTTAGAAGGCAACTGGGTTAACAGACTGATTGCCATTGTATGCAGTGTTTCATTTTACCTAATAATGGCCCCAAAGTGCAAGAGTAATGATGGTGGGGATTCTATTATAGTATATTGTTATAAATTTTCTATTTCATTATTATGGGTAATCTCTTACTGTGCCTAACTTATAAATTAAACTTTATCAGAAGTATAGAATTACATATGGAAGAAAAACACAGTCTATTGTTATGGTTTGGATCTGAAATGTCCCCCCAAACTCTCATATGTTTGGATAGTGATTGGATCATGGGGGTGCTGCACTCATCAGTGGATTAGTGCACCAATGAGTTTATATCTGATTTGTTATTAGGAAGTGGGGGTTGGTCAGAAAGCAGGAACCTGGAGGTGTGACCTGGAAGCATGCAGCTCCCTCTCTAGCTAATCTTTCTGTTTTCTGGTGGCCATGAAATAAGCAATTTTTCTGTATTGCAGGTCCTGATGCCATGCCTCTTCTGCAACTGATGCCACCAACACTGAACCTTGAAAAACTTCTGAAACAGCCCAAACAGTAAGGAAAGTGGATACTAAGATCAATATCTATCTATCTTTCTATCTATCTATCTTCTATGTTTCAGTACTACTAGTGGTTTCAGGTGTCCAGTGGGATCCTGAAAAATATTCCCTGGGGTGCTACTGTGCTCTTGATTAGTATTTTATTCCAAAATACCCTTCATGAAACATAAGAAGATCCTGAAGCCAACCACTTACCATAAGTGAAATACTGTATCTCTGGCGGGAGAGTGACTTCACTGAGGTCGCTCTCTTGGACATAACTGTCCACATACTGTTGGGCTTTTGTGGCTTGAAGGAAAGCTAGGAATCTGGCTGTAAAGGCAGCAATGAAGATGGAAAGCATCCCGAAGTCAAGCACATTCCACAACTGCAAAATGTATTCTCTAGGTCCCTCCAGCCAGAGCTCCTTACACTCAGACCACATCATTCCTGTCACAACAAAGGCAGAGGGTAAGGGTTAGGTTTCATGGCTTGGACTGACAAGCTGTTATTCTGTTCAGCACCTGGCAGCATTATAAAATGTGAAACACTGCACAAGGCACCACAAAGCACAGAGAGACTGTGACCACTGAGGTGCTGGCAGTGTTAAATGCAAGAAGCAGGTTCTATTAAGGGAATGACTCATCTCATGAAGTTAGAATTGGAAGAAGCACAGGCTAAGAGTAGCTCAGTAGTAGAGACCTTGTGTAGTAGTCCTTGTGTAGTATATGGCAGGACAAGATGCTGGCCTTGCTAGGAGAAGGAAGGAAGAGGAAGAGAAGGGAGGGAGGGAGAGGGAAGAACTAATCTATTAATTCAGGAAGTGAGAAGGTACTAAGACACACACTGGATGAAACATGGAGGAAATAGAAATACGACTTTGATTTGTAATCAGTAGACAAATTAATTTCAGCTTCCATTTACTAAGTGGAGCAAAAGTAATTTTTTTTCTCATATTACTTAAAACTTTGCATTAACACAGCTACTCAAAATGCATTATTTATTGTAAGGGGCAGTAACAAATATTTTGCAAATGGAAACTGAAAACCTTCGGGACTAAAACAATATAAAGGTCCTCAGTTAAGAGCTGGTGGATTATTTCACCAGTATTTTAACTAACGGGTTGCTCATCGTGGTGAGTTACATTTAAAAACTTATATTTTGTTTAATCATTCAAGTCAGATTTTTGAAACCCAGTAGTTAGGTTCATGTTAATTACATAGTTTATTTAGGGTTAAAGTATACCTTCAGAATGACCTAGGTTGTTCAGTGATTTGGGTGTTTAACTTACTTACAATGGTGATGTTTTCACTATATAACACTTTACATACAAAATTATGATAATTGACATAACTACATTTTGCCAGAAAGTAGTATATGTGAAGAGCTTACCCAGAACCCAGACCATGATTAGCATTTCTGTCCAGGTGAACTGGGTGGTTTTCACCCGGAAGATCTGCTTGGGGTAGTCGATGACGGTGATGTTGGGCAGTGTGGCGATGCCCTCAAACCTGTCAGAGGCATTGAACACGAGCAGGCCCAGGAAGATGATGAACGAAGCTGCATGTGCCACGAACTTCATGAAAGGGCTTCGCAGAATTTTCCCCAGCTGTCATAAAACCCCCACCAAAAGAGAGAGAAAGAAATTTTCTTTTAGAACATTTGGTTTTTCCTTAAGACAGTTACTATCCGGGATAAAATAATATATAAATAAAGGAAGTGGGAACACTTTCAAATCTGCTTCTGTTTATAAAAAGCTACATATTATGAAAACTGTGAAGAGAGGCTTTCTCAAAACTAATGTAATGTCTTTAAACTGTTTCTAAATGTCCACTTTGGGCCAGGCATGGGCGTACACACCTGTAATCCCAGTACTTCTGAGGCAGGAGGATTATTGCGAGTTTGTGGCCAGCCTGGTTATGCAGTGAGGGCAAGACCGGCCTGGACTACACAGTGAGATTCTGTCTCAGAACAAAAATAAAAACAAAAAAACTTTTACAAATGTCCAATTTGTCTCAAGATACTTCATTGTCTGATGTCTTCTCTAAGTAACAGAGTAAAGTCTGGTTCCTGATTTTATTTTTACATGAAAGACTATAGAAAGCCAAAATTCTTAAGGTCTGGGAAAGGAAATTCCAAGCTTGGACTGTGTGATTCCCTTTCTTTTTTTTCTCTTCTTCTTCCTGCTCTTCTCTTCCTTCTTTTGTTGTACGGCAGATTAAACTCAGGGCCTTCTCCCTAGGCTGTATCCCTCACTCCCTCTTTTTTCATTTTTTATTTTGAGACAAAATTTCACTAAATTAACCGAGCTGGGCTTCAATTTGTGATCCTCTTGTCTCAGCTTCCAGAGTGCTGGGATTCGTTGTATAATTCTTTAATGGTCCATAAGTGAAATGTTATGATGAGTCTGTACACTTGTGGAGAGCATTAAAATCCTCTATTGAAAATATTACTGTAATAAAAGTGAATTTTAGTTTTTATTTCTAAATGTTCTAAAATCATTGTACCTTATATAATATTTTACAAGGTAGAAAATACTAGAATTAAGATAAACATTGTTACTACTTCAACAAGAGGGAGACACACAATAATTAAAACTCCTAAGTAACATTATAAACTTAATTAATGTTATTTCTGAATTTAGAAAATAATGCGATAGTACCAAATCACTTCTCAAGTTCAGTTTATAATTATTTTAAAGTGACTATTTAAAAATCCCTTGCAACATAATGTCCTTAAAAGCCCTATGTTCTAGTAGAAATGAAAAACAATTCCTCTTGTCCCCAGGGCTTCCACAGTGCAAGAATTAGATACATTTGGTAGATCTATCAAATAAATTATTATACACATTCAAATCCTTTTTTTTTCCAAAATGTTTCCTTTTTATTTAGACATAAAACACATTTACAGCATGCAGGTTAACTTAAAGTTAATCCTACTTTTTAACTCAATCTGGGACCTTAAAATGTATTGAGGTTGATTTGTTTTGTTTTGCTTTGTTTTGTTTTGAGACAAGCTTTCACTATGTAGCACAGGCTGGCCTCAAACTCAGGATGATCCTCCTGCCTCAGCCTCCCAAGTGCTGGGATTACAGATATATGCCACCACACTTGGCAAGGTTCGTATTTTAAAGGCTGCTAGGTTTGAACTGATGGTCTAGAACAGAGGTGGTGAACTGCACATGTACCACAGCAGGCTGCATGCATCACTGAAAGCTCTAATAGGATTGCTACCACTGGTCTAGAATCTTAATTTGATGTCAACATGCAATGTCAGGATTTTTGAGATGGAACATGACTACACACAGACCAATGTCATATCCACAGACATGGAAAAATAAACAACACATCGCTCTGCTGTTACCCCAGTGAGGGTGCACTGGGGCAGCACACACACAGTGCATGGGATTTCCTGTTTCCCCTAAAGGCTGGTCCTTCAAACCTTTAAACAAGATGAGAAGAAAGCAGCACATTCATGGTCAAATGGACGTGTGTGGAGAAGTCTTGTCCTGCTGCCGCTTCACCGCAGGCTAGGTGGGAGACAGCAGCTGTCAACGGGCTCCAGAAATGGCTCAAGTCCTCCCTTCCTTTCTCTTCTCTGCTCAGCAGCTCTCTCCACACTGTTGGCTGTGCTTTCAAATGTGAATTGGGGGGAGGAACGAGAGGACCCTCTGATGCCTTCTTCAAACCTGATGCAATGTTTCAAGGAATTCAACTGCCAAAAGCGATCTGAACTTTCCAGTTCTTTTCCTCCAGAAAGGAAAATTATGTGGGTGGATTATGGTTTTTGCTGTTCCACATGCTCTTTCATATTATTTATATATTTTAGTCTTTTCTGTTTATGGATCTGAAGAATCATAATGTAGTTTTCCATGATACATAGCAAAAGAACTTAGTCAAGTCATCCAACTTGATCAGAATGACAAACTTTCTGCCTTAAATTGCACTGGGAAACTCAAGAATGAACTGACATGGATGAAAACCCCACACATCCACGGGGCCTGCAGAGCAGGAGGGCCAGGGGAAACTGCCCGGCCAGAAAGTTGACAGATTTCCTGGGTCACTTGTAAGCAGCCTTGACTCATTTTGCCTGAAACAGCCTCTCATTTAAACAAAAACAGATTTCAGAAGATATAAACAAGATTAAAGGATCTGAGAACAGCTCTGCCCTGGCAGTACCCCTCATTCATGGAATACAGATTCTGTTCGCCTGACTCGTGGTACTTTCCACATCTTGCTTAGGGGATCTCAGGCGCAACTCCACATGGGCCAGTTTGAGAAGAGAATAAAGATAGCTAACAAAATGATCAAAACAAACCCAAATCTCCCAAACCCAAATTCTGCTTGTTTTAGAACCTTCTGAAGGAACAAAGGGTTAGGAGAACCTGTCATGTGCAGGCTTGAAGACTTTGGATAACACATGGAAGTGGAAGTTCAAGTGGTTCCTGGGTTAATGAGCTCTTGGTACTCACTCCTGCAGTCAGACTGCCCACTCCCTTTCCCTCCACGGTCGCCTAGTCAATGATCTGCTTATTAAGCTGTCAATGGCATTGGTACAAATTCTATTTCACTCAAGCTGGTTTTCCTCTGTTCTATACCATGGGGATTTTGTCTTAAAAGCCTAAGTCTTTTATGTCTGCAAATGTGATCTACCCTGCTAGTCCCAAATCCTTTCTTATCTCTTATTTGAAATGATCCAGTCATTAAAAACCGGAGCCTGTGTTTTTGAGTCAATTAACATTCAGGATAGAACAGAAGACTTAGGTGGAAGCTTTTTCCTTTCTCATCCCAAAGGGACCTGCAACACCACCACAGAGGAAATGTGTATGGAAGGCCATTACCCTGCTGCAAGGTGCAATCCAATAGCCAATGGCAAGAAACGGAAGGCCCAAGGCCACGACCAGCACAACCAGACATTTGATGGCCACAGTCTGTTCCCGCAGGCCTGAAAGGTTTTCATACCAAATCGTCAAAAGCTGCTGCTGGCAGTTGGGGTGAGCTACAAACTGTGGGGAGGAGGAGAGAGAAAAGGAGGTTACCACATCGTTGCCAATATTTACCTACTGATCACATGTGCATCCAAAAAATATTCACACGTTTTTCCAGAATTCAGTCCTTGGAAAGCTCTGGTGAAATACTTCCTCTTCCTTTCATTTATCAACACTGCTTGATACGTATTAGGAGAACTAATTTGGAAACAAAAGTATAAAATTAAAGTCCTTATTCTAGTACTTTCTGAGGGAAACCTTCCTAGATTCACAGGTTCCTCTATGGAGTTTGGGTGACATCTGGTTTCATTTGTGACAATGTCCATCATCTTGTTGACTGCAAGCTTATTTGCATTAGGGTCAAAAGGAGAAGAAAATCAGTTATTTGGTTTACTATCTACTATCACTAAAAGAGAAATGTCATTCAGTTTCATGGACAGCCCCTACAAAGCTACATGTGTGAAACATAGATGATGTGCCCTATGAACATGCATGTACTATTATTGAAAATCTGAAAAAAATTCACAAAGTGATCAATGAACCTGAGGGTATTATATAGCTCCACATTTGTGCTGCTTCCAGGAACTGACATGAAATACCGTTTCTCTCCTATTTCAGAAATCTGTCCAACTTTTCAAAAAATTGCTTCCTTTAACACAGGTTAAAAAAAAAAAAAACAACATAAACATTTACCAGAAGGTCTTTCATAACTATAATTCTACTCAGGAAAAATGAAAAATATTACTTATTTAAGCCTTGCCATTTGATTGATGGATTGACTGAATGCTATTTGATTTTGCTAAGTCATCCACTGCATGATTTAGAAAGATCAGGATTCCTTTAAGACCCAATCCTTATCTATTTTTTTTACTTTTTAAAATTATTTTTTAAACTTATTTTTGTCCTATTCTTTTTCAGTACAGAATATATTAGCAATTTGGCCCCCATAAAGGTCTCTACACCAGAATGTTGCCCAGTTCTAGCTAGATACAAGTCTGTCTTTGTATGGTCAGGTGCAGTTTGCTCAGATTGGGAATTAGGAAGGGTCATTCAAAAATCAATGAGTCAACCTATTTTTTAAAAGGACTTTTTAGCAATGAAACCAACAATAACAAGTCAAAATACCAAAGTCTTATAAAAAAATAGAATAAACAGTAGCAATGAACCTATTAGGAAGCTACTGTGAAGTGTTTAGAGAACTCTAAGAGAAGCTGCAGTGCTACTTGAGAAAGGGTTTATTTTTCATTAGGCTCTATTTAATGATCCTAATGATTCTCAGGAACCCAGGCAATTCCTCAAGTCGTTCAGCTACCTATCAACAGCACATCTGCAAAGAAGCGAACAGGTTGCCACTCACTGGTGTGGAGTTTCCCAGCCACAATTCTATTTTTAAAAATGCTCACCACCCAGGGCAGGCAGTGGGAGCCCCATTTCCCTGTCTCCACTGCTGCCCTGTAGCCCACTGTGTGTCCCTCCCTTGGGGGAGTCCACAGATGAATGCGCCAGCAACTGCCGCCCTGGGCCACCATGCGGGATGACTTGACAACCCACTGACAGAGGGGTGAGAGTGCACTGACAAATACAGGATTTGAAATACTTTACTGAGTTCTTTGCAATGATGCTAACAGATAGCATGTGAGAGATTTAAAACAAAGATGCCATCTCTTCTTGTTTGATTATTCACTATAAAAAAAATCATAGTCTTACAGGACTGACTATACCCTCCTTCAAATTCATATGTTGAAATCATAACCCCCACTGTGCTGCAGGAAGATGGGGCTCTCATGGTGGGGATTTGCCCTTGTAAGAGAAACCCAAGGGGCTCCCTGGCCCTTTCTGCCTTGTGATATACAACGAGAAGTCAGCAATATGCAGCTCAGAAAAGGGCCCTCACCCGGACCTCACTGTGCTGGCATCCTGAGCTCAGACTTTGGCCTCCAGAACTGCGAGAAACTCATTTTTGCTGTTTGCATATCACCCAATCTATAGTCCTCTTTTATTGGCAGCCTCAAATGACAAAGATACCTATTTTATCATTTCTTTCAATTCAGTGATAAAAATCCCAGGTCCTGATAGTCAATAGCCATTGCTGGTGCTATGCACATATCTTCTTTCCAAACCAAGATTTCTCCTTCTCCTAAGGTTGTGATTTTGGAAGACAGTATTTCACACAGCAATGCAGTCAATATTTGAACTCTCAGTAAGAATCTGTGGATATAATGAAGGTTGAAGTCTTCCTAGTGTTCTTGCTAAGAATTCTAAATGTCCACTTTTGCCCTGCATACTATACTTGGATCATTGCTCTTTACTATATCTGGATCATTTCCTTCATGCTTCACTCCTCCCTCTACAGTTCTCAGATATCCATCTCATTTGTTCATTCATTCATCGAGATGTCCCAAATCCCCATTCCCTGATGTCCTGGGCTTGTGCTAGCATCAGTACAAAAGGATAAAAGTGGGAGTATCGCCCTGTACCAAGTGATGAACAGTCAGTGATCAAGGGTTCAAAGCAAGCTTTTGACAAACGCGAAGACTTACACTTCATGCCTGTCATGATGTTAAGAATTTAAAACATTGTAGTCTTAATTTGAACATTTGTCCAAATGTATTTAGAGGATCTGCATTTGGGGGAGGATCTGCACAGCTATTCCTGGTGAACCAGTCAGGTTAGGCTTAGGGTGAGGAATTGTACATACAAGAAAAGCTACAAGTTGAGCATCTAATATTACATTAGCTTATTATTTGTGAAGTCAACTATGCATTTTTTCATTTAAAATAAGCCAAAGGAGGGCTGGAGATGTAACTCAGTGGTAGAGTGCTTGCCTAGCATGCACAAGGCCCTGAGTTCAATCCTCAGTACCACACACACACACACACACACATGCACACAAAAAGATAACTTTGCTGGGGATTTAGCTCAGTGGTGTAAGTGCCTGCCTGGCAAGCGTGAGGTCATGATTTCTATTCCTCGTATCACAAAATAAATAAATAAAATAAAATAAGCATAAGGTTTCTGTGAGACTCAAAATATCCACAAAGTTAAGAGACAAGTGGAAATGTGTTCATTTGGACTGAGGGACAAATTTCTCATTGGGGAGGGCCTGCTTTCTATCATTTGAATGAGTCTCCTCCAAAATGCAGATGTTGGGCTGGGGGTATAGCTCTGTGGCACAAGCTCCTGCCTGCCCTCGTGAGGTCCTGAGTTTGACCCTTGGTGCCAATAAAATAAAATAAACAAAATGCAGATGTTGCCAATATGATATTGCTAAGAGATGAGGTCTTTAACAGTTGACTAGAGGCAGGTGCGGGTGCCATGATGTGTACTTCCAGTTCCACCTATGGAGGAGGCTGAGGCAGGAGGATCCCTGGAACCCAGAAGTTTGAGATTATCTGGGTAATACAGTGAGAGGCCATTGCTTAAACAAAACAAAACAAAACAAAACAAAACAAAACAAAACACAACAACAGCAGCAGACAGAGATGATTGCTCATGAAGGTTGCCAACTCATTCAAGTGAGTAAGGCTCTTACAAAAGTTCCATCCATGCGAAGACAGAGTATTCCATCTCTCTAGAGGATGGATCCCTTACCAGACAAGCAAAGCTGCAGGTCCTTGACCTGGGACTTACCAGCCTCAGAGCTGGGAGAAAGCACACGTCTGTTCATATACATTGCCCTGTCTCAGGTATTATGTTATACCCTCACCAATGGACTAAGACTTTGCTCTTTCTTCAGTTTTAAACTCTTATGGACAGAAATACTAATGTTGTGGTAAAACCCCTCTTTCATACTCAAAGCTAATGCTTAAATCTGAAATGTGCTTTATGGCATTAATTACATCTCTATTAAGTTGCACAGCTTGAAAGATTTGATAGAAATTAATCCTTTCCATATGACATACACACACTGTTGAAACATTTAACTCACTAGGACTTGTACAACACAGTGCAAACACTTACTATATGTCAAATACTAGCCAGAATCATGGTGTCTACTGTTTGCTTGTTGGTCTTTAAAATTCGGCTTAACAGGCATATTTCTCATACCATTAAATCTATTTTTCCTCATTTAAGGTACTATGCCAACACACAGATGGTGTCAGTTTCTCTTAATCCACACAAATAGATTTTCCTCAATGACTTATAATCCTAATACAAGTTCATAAGAGGTAGTCTAAAAAAGAAAATAAAACCAATACAATATTAGCAAGCAATCCCAGAAAACTAATCCTTCTGGGAAATGAGTTTTGCTCTTTTCAGTGACTTCAAATAGGACAGTGACCTTTATCTCTTAAAACTGCTTTACTCCCCCAAAAATCTCTTTATGCTGCCATACCAGTCATAGAAAGTTGCGTAAAGTTTTTATGCTGTTTCCTAACTTCAGTGGACCAGTAAATTGAAGTCATTACAAAAATAATATCCTATTTGAGATTTTCTGATTTACAGGGAAAATGCTTGACACCCAAGAAAATTTCAATGTTTCAATGGAACAAAACTACCATTCCATTCAGAACAAAATTTTTTTATGCCAAATGACAAAGAGACTGTACACTGAACCACCAATTGGGCAAGGTACAGAAAACAAATAAATTTAAACTAAAAAAACCAAAAAACCCAAAACATGTTCCAGTCTTTCCATCAAATCAGCCATTCTAAGAATTGTCTTGATGTGAATACTGTTGTGTAAAACTACGGTAGGAGCATTGTTCTTGTTCTTAGTGACAATGTTAAATTGTAATTGACAAAATTTAAAAGAAAGTATACTTGAGAATGAAAATTAGACAATGCAATTTCTTTGTAAAGTTCACTGAATGGGGAAATATGAACTGAAAACTTACACCGCACATGCTCTGTACATGCCTACCAGATTTTCAAACTCACTGAGTGCAAAATGTTATTATGTCTCAGTGCCCAGTACCAGAGGGCAGAAGGCTGCACAGTGCAGGCTAGGACTGCACTGGCCAAGGTCTGCATGCCCCAAGCTCTGTAGCACATCCCTCAACCTCACGGCACTGCTCACATTCTGGACTTTCCCTGCATGCTGCCTGCCCAGAAAGTGGACACACAATGGGTAATTTTATGTATTTATGTAATAAAATGCTGCATGTCCCTTTTGAAAATGACTTTCTACACTTAAATCTAATACTCAGAGAAAATAGGAATGCAGGGAGGAAGAACTAAGGAAATTATTTTTTGCACAAGCTTGGTTTCACACATTCAATGGTCTACCACTTTCTATTGTCAAGTATCTATCTTGAAATTTCCCCTAGTAGACATAACTCCAGATAGAAGGTAGAACTCTATGTTATTTCTGTGGAGGAGGAGACTGAGGTCAGCTTCCTCAGTAAGAATTAAAATTCAAATCCTTTGGGGGGCAGTTGTGATTATTCTAATCATAAAAAATAATTTTTTTTGTCTAAAAGTTGATTTCCTTGCATCTGTTTTCAGAAAATCAAATTTCACCCTTTTGCTTTATTCTGTTCTCTTTTTGTAGAATGCAGGTATCTATAAATAGTAGTAATGTTTATCATACTTTTGATTTTATCATTTACCTTAGATCCCCCAAAATTGATTGCATATTTGAATAATCTTCAAAATCTACTGTCTGATAGAAAAGACACAAGCATACAGTTGCTCATTTCATCAACAGCACTGAGAATTGTAATTATTTTATTCTTTGATAATTTGAGAGAGGATACATGGTATTATATACAATAATTACTAGAGGAATAATTGAAAAATTGAAATATGTTAGTTACCTATTTGAATTTCTGTGAATGACCTATTCAAGACCTTTGCTTATTTTTCTATAGGGCACTGGATTCCTTTCTTAGAAATTTCTGTAAACTCTTCAGATTTTACAGAATATTGATCATTCCTAAGTTAGAAGAGAGAAAAATATTTTTCCCACTTTGTCCTTTACTAATTTATGATCTTTCTGATATAAAGAGGTTTTACATTGTTTATGATCAAATTACTTATAGTTTTGAGATTTCTTCAGAAAGCTCTTTCTTCTAGAAACATTAAATTCATGGTCATAGATCTCAGATTTCGGTGTTGCATATTTTCATTTTATGTGTTAGCTGTCATTGAGCTTTGTAGGGATGCAGTGAAATCATAGTTTGATCCTCAGGAAGGCCTGACTCTGGGAACTCAGTCCAGATAGAAGCCATTTGACTCAGAACCAAAGCTGGGAGATCTTGGGCAGGAAGTAGAGGAAAGACTTCCTGGGTCTCATATGGAGCCTAAATAACTTACCATTACATAAAAATAGTTTATTTGGTGGAATTTTGGGTTGACTTAAATAAACGTGTTTATTATGTTTGGGGGAGTGTCCATAACATATAGTTATTTTGAAATCTCAACGGATTGTACATGGCATAGGCTACCTCTGTGCCAGTGGGGAAAAGCATCATTTTAACCTGGGAAGTGGTTTTGCTTAGGTACTGGGAATGAGACCGTGGGAAAGGAAAACTTCAGCAATGGATGGACATGCTGTTTCTCCCCTTTGCCAGAGTGGAGATGGGTGAATGAAAAGGAAGGAAGCCTTTGAGAGGCTGAAAGGCAGAATAAGGCTGTACTGGGAATTCTACCATAGCATCCTCACATGCAATCATCAAATGAAGATTTTAAATCAGGTACTTTGATTTTCCTTTATGACATACAATAAAAAAAAGTAGAAATGTTTGTAAAGTCCTAAATCTCCTTTCAGTTCTAAATTAAAAAAAAATTTTTTTTGGTTTTCTGGTGGTCAGCTGATAGCAAATTTATTACTAATGATACCTCATACATTGTAAGCTATGTACTAGTTTGCTTAAAATTAACATTCAGGAAGGCATTCACTCTGCAGACAGTTTGGTTAACAGAAGCACAACTGTAGATGAGCTGTCTCTGCTAATATGACACTTTTAAAGCAATGATAAAAAGCCAGTGACAACTAAAATCAATTCTCTCCTTTCAAGTGCCAAAGAGAAGAGATACGCATTGCACAATCTGTGAATATATGTCCAGACAGTTTTCTAAAAATGGCTTACTATCAATCTTCTTCAAAATTTTCTCATCCCCTAATATAGCAAAACCCTCAACTAGCAAGACTAATCTGAGAGGAGTTTGATAATTTTCTTGAAAAGTTATTTTAATTCTGTGAAAGTGTGTGTGTGTGTGTGTGTGTGTGTGTGTGACTGGAAGTTGAACCCAGTTCTTTCACACTGAGCTGCATCCCCAGCCAATTTCTACCTTTTTATTTTGAGACAGGGTCTTGTTAATTTGCTAAATTCCCAGGCTTGTGAACCTCCTGCTTCAGCCTCCCAGAGTGCTGGATAACAGATATACATACACAGGATTACAAGTATACCAGATTTACTTCAAGCTTTACTGAGACTCTTCCAATTTGATTTTCTTATGAAAGAGGATAAATCTATTATTAATGGCTGACCAAAAGTACATATGTGGAACTCCACTGTGATAGAGAGGAACATGTGTTTGCTTGTGTGTGCGCACGCACATGTGTGCATGCAAGTATGTGTGCATGTGTGCCTGCATATGTGTGTGTGTGTATGTGTGTGTGTATGTGTGTGTGTGTGTGTGTGTGCGCATGTATGAGCATATGCAGAAGTTGGCAGAGGGAGACATTGCTCCCTCCTTGCTTGGTGCTAGGCTGCAAACACTGACTTAGATTCCAAAGGCCAGCGGTGTGCAGCGGGACTGATTTGGAAGAGGCTTTCTGATAACAGGTAGGATTCAGCACCCTTTCTGCTGATGCCGGTTCGGGCCATCCACAGCTGAGGCAGAATTATTTGGCCACAGAAACTTCCTTACCAAGTCAGTTCTGGGCCTGGCTCTGGGTAAGGCTATTGGAAGAACAGTGTAGGTAGACTTGTTTCTCTACTTCTCTTTATGGGTCTGTGAGCATCCCAACATCTTGTACTATATTCTTTTTGCTTAAACGGTCTGATCTTAAGGACTGGAAACAATATGAAGAAGATGAGATTTGTCTTTGGCAACTGAACTGGCTTCAGAGTGATTGTATGAATTTTCGTAATGTAGGTATGTTACTATCTGATGCTTGCAGAATAATTGCCATGTACTAATTACACACATGATGTCATGTAATCCTCAAACCACAGAACAGTAGATACCATTACTGTCTCCACTTCACTAATGATTGACGGGGGGCTTGAAAGGCCAGTGACTTGCCCATGGTCATTTGGGGAACCATGGTAAAATCAGCGCTCAAACCTTGCAGGCTGGCACTAAAGCCTTCCCCTTGCTCCACAGCACACTGCTGGAGGAGCAGAAGACTCGCTACTCACTGAATGACCAGCTCATAAAACCATCTGTTCCTTGATAACAGCTTACTTCTTTGTGATTTATTGCTTCTTTCAAGTACAAAAATAATCTCACCTGACAGATTCTATATAACTAAGTTTTTATTATAGTGAAATAAATTTTGTGTCAATTATTTAATAGGCTCATGCAAACTAGCAAATCAATACACACACATATGGTTTGGGGGGAGCAGTCATCAGAATCAGCAATATAATCCATACTTTTTATTTCTATCGCTTGCATGTGCACCTCTATAGTGGGTGACCTTAAAGGAAGTCATTTAAGTTTGGCAAACCTCAGTTCCCTGTGCAATAGAAATTTCATCATCTATTTCACCTATTTCATAGCTTAAATGATTAACATAATATAGGTTTGCTGCAAAGATTAACATGAGAATGTATGTAACAGTATGTATGTAAATGTATAGAATAGATATAGATATTAGATATTAGCATTAGTATTTAAATTAACACTTTCCAGAGTGCTTCTGTCGAACTCAGTGCATTTGACTCGAACAAAATCCTGAGATATATGAGGTATCATTTCCTTCTACATGAGGAAAATGAAACAAAGATTTATGACTTAGCCAAGATCCCATATCTCTTAATAAATGGAAAGGACCAGAACCTAGATATTTAACTTGGAACTTTACCACAATTCTTCACTTAATCTCTTTTATGAATGAAAAAATAAATTTATCAATAGTATCTACCCTAATTACTTTTAAAATGTCCTGAATTATGGCATCAATTTTGCACATTTGTGGATGGAAATGGCTTCCTCACCTTTTTTACTTCATACTTAATGGCAAGTTTGACACGACTCAGCGAAGCTTTATGCCTGTGCACTTCCAGAGGCTCTGTGGATTCCAGATCTCCATTCAGAATGGCTTCCACCTCTTCTGAGTCCCGGCAAAGATCCAGTACACCCACTACAAAGTCTTTGCATTGCATGGACAGCTTCCTGTAGTCGTTCTGAAAACAAGAGATTTTGGGATTAATGCCAAGAACTTCCTCTACTTTAATGGAAAGCATTTAGGGTGTGTGTGGATTAGGAAAAAGTGTCCCTGGATGCAAACCTTGCTGAGTCAGACACAGGCTGCATTTGTCCCCTACCTCCACGTCTTCCTAGGTGGATTTCCTTCTTTAATCTGTCCAATTATGTTTAATCAGCACTGAAAATGGTAGGCACATGATCTCATTTATATGCAAAATCTAAAAATGTCAAACTCAGAGAAGTTAAGACTCAAATGGTGGTTAGCTAGAAGCCGGGGGCAGGGTGAGGGAATGGAGAGACACTGGTCAAAGGGTACCAAATTTCAACGAGACAGGAGAGAAAAACTTCTGATATCTGCTGCACAGCCCCTGGGTATCATTACAACAACATACTGTATGTTTTCAAAATTGCTAAGAGTAAATTTCAAAGTTGCAGCACAAAAAGCAAGTGAGGTGATGGAGGTGTTAACTAGCTGTTAACTAGTATAATTTAATTACTCAGCATTACACAAATATGCAAAACATAGCATAGTATCCCATCAATATATACAGTTGTTATTTTTCAGGAAAAATTTTAGCTAGGAATTTAGCTTGGGGGTAGCATGCTTGCCTCGCACACACAAGGCCATGAAATTGATCCCCAGCACTGAAAAAAACTGAAATTTGCTTCAAAAGAAAAACAGCATTATGTAACTGATTGGTTTGTGTTAATCAATGTTGGATAAATCCCAATGCTAAAAGATGAATGAATTAAAAAGAGTTTGGTCTCTTTTGCACAAACAATACTTATTATAAAACCAAAACAAGACCATTTCTATAATGGAAAATTTCCAAAAATGGCAATTTGACAAACGAGATTGACTATATATGAAAACAGCTTGTTCAATTTATTATCCTTGTTGGAGTTTTTTTTTTTTCTTCTCAAAGCACAGCTATGAGACTCATAGTATCAACAGCACCTGGGGATATGTTATAAAGGCAGAGTCTCAGACCCTGCCCCAGATGTCCTGATTAGAAACTGAGAAAAGACCCAGCAATCTGTGCATTAAGCATCTTCCAGGTGATCCTGACCTAAGTTAACATTTTAGAATGACTGTTTTGCAGCAAATGTAAAGAGAAGGGTAGAAAACCATCCCTACAAGGAGGGATTATTTTCTGGCTCATCTGAAGGGCATATTGTCGTGCACTGCAGAAGCATTAGAGAAATGTCTGATTATTTGTAATTGAATTCTCAAGGGTTACAAAATGTCAATACCTGAGAGAAAAATTTCCAGGCCACTGGAACTAACACCTTGCTAAAAATAATCTGTGAATCTTTAATTTTATCTGCATATTTATATAGTGCCAGGGACAGTCGGTAGCAGCCCCTATTAGCTTCTCAATGGAGCTCTATTTCTAGCCCATTGGTTCCAGTTAAGGTCAATGACCATCTCTTGGGGAAGTGTCTCACTTTTGAAAACCCCAACTCTACCTCTATAACTTTCAGCAAAATTCTAGTACATTAAGAAAGTTAGCCAGATAATGATTTAATTTGGTACACTTACACAAAATAGAATTCCTCATTTTAACATGCTCTGAGACATTCTATGTGTCTACATAACTAAGTAAAACTGAGCATTGCAGAATTTCTGGTGTTCCAAATATCATACTTTTAAAAAAGATATGAGGAATTCCAATTTTCTTCTCTTAAGTAAATTAATTTTATTTAATGGGCAAAACCACATCACCAACTAAAACAAACAAAAAGAGCAGAGAGACTGTTTAAGCCTACACAGACCAGAATAGTTTCCATTTCAGATATCAGAGTCTCAGATAAAGAACAGTTACGGTTAATCCTTTTCCCCTCATAAGGGAACAGACAAAATGAATAAAACTTCAATCTTTGGTTTCCATTCAAGCTGGTACCATGCAACAGATAAAATTAATAAAATGTTCAGTCTCTGGTTTCTATGCAGAGTGTCAGTTAAGTATCCATCTGCTTTCCATTCCTGAAAGACTAATGAAATATTTTATTATAGCCTACAGAAGTATTAAATCCATGCCTGTTTCCATATAAAGCTCCCCTTTTAATACAGTTTTTTAGATGAAATTTTTTCATGTTATTCTATAGTTCAGACTGTTCTGTAAGATTTGTTGCAACACAAGATGGCCATTTTCCTACTGATCACAAATAAAAGAGGCTATTTTCCATGCTTTCAAGAAAACCTGCAGCAATACCTAAATACTCATTACCTTTAAAACCTACAGCAATATTTTTTTCTTCACAATTAAAACAGTTCCTGCTGGAAAAAGTGTGTTCCTCAAGTACAGGAAACAATCAGAAACTGAAGATAACAGTGACTCTTTTTGCTTTGTCTTGTTTGACATGAGGTTTCCTTATGCTGCCCAGGCTGACTTTGAACTCTTGAGCTTAAGTGGTCTCCTGCCTCTGGCTCTGAAGTAGCTGAGACTACAGGTGTGCAACACTATGCCCAGATAATGGTAATTTCTCTTATTGCAGTCATGGGATACCATTTTTTAAACCTATACAATGTCAAGTTCTAGCTAAAGACAATGGCTTTCCCCTTCCATTGCAAACACAACCAACCCTCTAAAGTCTTCACCATGAGGTCCTGCTAATGTGACTTCACAGCTCAGACCACTTTTCAAGTCTGCATTTTCTAACAGATACTTCTCAGTTTAGTTTTGCTTAATGGCTGTCACATACCCCTTTTTCATTACCACAGCCTTCTATGAAGGGAGCAGGTGGGCCTACTGTGCATGTCGCAGAGCAAGAACTCAAAACCCCAAGGACCTGCTGTGGTGGAAGAATGATGGAGTTCAGTCTTCTTCAGATATTCAATGCATGTGGTTCAACTGCCAATTGAATCTCTTCTTTTATTCTTAAGTGATAATTTAATTCTCATGAAAATTCAACTCTAAGCAGGCATTGTTCTGTTAGGTCCTTTCTCTAATAGCAAAAAAAAAAAAAAAAAAAAAGGCAGGATAGTGCAATGGTTAAGTTTGCTTTAGCAGAGAATCTGAAGCCAATCTGGGCTCAAATACTGTTTACACAATAGCTGTGTAAACTTGTGGTACTTATCTAACATTCCTGATGAGAGACGCTGTGAGGATTAAATGCTCAGAGCATGCTTGGAACACCATAAGTACCATAGAAGGGCTTCAATATTATTAGGTGTATTATTTTAGATACAATACTTGTAGATACCATACTTGGGACTAAGACCTCAGACACTAAATCCAAGTTTGGCTAAAACCTTTGTTTTCTCATTTGTAAAATGAGAGGTCTGTATAACCAGATGATTCCTAGAGTATCTTACAACTATAAAATGTTATCTTGTTTTGGACTGTATTCATTTTCCTTCTTTCTCATAGCTCTGCTTTTCTACTTTAAGGAGAAGAAAAATAACGCATGAGTTTTCAGTAAAAAAAATCTGAGGCTTTGCTGTTGTTTTTTTAAAAAAGGAGCATCGCTGACTCAGTCAGAACTGTGAAATTTGAATGTGTGTTCTCACAGCTTAATGAATGACAGGCTTCCTTGCCACTGAAGAAGGCAACTGGACCTGGAATTCATCTTGTCCAATACGTGATTTCTCAGAATGGTCTGTCAGCATTTGCACATCCAAAATACATCTTTAAGAACCTGTCACAAGGCCATCCTCCATTAATTTGTCTAAATCTATATTCTAGAACATTCTACCTCTTAGGGTAATGACCTTCAGATGTTTTTGGCACTATGCCTACTTTATTCCTTAAGGAACTTGGATAGCTGCATGGGGGACTAACAATCCTCTCTGAAGCACCCATCTGAAGGCAATTTGAGGGGTGAGATACTAGCTATTACAGGCCATTGATAAAAGGAGCATAAGTGGCTAAAAGGGGAAAAAAATCACCTCTCTTTCACTAGGGAGCGCATTATCTATTTTTTCATTTCAAGGCTGGTACTTTGAGCTCCAAGTCCCTATGGAAAGAATATAGAGAACACCACAGAACAGGGCAAATTAGGTTACCTGCTTCCCTCAGAAATGAGCTGCACTCGCTCTGCCCTTTCAGAGCTCAGAGTCTCTGGGTCAGTGCTCCAAAAGCACTGTGTTCTCAGTCTGTCTGACGCTCTAACAGACAGACATGAGCATGGGATGAGCAGGCATAGGAGTGAAGGAAGGCTTCTAAGAAAGGAGCAAGGATGTACACAAAGATAGAAGGAAAGGCACAGTTAGAGGACAAAGTCTCGCAGTCTTTACACATATGACATCTAAAGAACTTTCCTCATTTGAACTCAGAAAGGGGATGCACTACTCAAATGCTTGCCAGAAAATCCTGAAGAAGGGAACGTGAGATTTAGACGATGGTTATAACCTTAGATATTTGGTAGTCTAATGGCTGTCCTCTAGGTTGTGTTTTCTCCCCTTTTTATTTCTTTATTTGTGATATTTTCTCACTGTTGAGGTTATCAGAAGTAACTCTAAGTCAGAGTAAAGGTGATTCTAAGCATTACTAATATGGATTTAGTCATCTGTAGGGGAAAATGATAAATAACAAATTCTCTTACCATCACTTCACTTAGGGGACTTCTTTGGGTAGAACTGCAAACATCGCCATCTTTAGTAAATCATTAAAATATAATCTTAGAAAACATCCTCTTTTATAGAATCTCTTTTTCAGACTTTCAATACACATGAAGCAAAGTGCATGAAAACAAGATCTATGTGACATTTGAAATAATGGCAAATAAACTTAGGATTATGTTTTTAATACTATCTCAAAATATAGAAGTGATATTTAGAAGTATTTTATCCAAATACTTTTCTCACTCTCTCTTGAATTTGGCATCCACCAGAATTTTGTCTTAAAAATGTTCCATTTTGGATATGAGAAAAGAAATATTTTCAAATACCACACACTGTTTTCAAAGTGAAAAGATACAGGATGACATTTATTTTCTTCTTTGTAGTTCCCTACATTTTCAAAGTTTTTTATAATCATTATGTGTAGCTTTTGTGTGAAGAAAAAAATGTTCTAATGAATGAGCAAAATTTTACTAAGGACACAATGAAGATTGATGACTATCTAGGGAGTTGGTTTTGTTAAGGAAAGGGAAGAGAAAACTACTCTTCCTGGTTTTTTACAACTCCAGAGGAAAGGAGATTTCCCTTCCTCTGAATTATATTACTTGCTGCACTTGAATAATTCTCACTTAAACATGAAAAACAATATTAAGATGGGAAAGACAGAATGCACTCTTTTCTATGATGCAACCCCACAATACAAAACCAGGAAGAACAAGGAGGAGAAGAAGGAGGAGAGGGGGAGAGGGGAAATTAACTTAGCATCCAGAAAATAAACCAAGAAATTGAGGTCTATAGTTTTCTTCCTAGGCAGAAAACTAGAGACAAGAAATTACTGAGAAGAGTCTGACTGATTTTTACTAGAATTATGAAATAGCCTTTTGTTATAGATTTAATAGCTAGGATCATTCAAAATATATAAGAGGATGTGATGATTTAGTAAAAAATAAAACGTTTTACAATTACTATATAATTTTTATAAAAATAATACTATTTGACTGAAGATGTTCAGAAAGTTCATGTGTTAAAAAAAGAAAGTTTGCAGGGAAGAAGAAAAAATTTACTTATTAAAAAAAATCCACTGAAGCAAACCACTTTGCTGTCCTTGGGTTTCTGGGTTGACCTGCCATCTATGCCTCACCAATCCAAATATATATTTGAGAAATTGAGGAAGAGGAATTTGTCACATGCAAGACATTAATAGTATTTTATACTGGTCTTAGATTTTTATTCTAAAAGTATACAAGGTCGGGCCCACGAAAAAGGCTTTCACAAGCAATCGGACCACAGAAAGGTGCAATGGGAGGTCGCCTCCAAGCAAAGACCTGGCATTACACTACCTCAGAGTACACGGTGGGGTGGGGGTGGCAAACAAAATCTGACACTCTTTTGTGCTGCGTGCCACCATACAACTAACCACGAAACAGGGCAAAGTATTTGCAGGCGAGAGACGGTCACTCCAAATCCCTCCTCTAAACAAAAAGGGGAGAGACTTGATTTATTTAATGCTTACCCAGAACAGAGTGGCATCATAATTAAAACTTTCTGATCAGCCGGGCGTGGTGGCTCACGCCTGTAATCCCAGCACTCAGGAGGCTGAGGTAGGAGGATCATTGCGAGTTTGAGATCCGCCTGGGGTACAAACTGAGCTCAAGGCCAGCCTGAACTGCATAATGAGGCCCTGTTTCTAAAAGACAAAAACAAACTGGGGATTTAGCTCAGTGGCTTAAGCGCCTGCCTGGCAAGCGCAAGGTCGTGAGTTCAATCCCCAGTACAAAAAAAAAAAAAACAAACCTTTCTGATCGATCGGAATAAACACATCCCCAAAGCAAACTTACCAGAGCACTACCGTTGGAGGGGTGGGGAAGGGATCATCGGAGCAACTCTAAAATCCTCTCCCAATCCCTGGTGAGCTGAAATCCCCGATCAGAATTGACTCCTAAGCAAATACAGAAGACTGACCCGGAGCCAACGGTGCGAGGCCAGGGGCGAGAGCGCGCGGCGGGCGGGCACCGGGGCGAGCGCTTACCTTGAACTCCTTCTCGATGTTGGCCAGCTTGGCCAGCTCGTTGCTGAGCTCCAGGGCCGTGAGCACCGGGTCCTCGCTGGACAGCGACAGGTACGCGGGGCTGGCCAGGCCCTTGTAGGCGTTGATCCTGGAGCGCGAGTGGCTGAAGGAGTCGTGCCGCTGCTTCTCCGTGCAGTCCCCGCACTTGCAGAAGTAGTCGTGCGGCCGCTCGATCCGGGCGCCCTTCAGCAGCAGCATGTGCACCACCTCGTACTTCTGGCAGTGCGCCGCCAGGATGATGGGCGTGATGTCGGGCGAGAAGCGCGTGCCGTCCTCGTCGTAGGCGTAGAAGTCGTCGTCCTGCAGCTCCTGCTCGCAGGGGCTCAGGGTGAGGCGCTTGCTGGCCGCGAAGCCCGGGTGGTTGAGGATGGCCTCCACGATGCGCACGTAGCCCTTGCTGATGGCCAGCAGCAGGGCGTCGCCGATGCGCGCCAGGTTCTCCTTCTTGAGCAGCAGCTCGGTCACCTCCAGGTGCTCGTTGCCCACGGCCAGCTGCAGCGCGTTCTGGCCCATGTAGTCCACGCAGTTGACGTTCAGCGTCTTGGACTCCTCCAGCATCTTGCGCACCACGGGGATGTTGCCGTACTCGGCGGCGTCGAGGAAGCGCTCCTCCTCCGCGGTGAGGCTGGTGCCGCGGTCGTTGAACATGAAGGCCGGACCCCGGACCGCCTGGCGCCGGCCCTTCTCCCGCATCACCGTCATGCGCCTCAGCGACGGACTTCCCTCCATGAACCTGGTCAGCAGCAAGGATAAAGCAACTGCAGAGCATCAGAGCGCGCCGCCGCCCGCCGCCCCGCATCAGAGCCCCTGCAGACCCGCGGCCCGCGGGGCGCCCGCTCGCTCGGTGGCTCGGGATTCATCCAAAGCTTACACGTCTCAGAAGTGGGCTGCTGGACCCCAGAGAGGAGTCCACCCCCTTCGGAATGACAGCCCCGCTGTCCAGAAACTGGCATTCAGGTGAAATAATAATAAAAAATTTCCAGACTATAGTTTTTTGTGACCCTGATGCTAGCCTCCTGGTATCTTGTGGCTATATCTGTCTCCTCCTCTTAAAAGTCTTGGAAATAATACCTGGCTTGGCACCAAAGCACTAGTCTTGAACACTAAAGGAAGTTAATTTTTTTTTTCAAGAATTAGGGCAGAGTAAAATGTAAAGGCCATTAGGAAACGGGGAGTAGACCCTTTGTACACACTTGATCTTAGCCAAAAGGCCAAGAAGTGAGTTGACCTTTTGTAGATGGGAAGGGGATCTAGCGATGGAGGGAGAGGGGAAGGAAAATAAAAAGAGTGGAGATTCGCTATGTAGGCGGACTGACCACCATGAATGTATTCATCATGTATCACAAATGTACTAATAAAAAATTAAAAGATATACGACTAACATAATAAAAACAGACATGTGGGCCAGTGGAATAGAATAGAGGACATGGAAACTCATCCAACTAAAACCTTCTGATTCTTGACAAAGGATGCAAAAATATGCATTGGAGAAAAGGCAACCTCTTGAAAACATGGTGCTGGGGAATTGGGTATCCACACGCAGAAGGTGGAAATTGCACACTCTTATTTGGTAAAAATAAATAAATAAATTCAAAATCGACCAAAGAATAGGTGTAAGACTGGAAACTTTCAAACTGCTACAAGAAAACATAAGACAGACATTGCCAGTCATGGGCATAGACAAAGACTTCCTGAATAGGACCTGGACAACATAGGGAATAATAGCAAAAGTCAATAAAGGGGACCACATCAAATTAAAAGCTTTGGCACAGCAAAGGAAACAATCAACAAATGAAGAGTCAGCTTACAGAATGGGAGAAAATCTTTGCCAGCTGTCTTCTGACAGAGAAGTAATGTCTCAACTATAAAAATAACTGAAAAATCTTAACATAAAAAAACACAAAACTCTCCAGTCAACAAATAAGCCAACAAACAGAACAGAAGAAGTACAAGGTTAGGCGTGGTAGCTCCCATAATCTGGGAGGCTGAGACGAGAGGATTACAAGTTTGAGGACAACCTGGATGACTTGGTGATTTAAAGACACAGTCGCAAAATAAAATATATTCAAAAAGGGCTAGGGATGTAGCTCAGCATGAAGGCTCTTGGTTCATTTGCCAGTACTGATGATAAGGCACAAATGGTCAACATCTTTAGTCATTATAGAAATGCAAATATAAACTACATTGAGATTTCATTTCACCCCAGTTAAAATGGCTATCAACAAGAATGCAAGAAATGATAAATGCTGGAATGCATACAGGGAGAAAAGGAACCATTCCACATTGCTGGTGAGTGTATTCTATTATGGCCACCATGGAAATCAGTATAGAGTCTTCTTAAGAAACTAAAAATAGAAGTACTATTTGATCCAGCAATACTATTCTTTGGGATAATCTTGAAAGAAGATAGCATATGTTACAATTCACAATACAATTCACAATACACAGTACAATTCACAATAGCCAAGCTAAAATAAGTCTAGATGCTCCAGAACAGGCAAATGGATAAAGAAATAATGTATGTACACAATGGAATATTATTCAGTCATAAAGAATGAAATTGTATATTTTATAGGAAAATGGATGGAACTAGATGTCTTCATGTTAAGTGAGACTAGACTCAGAAAGTCTTGTGTTACATGTATTCTCTCATGTGGAACCTAAAACAATTTTTTTTAAAAAAAAGATTAAAAAGAAGGCAGGAAAGTAGAAAGGAGATGATTAAAGAAGAGAGAGGGGATCAGGAGGACAGGAAAGGATGAGGGGCAACAAAAGGGTGAAAATAAGCAAAGTATGTTACATGGTTGTATGAATATGCTAAAATGAAACCCCTTATTCTGTGTAAGTAATAGGCACCAATAAAAGTCTTTTAAAAGAGAGAAAATATTTTGGCAGAAAAACCTTCTCAAATAATTACATACATCTAACTACAAAAATCATGTAGAGGAAGAGAGGGAGACAGGGAAGGAGAGGGTAGGAAGAAAGGGAGAAAGGGAGAGAGAGAGAGAGAGAGAGAGAGAGAGAGAGAGAGAGAGAGAGAGTCAGTATTTTTAGCCAAGCATCACCTTGCAAGATCTTAGTCTTAAGGGGATTCCCTCCTCCCTCCAAAAAAGTTATAGGATTCATTTTTTCAATAACCCACAAAAAATTTAGCCAATAAAAAATGCAAACATTTAACTTTACTTATTAAAGCAATTGTGCCTTTGTAGTAAGAATTGTTTAATTGCTGATACTATGCTTTCTGTTGTGAACTAAAAGGATATGGTTTGATTTCTGGTTTAAAAATCACTGGTAACATTTTGTGAAGAAAGCATCAAGAACAACCTGAACTGAAATCTTAACACCAACCACATCAGTTGAGACTTAACTGTTACAAGTTGTGTCATTAATTGATGTGTAGTGATTTGAATTCACATCTTAATTTTTGAGGGTCTTTGGTAAATAATTTTACTTCTTTATGTTTCCTTATTCCAAGTGTAAAATGGAAACATCTATTTCTACAGATTTCCCTTATGAGTTTAGGAAAAAAAGCTTTTACAGAAATTGTGAAATAATGCTAAATAAAGAAGTGTTTTTAACACATGATCATCTGAAATATTTCAATGATTTGAACCTTTCAGTGGCTATCAAAATGTAATGCAAATCTACATCTTTGCCTTTACTCAGTTCAATCAACATACTTGCTGATTGAAATACTCAAGATAACTTCCTTTTCAAAATCTGTGATTTTATTTTTTTTGGTATGCATTGCACCAAAAAGTACTAGATAAAGCTTTATTTATATATCTGACTTTGATGCAAACAAATCAAAGTTAAAAGTGAATGGAAGAAAAAGAAAATGACATATTTCTATGACAAATAGTCCAGAAACACATCCTACCATTGAGAAAATCATGTTCATACAGCCAGCGGTTTGAAACCTCAGTAGAGAGGTCACTGGCCTGGAGGTGGGTCACCAATTAGGGAGCTTCCTCAGGAGGAGGATTGAGAGGCAGTTAGCAGAGTCAGCTCACTTCACAGCCCTGGATTTGCAACCAGGAAAGGAGTGCGGGAATGACTGGAAGAAGGTTTCTCGGGGGGGGGGGGAGAGAGCAAGACAAATGTAGCCTGGCAAACCTGGGTCTCCAGAGATGAGGAACCCACAGGTTCCACAGAGAGGCTGGTTAACTTATCCAAGGGCAAGGAATGCTGTAAACTGCACCTCATTCTAACTGCTCAGCGGGTACCAGACAGTCAACATTTACAGTTAAATAAATGTTAAAATATGCACATTTATACATGCATATATATACATTTATAGATAAATATTTGTAGGGGAAAAGAAACTTTAGTCCTTCACTTATATGTTCTTGGACACCTTTAATCATAGTTTGAATATTTGTGTTAAAATTGTTTATAACTTTTTATGTATTTTAATCCCTTGGTTGACATTTTTTTTTTAAATGTAGGTATTTTTGGTAACCATATTATAATCTTTTCTCATGAAGTCATGCCGGATATTACCAGTAGATTTCAGATGTGTGGTGTGCAGGGTAGTGTGTGTGGAAGGGAGTGTGTGGGAGACGTGTGGGGTTCAGGCTGGATGAGTGTGAGTTGGTACTATGATGATTTTTAGGTGGGCAAGAACTGGGAAATAGCACTCACTGAACTGTATAGGAGAGACTTTTAAACTCTGAAACAAGGATTTTAAATAAGTCTTTTAAACAGTATAAATACCACAAGTAAAATAGTTTTATTACAATTAAGTGTACTCAATTCAGTGAGTTAATATTTTACTATTAGGCTACACAATGATATTCTCCAAATGGCTAGAATTTTCACTGTACATAAAAGATTAATTTTTTGTTTGCCATGAGCACTGTTGGTAGCTAACTGGATACATCAGTGAGAGAGACTACCTGGAGTGTGTACATCTGCAGAATTCGAATCCATACTCAAATGTGTTATCTTTGGGAAAACAGACTCACAGTAAAGTTTCGCCTTTTAGTGCATTTTTTTTTTGTCTTTTTCAGACAAGGCTTCACTATGTAGTTTAGGCTGATCTTGAACTGATTTTGTAGCCTGAGCTGGCCTCAAACTCGAAGTGATGTGCTTGCCTCAGCGTTCCGAGTGCAGGGATCACAGGTGAATGCCACCATGCCTGGCTGGGGTTTTAAAAATTTAATGATAGTTACCTACAAAGTAAATCACTTATAAAAATCCACCATTTCCCCCCAGAGAGACTGACTTAAGAATACTAGAAAATGATTGTTTCATCAATTTTTTCTTGGTATTTAGTGATATTTTTAATTGTTGTAAATAAAATTTTTACTGTATGTATTTAAGATATGCAACATGATATTATGGGATACATGTAGAAAGTATAAAGATTATTACAGTGAAGTAAATTAACACATCCACCATGTCACAATGACCTCCTTTTGTTTGCTTTGCTTTGTTTTTGTGATGAAAGCTGTTAAATCTACTCATTTGTCATGTATTCAATACACAGTACAATTTTATTTGCTAGATTCCTCATGTTACACATTACATTTTTTAGTATTTTTAATTTTTTATTAATATTTATTCTTTCAGGACTTATACCTCCACGTCATATAGTTGAACTGAAATGTGTGGCTTTGGTACTACACAACACAATTCATGAGTTATTCTTATTTTTTCTTTAAAAGATTCTAACACTGAGTTAAGCATGAAGTTAGATTTCCTAATGAGAGCAAATTATACTAATTCAAAATATAAGAGCTGACTTAATGCTACTTATCTTCCTAGTGAATCCACAATAGGAAACTTCTCTCTCTCTCTCTCTCTCTCTCTCTCTCTCTCTCTCTCTCTCTCTCTCTCTTTCTCTCTCTCTCTCTCTCTCTGTCTCTCTCTCCCCTCTCCCTCTCTCTCTCCAGCTTTCACCTTTCTTACCATAATAAAATAAATGTCATTAATGTGAACTGATGCAAATGGTCTGAGTCAACATCCAAACCATTCACAATGCATAAACATGGCCCCAACCTCATCTGCTCTTTCAGGGCATCTCTTCTAGCACGAAAAATAAGGAATGAGGATGAATGGGAGAGGAACATGCTTAACTCTAGTAATGTTAACATCAAAATCATTTCTCCAGAAATTTTTTTACCTTCAGATCCAATCCAATGTGTTGACTCATCAGCACTGCATGACCACACCATGCAGGGACCCTTGGGGTCCCACTGATCTAACATCAGAGGTTCTGAAGGGCCATGTGCAAGTTTCTTTGCTAGAGCTAAGACGGATAACTAGCAACATGTGACTGCTATGGACTACGCTGTATCCCTCCAAAATTCCTGTGTTGAAGCCCTAACTGCTAATATGAAGTTTCGTTGGTGAGCTGAGCTCAGAGGTGGAGCTCTTGTGATGGGGTTAGTGCCCCCATATAAGCTGAGACACGGAGAGCTGGCTCCTCACCCTTCACCCGGGCTCCATCAGAAAAGCAGCCAGATGCAACACGGCCAGAGCCTAGCCATGCTGGCACTCTGATTTCAGATTTCCGGGCCCCAGAACTGTAAGAAAATAACATTTTCGTTTTTAAGCCACCTGTTTAAAGGTATTTTGTTATGGCACCCAGACCTGACTAAGACACTGACCATGCATTTTAAGGCAAAAAGCTCTCTTTACATGTGTTTTGCCAAATAAGCCGAAGATAAGTTCATTCTGAAAAATATCTTTGATGCATTCATTTGGAAGTCTTTGCTTTACTCTATTCAGAAGCAAAGATATGTGCACCACTCTTCAGATTTCATAACTTTGTCATCGGACCTCTAGCAGGGCTAACCTCCATCAGACCAACTGAAGTGCCTGTTAAAATGTAGGTTTCTGGGTCTTGCCTAGATGAACTAAATTGCAATCTTTTAGGGGTGGAGCCTTAGACTACTTGAAGTCAGTATCCTTTACAAACTTCATATATGTCACAATTTGAGAATCTCCAGCATAAAAGTAATGGAGGTGCTGTGGACCAATTATCCCAAGTTATGAGGCCTGTAGCAATTGTCACACTGACAGGCCAAAAGTGAAATAAAAAATGACACATTTGATCAACAGAGGCTAAAAGACATATAATCCTCCATTCATTCAGTTTCTCTATGCTCTGTTACTATTTAAAATTCGACCTCTAGGAAGCTGCTCACCACAGCAAGTAAGTAGTCTGAATGTCTTCACCAGGTACCATTTAACGCCATGCCCTTGCTTGGATCAAGAAATGATTTTTTTTTAAAAGGTTACTGTATCATCTCAGAAACTGCAATTAAAGAGTTAAAGAAATTGTACTTTATAGTATTTACTTTTATAAGAATTCATGTGTTAAAGTCAATCTGTAATTACATATCAAGAAGCCTCTCCAGATGAGTTTTTGTTTTTTAATAACTGTATAATTCTCCTTTAATTCTTACCATTTTCGTTTTTCAGCCAAAGGTCTCTAGGAATTTTGGTTAGATGTAAAAGTCATCACCATTACCATTTGATTCTGGTTTCTGACAGTCTTTTTCTTCCTTTTAAGTATTTCTTATATAGAATTTATAAACTAATTACTCTATGCTCCATGTATTTTATTTAATTTCTTTAAAAAGCAGAGTATGAATAAATACCCCTCACTTGTGGCACAGTTTTATACACAATCCTGGATAGTGAAATCGTGTTTTACTTAGCATTATGCATAGAGTCCATCTCAGGGTCCAGTGGAGAGCAGTACTCAATATATATCTGTTCAACTCAATTCCTTGTCCTCTCTCCTGAACTTTGATCCCACAAGTATAATCATATACCCCCGGGTCACTCTAAAACCCTCCAAATCACCTTCTCCCTTAACTGAACTTCTTCTCCTAACATCTGTATCTCAGATTATTAATCAGGCCTGGAAACTTCAAGGACATCAGTGAGTCACAATCCTGGATCCTGCCTGACACAGAATTCTGGAGCTTCCTCTTGGGAATGTTCCTGGTGTTGGATCCTCCCTTCCCACATGCAGAGCCTGCAGCATCCTTCAGGGCTTCATCGAACCATCATGGGATTACTGCAACACCTTTGCAGCACAGATGGTGCCAGGAAAGGCAAGTAAGCTTTACCAAGTGCCTGATGTAGATGCAGTATTTTCAAGGTACTGTCGTATTTAATTCTCAAAATGAAGCTGTGATGCAGGTATGATTTTCCCTTTTTCATAAATAAGAAAGCTGGCCTCAAAGCAAACTTCCCAAGGTCACACAGTAAACCACTGAACTGGGAGTCAGCCTAGAATCAGTCTGACTCCTATTCTTTTCAGTGTTTCCTGTGGCTGCTCTGTCTTCCCTTTATGCACCATGACCATCCCCAACATCCTGCTTCTGTTGAACTCTGCTTTTAGCCAGCCATATTCCTCTTAAAAAAAAAATTAGCAGCCCCTACAGCACTTGTCCCTGAGTCTAGACTCCTCTGGATGACTTTCAGGGATGTGCACAACCCTCCCACCCTGCCCAACCAATTTCTTTCCCTTGCTCCTCATCATCCTATAAAAATATTATTCTGTTTATTTCTGCACTATCAAGGGTATTCCTGTACCATCAAAGATGATTTTTGAAAATGTGTTAAAATACTCTTTTCTTTTTGCCTTTCCAAGTATAAGCTCTTCACTCTTGGTGACTCAAGGCCCTGTATATCTGGAAGGAGGGGTGCAGTGAGGAGCTGGGTGGGTATGTTAGGGAAAAGTGGGGAACATAAATTTCACTCACTCATTCATGTATTTGTTGTAGTACTTGGAGTTGAATCCAAAGAATATTGAGCTATGTCCTGAACCCCACCCATCCCGCCTTTTTTTACATTTTATTTTGAGACAGGGTCTTGCTAAGTTGCCAGAGTTGGTCTTATACTTGTGATCTTTCAGCTTCAGTCTCCTGAGTAGTGAGGATCACAGGCATGTGCCACCATGCCAAGTGAGAAGATTCATTTTAGAGGAGGAACACCAACAACATGATTAAGGCAATGTTCTGAGTTTTTCAAGAAAAATCAGATTTTGAAGGCAGAACTTAGGAAAAGAAAAATTGTATCCTGGAAGCATTTACTCATTTCCCTTACTTCTCTAATTCATTCTGAAGGAAGCTGATCATAGAGTTCCCTCATCATACAGACAGGATAACTCTCCCTCTTTGACAGCAAAGCTATGACACTTATTATCCTGGGTGATGAAAAAAATAACAGAAGGGAAGTACAGGTCAAGCTATGGAGTCCATAAAGTAAGGCAGCACTGAGAGCTGGGGATACTTGCCAGGCCTATTTTATTTGGAGATCTGGTTAAGTAATGGAAAGGTGTGAGCTGAAAGCTTTCTCCAGTCACCTCTGGGGCCCCCAAAGTGCACACTCTGAGATGAGAGCAAAGGAATCTTCACCAAAGCAAGCAGGATGCTGCCAGCACCTGGCACTGTAGCCCTTGAATCTTGGCTAAAACCAAGTATGCCAGGGAGCACATCTGGGCTTCTAACTAAGGCAAGTCAGTGAAGATCAGGTTCTTCCCACTCAAAAGCAGCAAGGAAGATGGCCAGGAAACCAGAAGATCCAGGGCACCAACTCTTTTCCCTCCTTAAGGGCCTTTGACAGACACATAACCCACCTCCTCCAAAGCCCACAGAAGAGCATGGCAAGGAGTGGCTTTGCAGTTTTATCCAGCTGAGAGAGTATTTTTTTAAAATAACATTTACTTTATAATATCAACGATGATAAATGGGGTCAGGCTCCCATCATCTTTCTGGAGTGTGCTCAGTGATGCGGTCCAGGGAGACCATAGAAACTGCGACCTCTTTGGGAGACAGGGAGAGGAGAATCAGCAACAAAAGCCCCGTGTGCACTGGCTCCAGACACAGGGAGACACTGTACTAGTTGACCAAATCCCTGCAGTAATGTAGGGCATGCCTGTCACCTGACATGACTGCTTAATTTCTTAATTGACTTAATTGCCTAATTTATTGATTGCTCAATTCACTTGTTGAATAAGAGTGTTCATGTAGTAAGCAAACAAAACAATACGAAAATTTAAGAACTCATTTAAACCATAGATTGGCTTTTTGGTGAATTTTTTTCTTTCCTACTCAGTTGGTGGGAGACTCAGGAAAAGGACTTTTGTTATATACAGGTGACAGGAGCTGTCTGCTGCTGAGTATCCGGTTACTGTGATTTCTTTTAACTCTATTCCGCCTACCTCTGGGACATTCCTCTTGTTTTCATCCCTGAACACACTCCTGTTTCTGCCCTTCCTCAATTCAAATTCTTACGTTCCATGGTCCAGCTTACATTACCATCTAACAGAGGATCAAGTTTCACAGGGCAATGCCTAGAGGACCAGCAAGATTCTGTTCATTCTGAAAAGCAGTCTTTTGACCCTTTCAGAAACCAATCCTGACTATAGGAACCTGAGTTTTTGTAATATTGCCAGTCTGTTCATAAATCTATATACTTAATTTTATTTAATCTCTTTGATTTTTGTCTCAATTATTGTCTCCTGGGCTACTTTGATTTTGGATAAATGCTTCACCTTTATCTTATGTTTTATGTTTTTGATGTGATCTCTGCTGTGTCTAATACAGTGCATTAAATGTGCATGAATACATGTTGTTTGAAATTATTCCTGTTAATAAAAGACTTCATCAGAATGCTAAGTGACTTTGTTAAGGTAATTGAGGGATAAAGAGAAGATTAGAACTTAGAGGTCTTCTCCCAGGCTAGTTCTACTTTACCATGCTGTCTCCAAGGAGTAAGAAAAATGAACAACTGGTTGAAAATCAAAATATTATTATTAAATTATATGCTGAGCTTATGTGTTGGAACACTTTGATTCTACAAGGAACTGCTTTTAAAATCGCTCTTTGGATTGAATCCCAAACTCCTTAGAACGCAGCAACAAATGAACATTATTGAAATCACCTCAACTTCTTTACTAAAATGAAGTAAAGCATTAACTGACTACTCAATCCATGCAGCAAGAAAGCAAACAAAGTAATAACACCATCAATGCCAGCCAAAAGCAATGATAATAACAGCCAAAATGCTTTGATGGGTCTGTTCACCCCACTAAAAAAAAGGGACCATGCCAACTGGCCAGGATCCAGTCCACTATCTTGTGAAGTTCACGAAGAGCAGAAGAGTCTCAGGAGTCACAGAAGATTAGTGACAAAAATGACAGAGGGCAAGAACCATATTAGTGACAATACTGGGGATGTGATAATTGGAAGTGATATTGAGAGTGAGAAGCAGCAGGTACTAACCAAAGACAAGAAAATGAATTCAATGACAAGCAATGACATTCGAAAAAATATAAAACTTCATAGTCCCCTGGCAAGCAAGCACCTGCCAGTCAGTGTAGCTGACTATAAACATCTGATATCCACACAGTGCCTACACGTGTGTAGCTGTAAGGGGAGGAAATTTGCCAAACAGGTTAGTAATGCTATCAAAATGCACTTCTCAGGTCCAGGGGTTTAGCTCAGCGGCATAAGTGCCTGCTTGGCAAACACAAGGTCATGAGTTCGATCCCCAGCACCAAACAACAACAACAACAAAAATGCGCTTCTGAAAGTCTCCTAAGACAGATATTTGTGGAGGGGAAGATGTGGCATGAAAGTCACCCTAAGGTTGATAGCACCTAAGTGCACCAGCATGCTAGGCTAGAGGACAGCAACCATCTGCTCAACTGTCTCGTGCAGAGGGTCCAGGGCCACACGTGTCCCACATCCCACACCACCCACTGCTGAGCCTGCATACTGCATACACACGGTATAGCTCCCCAATGCATTTGCACTATCACAAACTAAACAGCAAGGAAAAAACAAAAGGTGCCCCTTTTAAGAAAGAAGAAAGCAAAGGACAAATATTTCTAAAGATTTTCATCCCACTCCCAAAATTAAAATGTAGAAATTCCAGCACTTACAAGCCTGGAGAGATATTTGGGTCTCTGCAGTAAAAAGTTTTCTAAGAGTTTCTGTTGATCTGTGTTATATTCACAATTCTTAATGTGTAATTTGGATAAATTTATTAGCTATATGTTAATTTTGGTATTCACCTTAGTGACTGTCAAAGACAAGAAGCTATTGTATGTTGAAGGAGGGAAGCTTGGACTTTGTCTTTTTAACTTTCCCTTCCTCCTTCTTATGCAAGCATGAGTACCTCAGCAACTAGAACCTGAAAAACAAAAGACATTGAAGAGTGTGCTGGGCCCTCTAAAACTCCACTAGGGCAGAAGCAAGGACCTTTAACTACTGCCCTTGTGATTTCTTGGAGTACTCAAGAAAGTATTGAGCAAATGCTTTCTAGACCTTAACTATCTATGCTTCCAGGAATAGCAATTTAAATTTTATGTCTCATATCATTAAACCAACTATCATACTTTGTATTGTCTGTTTTCATACTGTCTCTTCAACAACACAAGAAAACAGAGACTGCCTCTTTTCATGCTTACGTGCCTGCGTTTAATACATGGCTGATGAACATCTGCTGGAAGGATGGATGCACAGATGTGCCTATACTTCATCTATAAGACTAAAGACCTGAGGAACTAACAGTCTTCTCCTCCAGATTGGAGAATACTGTTTGTTACAAATGTTAACATGTGGAAGTAGTGGAGGGGAATCAAAGTAATTCTTCCATAAAAAAGAATGCCACAAATACAGTAATAAAATAATTACAAATGTATTGAAATAATCATTCTTTCAATAAAATATTTGAATACATATTTCTGTTTAATCATATTCAATTCTTACTTATACCACAAGAGTATCTGCTGAATTCTACATCTCTTAATTTTGACCTTACACAAAAATGTTTTGTCAAAATAATATAGGGCAAGTAGGGGCATAAATAAAATAGTTATTTTTTTCAGGAAGATTCAAGACAGTGATATTAAAATGCATAAATTGAATCCATAACTGAATAAGAACCAAGACAAAATGAACTCAAGAAGATAAAAACTTCTACTGACTCATGGGAAGTTCATATTTGGATATTTAAATATATTAGTCATTATCAAATATACATATATTTAACCTCTAATGTTATTAGAAATCAAGGGATCTGGTTTTCTATCATTATCATCCACATTTGAATCAAAGGTTGAAATTGTAAATGTTTCTTCCCACCTGATCACTCTGCAACCTTCATTTCAGCAGAGAATTCATATACACACATACTTCATTTGATAAAATATATTTAGAGATGCAAAAATGGAGTAGAATATTAGCACTGTCAAGCTCTTTCCTTAACAGTCACTAATGTGTGGACATTTAAATCTCATTTTCATAAAAAGATCTAGGAACGAATATATATTATCATCTACTATTTGAGTCATGCAAAGAAAATTGGAGAAATTTTTAAAAATAGGACTTTTTGCACTGCATCATTGTAAGCAAATATCCTTTACCTAGATGCTAAATTAAAGACAGAATTCTGTAATTAATCGCATAAGATCCCTGCTGGGCACCTTATACACAAGTGGGAAGTCAGCCACTCCATGGTCCACAACTTGGACCCTGAGTGTTCACCCTGGATAGGTCACTAATTTGGCTTCCTGGATGCAGTAATGTTGTCATACATCGAGGGCAGCTTGGAGACAGCATTGAAAAGAGGACTGCTGGCCAAGTAAAGAGCCCTCCCTGTTTAGAAGAGTGCAGTGCAGCCATGCCTTATTACCTAAGCATCCTCCCCAGAGGAGGCCATCTTAATCCCCAACAGGAAGTTGCCTTATTCCTTCCTATTAAAGAAGGGGCTCAGGAAAAAGTGCTCTTCCTCCCACTGCATCTCCTGTGGTGTTTTATTGCCTACTGTAAACTCAGGGTAAGAGTTTATGAGATATTGTAGGCAAAAGAAAAGCTTAATGATCAACAACAACTTTATTAGAGACAGAGCCCAGACAGAAAGATATTTGCTATTCCAGCACAACGAGAAAAACCTAAAGTTTGACTCAACCCTCCAAGAGTGGCCTGGTCCTGGACTTGGATTCTTTCACCTTTTTGATATTAAGAAAAGGGCTAATCACAAATGACACCTAGCAGGAAATTACTCGTGCTTTGAGACATCCTTTTTGCCTCTTTCTCCCTATATTTAGTCCTCCTTATCTTATAAGCTTTCTAAGTTGATCTATCATCGGCAGCTAAATTGCAATGATGCCTTAATTGGATCTCATAAATGAATTAATACTAATTAATAGTTTCCTATGTTGTTCTTCCCAGGAACAAATGCATTTTTAAAAAATCTCTTGGGAAGACAGAAATGCTTAACCCAAAGGAGGCCACGGTGTAAACAGCAGCCCTGGGAACTTGGAGATTTCAGATGACCTGAGACCACTGTGAATTAGGTGCCAACCTGTGTTTTAATTTCTTAATTTGTAAATCAGGCACTGGACTTAATGAATCCTTTCCAACTCAAATATTCCATTATTCTTGAAAATAACCTATATTAGATAAAGTTAGAGGTATACTACTTAAGTAATTATATGTGAGCACTTCAGATGACCTTATTATACTTCATAGATTCCTATCTACTCCATTTACCCAATAAAATCAGTCATAAGTGAGAATATTCTTCCTTCCACATTCTCCATTCTGTTAAAAAAAATACTGCCATTATTAGGACTTAAACAGACAAACCACAATTATAGGGCAGTTTGGTTTCAAGATGATGGAATAAAGGCTTGTTTTATCCCTTATCCTTTCCAAAATTACTCCCTGAAAAATAAGTGAATTAAGAACAGAAACAAAATTTCCATGAAGCCAAGAGACATTTTGAACTCCAAACCAAGATATATGACAACGGAAAAGAGATAAGGTAAAAGAAAACTAAATCATTTCATGGAGAAAAGGAAGTTCCATCCAGAATGCTGGTAATAGGAAGCAGGTGATATACCCTGCTCTGTGCTAAAGAAGGTCAAGGAAGTAAAAAAAAAAAAAAATATATATATATATATATATATATATATATATATATATAGATAGATAGATATCCTACTCAGTGCAAGAGCATGTGCTTAGCATGTATGAGGCCCTGGCTTCAGTCTCCAGCATCTTTCTCCCATGGCTAGAATGAAAAGAATCCATTCAAAGAGTTGGGACATGGGGGCCAATGAACTATCTCAAGCAACAAACCAAAACAAATAAAAACAACAAAAACCCCAAAACAACAACATCACAAAGGAAATATTGGAAAACAGAAGGAGAGATAAAAAATAAGAGATCAAAAAGTCCAACATCCACATTACAGGCATTCTAGAATAAGTCAGACAACTCTGGAAGAGATGTCTTCACTAAACATGTACAATGAAGAGTCTATAGAAAATTAGCTGAAAAAGCAAAGACAAGATGTGACAAATATGTATTTCTCACATAAAAATGAGTAATTGTAAAAGAAAAACATGTAATTGTACCATCTCACTTGGCTTAGCAATGAAAAATCGTTACATGGTCATAATACCGAAGACCTTCAATAAGATATTAACAAGAAATTGTAACAAACCATGTTACGGAGGATAAGGGAAGAACAAGAAGGGTACATGAGGAAAAAAATTCTCACCTGAGATTAGTGAATGTCACGATGGTGTTGAATGCAGGAGTGGAAAGTGCAGTGAAATGGAGCGGACAGGAAGGAAAGGAGGAAACTGGGAAGGCTGGCACTTGCTGTTGCTCTTATTAAAACTATATTCATGGATTAATTTTATATTACAAACAAATAATTTGAAACAAATCAACAAAAATGACACCTCTACACTGTACTTAGTGAAACCGGTCCTCCAGCACACAAATCTGATAACATAATAGAAAGTTTTAGGTTATTAAAGGCCTCAAGTCCAATGCCATGTGTTGTTTTTGGAAATTAGTGGGTCACGGTGCAGTAATCTAAGTCACACCAATTGGATGTTAGTCCTCCAGGTCTAGCTTCCTGTCCCTACAGATTCAGCTGGGATTTGGACAATCTCTGCTCTCTATTGCAGGGACAGGAAGGTGTCACTTCCATTCTAATGCCCACAACACTGTTCTTAACCCCAAAGCCAAACCAGGCCAAGACTGGAACATTTAATGTAAACTCACTGCCACAGAAGCTGACTCATTAATCTGCATTACAAAGTACTGGATCCTCACCTTCACCTCTCATTTCCTACAGCTAAGCATCAGAAGCTATTATTGATTTGTCAAATAACTTTCAGAAAATTTCTTCTCTGTGTACCGACCCCCTCTTTTGTCAAAGCCCAATGATAAAAACCTGTTTTAAGAAGGCGCGATTCAAGTTAATGAGGATTCATAAACACAGATTCCTGCTTTTATTATGTCTAATTTTCAATAGCACTTCTAAAGAAAAACCAAGTTTCTTTTCTAGAAGTCTCCCTCTGTTAAAGGAGAAATCTGATGGCATATATGCTACTGTGTACAAGGCCAGGCCCTTGTTACTAAATTTAGATGAGTAAGTTGCTTTCTTCAGCTTTTGCCACCTATGTGTCAATTCTTTGCTTTTCTCAAAACTTTTTCTAGACATCCCTGCATGAGTACTACCCACACTCCCTCTTTGTATATTTTGTTTACTTTCTCTTTGCCCTCTGAATTACTGTTTTACTTCAGAAAACTACCTTAGGCTCCCTTTATTTCTGTCTTCAACCACCTTTATGCAATCTCGTAAGAACAAGTAACTAACAATTTCCACCAGACCACAAATTCTCAAAATCTCCTAAGCTCTATAAACTTGGATTTCCACCTTCTTGCTTGACATCACTATTAGTCAGCAATGACATCAACATCCCTAGTTATCTAGTCAAAATAATCAAATCAAGTCTTTCCGTTTCTTGTTCAGCCTGTCATGGGAGTAATGTGAAGAATCTCCCAGATTCCATTTGTGTGCTCTCTTCCAATCTCTTTCTCTTTTTCATGCCACCAACATTACACTGTAACAAGTCCTAACCTGAGCTGGGGCAGCTATAGCAGCCTCCTAATTTGTTCCTTTACATTTTCTCAATTGCCACTTCAATCCTTCCTGCTCCCAGAGAGGCTTTGACCCAGTTCTTACTACTTTAAGACAAGCAATGGCTACCTATCGCTACCCCAGGGCATATAAGACCCCCTACTTTAAAACCCCCAAATCACAATGTCTAGCCAAGCCTCACTGCTCCCCTACACGTATTCTACATTCCTGTCAAACTCTGCTAATATGCCTGAGATGTGTCTAGTGGGTTTTGCTTTGTTTTGTTTTGGCAGAAAAGCGAAAAGGGGCTTGAAATAATTATCTGACTCTTATCGCATCAGTCCTTCAAGGCCCATAAAGAGTTCCTTAATTTTTCAAAGTATTCATACTATCTTCACCCAATGGTTCCATACTTTTCTTTTTTTTTTTAAATTCCCTTCTTCCCTTCCTTCCTTCCTTCCTTCCTTCCTTTCCTTCCTTCCTTCCTTCCTTCCTTCCTTCCTTCCTTCCTTCCTTCCTTCCTTTCCTTCCTTCCTTCCTTCCTTCCTTCCTTCCTTCCTTCCTTCCTTCCTTCCTTCCTTCCTTCCTTCCTTTTTCCCCTTCTGCTGGAGATCAAATCCATGGCCACAAAACATGCTAGGCAAGCACTGTATCACTGAGCTACATGCCTAGCCCATGATTTGCACAGTATCTCTTCAACCCAAGTCCTTCTCTGCTTTGCATTTGACTCCTCATGGTTCTCTGTTCTTTACAATAATACTTATTTTACTCTAATTTATAGCATAACTTCTCATTCCCAGTCTTCCCCCACCCCATGAGGATTGCTGTGTATACACTTTTGGGAGATGCTTTGCCAGCCTGTGCTTAGCACATGCATGCATTATAGAAATGTCATTGCGTTCCAGCTCAATGTGAAGCTCAGTGTGAAGAACAGCCTTCACATGCCTTTGGCATTCAACAGGTACATTTAATAAGCGAAAAACTTTAAGAACAAGGTAATCTCTGATGACATATTACTTGTTCCTACATTTATAACAATAGGAAAGAAGGAAGTCTTGGTTTGGATCAATGGTAGAACCAAAAGTTCTAGCAAATATATTTTTTTAAATCTTGCTAGCAATGAAACAGATGACATTCTGGCTCCTGTATCAGCTGTTTAAAATTTTCCAGTGGAATACTGGAACATGGAGCAATGACATGAGCACAGGATTACTCTCAGAAATTATTCTGTGTGTGTGTGTTAAAATTACGGCTCTCTGTTCAGGATCCCCTGATTTTAAGTTCAGCTCTGCTCTTTTGCTTACTGAAAATATGCCTGGGGACTTGCTAGACTGGGCATCTTTCTCAGAGTCAGTCCTGGGCTTTCTGCTCAGGTTACACGGTGATACGTGGACACTGTTTGGTAAGCACATTCTATTCAGTAGATTATGAGGCAGCTCCTCATATTCCAGCTTCTGGGCTCCTTCTTACCTCTGCTAGATACCAAGCTAGTCTCTGAGGTTACCAAGTCACAGGGGCTGCTGCCCTACCTCCAGGAGTAACATTCATTAGTGTATAGCTCCTTCAAATGACTGAGTCTTCCTGTCCTCTGCAGGGTAAGTTCACCCCAGCACTTCCTTGCTGAGTTAGGTAAAGTCATAGACAGGAAAGGTGTTCTATTAGCAGTTAGACACAAGCCTAGCCTTGAATTTGCCCTGGGGCATTTTGTAATTGACCTCACACCTCAAATATGAATACAATAATCCCTGTTCCGCCCTAGTTTCTCCAATAAGAGTGTACAGGTGTCTCAATTAGTCTGGATTTAAAGTAAAAGAAGAATTTTTAAAGAATCAAGAAAATGAGCAAGTTTATATTTAAAAAAAAAAACAAAACAGTTTGGCGAGAAGAAAAAGGGACGATGTTTAAAAACCTTAGGGAGGTGCTCAGGCGAGCTGACAGCACTTTAATCCCAAAGGATCAGGCCTTTCCCTCCACTTCCCGGACCATTTCCACTCCGTGTTCATCTTCAGCAATAATGAAACCATCTCGGGATGCGTGACTTATTTTAAATCAGAATCCTCCCCAGTGGGATCTACTCCCAGCCCTAGATTTCTGTGTAGGCCAAGTGCAGCTCGGTCAGGCCTGCAGCAAGCTGGGAACTGGTGGGTCCCTCCTGGGGTCGCCATGCAGGCCTCAGACCCGGGCCGTGGATAGCTTTAGAGCGGTAGGGGGCGCTGCAGAACTCCGGCCCCTCCCGCAGAGAACCAGCTCCCCTCCTCGGTCAAATTTGGACCCCAAGTTCTTTACCTACCCAAGTTTCTGTGATTCTTAAAAAAAAAAAAAAAAAGAAAGAAAGAAAGAAAGGAAGAAAGAAAATAAAAAAGACAATACTCCTTCAGCACACCAAGGTAAGCGGCAGGGGAAACGGGGCCCCTCACTCTGTGACTCTATAACTCTCGATTTATTCTTCGCATCTCGCAATCCGTCTTCAAGACTGGAAATTAAGAAAAGTTGCTCTCGCTCACACATTTGAGCGTCAACTGCTCCTGCGTTACCCAAGGAAAGACCTCCAGCTGCCTGGGAACCGCAGTCTAAATTACCGCTCCCTGCTCGGGTCCGTCTGCCAGGGAAAGACCCCGGGGAGAGGGGCGGGGAGACTTCTCTCGACTTCCCACGCCCCTGTCCCTGCTCCCGACGGTCACGGGCACCGGAGGGGACCCACGGTTCCAACAGGCTACGGACTGGACCCCTGGGGAGGAGTTGGGAGTTCGAGGCTGCGCCCGGCTCTGTGCACCGGTTTCCCCTTCTCAGTCTCCCCCGCGTTAACCCGGGGACGCCAGTCCACGTTCCGAGGGGTCCCCAGCCCGGGCGGCAGCCGCGTGCGCGCTCCGCTGCGGAGCAACGGGGCCCGCGTGCCGGGTCGCGCGTGGCCGTCTGCGGGGCTTCTCCGTGCCTGGCGCCCGCGCTGCGCCCCCGCCCCCAGTGCCTTCGCACAGCGGGACGCAGGGGGGCGACCCGGCAGTGCAGTGCGGGCCCCGGGGTCCGGCTCGGCCCCCACGTCGGGCCCGGGATACTCACTCGTCCGGGCCCGGGGAGCGGGGCGGCTCGAGACCCCCGTTGACGCCCCTCCAGCCCCGGCGGCGGCGCTGCGGCTCCGCGCCCTCGTCCTCCCCGTCCTCCTCCTGCTGCTCCTCCGGCGCGGGGAAGGTCACCCTCGCCTGCTCCTTGCACTTCCTGACCTTGGTGGACATCGCGCCGGCGGCGGTCCGCGCTCGGGGCTGCCGGCCGCCGGCCTCCCCCGCCGCCGCCGCCGCTTCCCCGCGGTCTCGGGGCGGCGCCCCGCGCTGCCCGTGGCAGGAAGGCGGCAGGAGCGCGCGGCGCGGCCCGCGGGCGAGCGGTCAGGGGCGGGAGCCGGAGCCCGGCCGCCGCCGCCCACCATCCACCCGCGGGCGCGGCGGCTGCGGGGACCGAGCCCGGGGCCGCGCGGGGCACGGGCGCTGGGAAGGGAGCTCGGGCCCCGCGGCGTTGGCGTTGGCTGCTCCGTGCGCGGCTCGCGGCTCCGACAGCATCGCTTGCTAGGACAGCTGGGTTACTCTGGGAGGAGAGGGAGGAAGGGAGGAGGGCGGGAGAGGAGGGGAGAAGCGATTCCGCCTCTGACGGGGCTGGGAGGAAATCAGACCGACCAGCAGGTGGGGAGTAAAGAAATCCGAGAAACTTCCTCAGCCTGCTGCCCTTTCTGTTTTCCAGAGGACCTAGAGCTCGTTTGCATCCACGGACACGAGTTTCCTAAGGAAATGGACTGGCTCGTGAATTTTCCTGCAGTCATATTTACCCCCACGCAGCTCTCCCCGTTTCAAAAACAGCACCCCGACGTATACCAGGCTGACTTGAACCCGCAGGGGTGCAGATGCATTTCCTTTCGGTTCCTTTGTACCCCAGAACGGTTTTCTTTTAAACACGCGAGGCATGTTCCTTTAATGAATCTCAAAAGCACTACCCAAGAAATATTTTTTCAACAAAACCTTGAAGTCTTTTCCTTTTTCTTTTTTTTTAAACTTTCAGAAAAGTGTCATAAAATTCGAGAACCTTTATTCTGGGAGGAAAGAGTTACGGAATTGTGCTCCACGGGAGTCTTAGGGATGGAGTAATCTCTTCCCTTTTCATTTCACTTCATCTATTTATTTTACAGAGCCGGGAATGGGACACCCGGTCTGGAGTGAACACTCCTCCACCACCAAGCTACTCACCCAGCCCCTGCTCCTTTCAGATATGAGAAAGCTGAAATCTAGAGAGACTGGGTGAACTAGGAAGGCAGACAGATGGGAAAACTCAGGTCAGCCCGGAGGAGGAGGGAGCATTCTCAGACTGTCTACTGGCCCAGCTAATCCGAGTGAGAAGAATCTGGGAAGAGAATAGCAGGCCTGCCAGGGTGGGCTAAAATGAGACTTGTTCTTTTTAAACTGCATTCAGTGTACTGTACTTCTTGGAGGAACAGTTCTTCCCAAATGTAAGCAAAACGCAAAGAATTTAATTCGTCAAAAGTAAATAAAATATTGTGCTTTTTCTCAAGCTGACAATGAAGTCTATAGGCTAAAGGTGGACCCCTTCCAGGCTCCGTGGACCTTTCTGCCTGTAGTCTTTCTACAAAGCACCCCTGGCCACACAAGAGGCCATGCTCAAAGCAAGTCTCATCATGACTTTTCTCTATAAAAATCTCTGGTGGCTTCCCACTGCTTTCAGGTTAAAATCCAAATTTGGCATCCCCAGCCAGCCTTCTGTGGTCTGACCCTAATTCTTTGGTCCCTCCTCCCACCCTCCCTCATGCACAGTCTAATTCCAGTAACCCTGAAAGTCCCATTCATCACTGGACATGCAAGTCACTCTCCCACTTCCCTGCCGTTTTCTACTCCGGATGCTGCAGTGTCTCTGAGCTCAGAGCTCAGTCATCCACTTTTGTTTTTCCCTAAAGACCTGCTTGTAAGGGGCCTTAGGTTGGACAGTGCTACTGTATCCCAGTGAAGTTCCCATGGCCCACAGTCTTATCTCTGACTGCATCCCGGTGAAGTTCATTCTGTGTGCCTGTGTCATATTTAAAGTGCAGTGACTTGGGGTCTTATTTATTTTGAACTATGTGGGAGCTCTTTTCTTCTCCTTATGATTTGTACCTGATGTGTGGATGGTCAGTAAATGTTTGTTGAGTAAATTAATGAGGTCCATAGTCACATTAACAAGTTCATGAACTGCCTTCTGATGCGCTGGAGAGGAACCGGAGGAACTCGAGAGTCACCAAGGTTCACTCTTTCATTGGTTTCGTAGGGCTATCCTAAGGACATATCAGAGACCCAGTGGCTTGAACAACAGATAATTATTTTTCTACAGTTCTGGAAACTAGAAGCCTGAATGCACAATGTCAGCAGGTTTGTTTCATCAGAGGCCTCTCACCTTGCCTCCCGGAGTCCTCGTAGTATCCATCTCTCCTCTGTGCCTGTCCGAGTCCTCCTTTGATAGGGACACCACTAAAATTGAACTAAGCCTCACTAACAAATTCATTTCACTTTCCAGCCTGTTCAAAGACACTGTCTTGGACCATGGGCATATTGAGATGTACTGGGGACTGGGCTGACTGTGAGTTTTGGGGGGACACTGTTCAGCTTGTAACACACACGATGCTTCTCCTGCACTGAGGGACCTTCTTCATCAAGTCTACATTTTCATTCTGAAGAAATATGGCTTCAGGATTGAGGGAAACCCGAAGGAGAGGAAATCTAAAAGAAAATAGGCTTTTACAAGAAGTGTGGTGGCTTTTTGACACAGGCTGACTTTGTCTTTTTTATTTCCTTCTTTTGTAAAAGCAGGTGCAACATTGCATAGGGACTGTTTGTTAGCAGCTTGCAAACTTGTCAATTATGTCATTCAGATACATTCAAAGTCTGCTACTGCTTTGAGGAAACAAAACCAATATTCAATAATTCAAAATCTCTGTCTGTCTCTGTCTCTGTCTCTCTCTCCCTCCCTTCCCCCTCTCTCTTTCTCACTGGGAATTGAGGCCAGGATTTTGAGGTGCTAGGCAAATGCTGTAGCACTGAGTTGTATTCCCAGCCACAAAATATCCAAGTCTTTTCAACTAGAGGTAGTCGCTGAAGGATAAGTGGACAATAACTTTCATGATAAATCCAAATACAATTAGTGATTTAAACAAACAAACAAACAAAAACCTGGTAGCAGAAGATGCTCTCCAAATTTCTCTTCAATTTCTGAAAAAGTCTATACCTTCTTTAAAATCAATTTCACATATTGTCAAAGTCTTCTATTCTCTCTCCTCACCCTGTCCCTCCCTGCTCTCTTTTTCCAGGGTCCTGTGTAACACATCTAGCAAAAAGACACTTGGCAGTTAATGCTTGTCCTGCAGCATTAGGCTTGGCAGTTTCTTCAAAGGAAGAAGAGTCTGAGAACAAGTAAAATGTTCCAAACAGTATACATTTTTTCTTCCTTGAATAGAAGTTTTCTCATAAGTGGATTTTGTTTTGCTTTTTAAAATAACCTTATATTAATCAGGCATAGTAGCAGATGCCTATAATCCTAGCATTCTGGGAGGCTGAAGAAGGAAGATCACAAGTTCAATCCCAGCCTGGGCAAATAAGTGAGATCTTGTCTCAAAATAAATAAGAAAAAAAGCCTTAGGCTCAGTTACCATATAGCAAAAGAAAAAGAAAGTTACCTTATATATTTAATTTTATTAGTAGTAGAGACTAAATGGGAAAAGTTGAGCTCCACAAAGCAGGATCCTTGAACTCGTGATGTGGTAACTAACATTCTAGTGCTTTCTATACAGACTTTACAGTGTCCTATAACCTTTATGCCACTAATGCTTATAGTTCTTAAAGGCCAATGAGGTCTCAGGCAGTTTCCAAACATAAACCTGTGTTTTGAACATAGACATGAGTCACAAGTTTAGAATTCAAAATTCACTTAATCCTAGAAATGTTTTCAATGATAGTTGCAGTTCCAGGACAGTTTGCTTATGCTTGTTTCAGTGACAGTATAATGAGCCATCTAAGGACATAATTTTAAACTAGAGGCCCGGAATCAAATCCCATCTCTGCTACTCACAGAGATGTGTAACTGTTCTCTAACTTATCTATCTTCCCCTCGGGGCTGCAAGTCCTTACAGTTCACATAGGCCAAGAAGTTCCCAGAAGTTCCTCACTGTCTTACTTGACCTGAAACACCAGTGTAATGATACACCGGGCAACATAGCAAGTGTTTGATGAACGGTGACAAGTCGTGATAACAGTGGCAATTGTGCCAGTAGACACAATTCAATAAGTATTTGTGAAATGAAGACCCAAAAGTGAGGAGAAGGAGAAAGAAGCTGGTCTCCTGCTGTGGCCTTAGCGCCAACTCAGGTGAAAATTGAGAAAGGGCTCAACTTTTTTTGACCCCTCCCTGCTCATTTGCTCCATTGTTTTCTCCGCTGTAGAACCCATCTTGCCCTCCCAGCATCTGTGCCTCAGTGGTACCATACGGTTTTAATTCTCCTACAGTGCTATCTCTCAGGGCTGTTGTGCTGCCAAAGTGCTCGGCGCCTCTCAATTATCTTTGTATGCCCTGTCAGTCAAAATTGTTATTCCTTCAGAGCAGCCAGTCCAGCTAGCTGTTAAAGGGGAATACACACAAATTCACACTCATGTGTGAATATCTGAGTCTTTATGATCCAATGCATTTTCATTTCAAAAATTGAAGTAAGTCTTCATTTAGTGAAATTAGAAGGTATATCTTAAAATGAGGTGACAAGACTGACAGGAGGAGCTGAAAAGTACTAAGTTAGACTTGCAGGAACTCCCTGGATGGTTTCTGACTTTGGTTTTTCCAGCGAGTAAAGTTTCAGTTCTTAATTGATGTAAACCTGCTCCCAGTTCCTACCTCATGAATATCTGCCAAACATCAGGAAAGGCTCCTAATTTGAGGAGGCACTGAACGGGCTAAAGGACAGGGCCAGGGCTTTACAGTCTCAGTCTTGCGCAGACAGACATTTATTATTAGGATACAGTTTTCCAGGTGTGCCTCGCGTTCCTAAACATTTTGCAAGCAGAGGAATGGCTGCCTTTGTTCTGCAAATTCTTTTCAAGGATATTCGTAGGGTGACCATCCTCAGACAGTAAAAGTATCCTTCCCTGGAACAAAAAGCGCGTGTGTTTACTGCCCAGCCTAATAAAGACAATACCCTTCCTGAGGCCAAAGCCAGACAGGTTTCCTGGTCACCCACGCTCATGGTTCCTCTCTTCTAATGGACCCACCTCATGTGCAGATGGCGTCTGGCTTTTCTTCATGTCGCTCTGTGGGAATCAGGACTCGGGGAAGGGGCACAAATGCTGACATTCTGGCCAACGTTGTTGCTACAAACAATAAACTGTTTTTTATCTCTAGTCAGGGAGTTTAGTGCCTTCTGCCAGTCCATGAAACTGTGGCTGACCAACTTATTAGCGTTCAGGTAGGGTAAAATCCCAGGCCCTTAATACTTCTTGATAACTATTAAATTTTACAGATGAAAAAAAATTAATAGCTCTCCCCAGAGAAGAAATCTCCAAGAGTAAATGTGTCCTTAAAGGGACTATAGTAACTTTCCCATGGGACTAAGTGGATTATTAATCAATTTTTCTATGCCCATGTACTCTTTTGCATACCTGCTCATACACTGTTTTAATATGAAATGAATACTAAAAGGAATCACTTTGTTCTCTCTAGGAAGAAATAGATTTGATGAGTGCTTATAGGTTTGTTTTTATTTTTTAAATCTTTAAGCTAAAGAATGCCAGCTCCAGAACTGCTACTCAAGGCTTCGAAGTGGATTGTGCTAGAGCATTGAGGAAAGTGGAGTGAGCCCTTAGCATTCATTTCTTGACCCCTCGCTATGTGAACGTACAAAAATCAAATCTGTCCAGCTTTTATTTTTGGCAAAGAACAGCTCTACTTCATCCTAATCTCTATGATCCTGGCTGACCTGGCCTCCACAAACTATTTAAAGACCTGTTTCTCAAAGTTATATTTGTCCTTTCTTGAGAGAAGAAGAATTCACTGTTACAGTTTGAACAAAAATGCCCCCCAGAAGGCTCATGTATTGAGAGATGGGACCAGTGGAAAGTGATTAGATCACCAAGGTACCAGCCTCATCAGTAGGTTGGTTACTCCATTGATGGGCCAGCTCGCCATCGAAAAGGCTGTTAGGAGGTGGACTTGGCTGGGGAAAGCAGGTCACCGGAGGTGTAACCTGGATGCATAGATGTCGTCCTGGCCTCTTCCTCTCTCTGTCCTCCCCTGCTGCCATGAGGTGAGCAGCTTTCCTCTGCTGCACCATTCTGCCAGTGTCATTCTGCCTCTCCACAGCCCCAGAAGCCATGCAGCCACATGACTGTGGGACTGAAATTTCTAAAACTGTTAGTCAAAATTAATCTTCCCTCCTTTCCTCTTTTCTCAGGCATTTTGTCACATTTACAGAAAACTGACAAATACCCTTACTGATAACTTATAAATGGGAAAGTGGCAGAGGTGGGTCACTTTTCAGAAAGGGAGGTTGGGAAAATAGCTCAATCTTTCCAGTCAGGCTACTTTTACTATCACTGAAATGAGTTCAGTAGCTTCTTATTAATCCTACCTGAAATTCTTAGGACTTATTTAAAATGTTGACTAACAATTTAACTGTAACTCTCTATTTCTGCAGCATACACTTCCCTTGTGTATCAATTTTTTCCCTTTTGTATCAATTTATTATGCACTGTCTCTACAGGTTTTAAGCACAGCCTTCTTTCAAGGTCTGCGTTGCTTCATGGCAGAATTAGGATGTGGTTGTTACTCTGTATTGCCAGGTTATCACTTTATTTTCCTTTGTTGTATTTAATAGCACAACTACCTACTCACGACTAACAGATACAGACACATCTGACTTCCTGACACCCCAAGTCTAATCAGATACAGTTTTAGAGAGGGGAAAGTGGGGTTCACTTAAACACTCTAGATATATAAAGGGCAATATTTTCTCATTGCTTTAAACTGTGTTAATAGTTACCTCTAATTTTCAACGGTAGCTTCTTTATACTGTAACTCTTAACTATAAGCAAAAGTGTTACAGAAAAAAGAAAGAGCAATCAAACAGGATGTCAAAAATGCTCTCTGCTTCTTCCTGCATTTACCTGGGATAAATTACTTTCAAAATGCATGACACACACAGAATGTTCAGTGGTCTCCTTTTATTGTCCATTTTGATTAAAAATTAAAATTATAGGTTAGTCACACAGCAACATAGAAATATGTAACTATATTATTAATACTTTTGATTTGACATAATTATTTCATCTTTTAAAGATTTCAAGGATAAAGGAAAGGGTTATACTGTCCAGAAAGCTATAAGAGGTTAAAACATGTTTTAAAGAACATCTAGTTTCATCTAGTCTCATTTTAAGTCACCATATGATATTTAAAAGTCCTTCTGTACTGTCCCAGCTAGATTTCCTTACATACATATTAATATCTTCATTATGTAAACAGTTTTCACCAAAAAAATATGATTCACTTGCCTCTATAGACTTTTTTAAAAATGTATTAAATTCTTAGAAGATGTTTAAATATGAGGGAAATTTTTTCATAGTGTAGCTTACATCTCAATGAGTCAAGTCTATGAGTAAGTGCCCTAATCAAGCAGAACTGATACAGTCCAGAAGAACTGGAAAAGTCCACCTGAACATGTAATGATGGAATTCGGTAAACAATTGAGTGTTAATTGAAAATCTGTACTTTTATAATTCAAGCCTAGGATATAATCCAGTCAGAATTTCCATTATAGTTATGAGTCAAAGATGAGGCTTGAAGCAATTAAAAATAATCTATGTTATTGAGAATCCAAAAGGAGACAGGTTGTCTACACCCTTGCATGTAATAGATTTAGCCTTTACCACCAAACACGAGAATGCTCTAAAATCATAATTGGAAAATGGAACTTAGGTTAAATTCCCAAGTGATGTCTACTAGGGAAAAAAGTCTTTGTCCAGTGGACTTTTTGGCCCTTTATAAAGGTGATAGTTTTTTTTTTCAGAACCCAGAAACAGTAATAAAACAATGTGGTGTGTACATCAAACAAACAACTTTCACACATCAAAAAATTTAAAAGTTTTATGCTAGTCTTGGCTTCTGAACAACAAAAAGAATCATTTCTTTAGGATGTTTTGTTTGTCTTATGAGGACTTTATTTTTTCCCACTCAACTGTTATCTAGCAGCTTACAATCCTGAAATCCCAGAGGAAAGGGTGGCTTTGCACACCTCAGCAAGGAGATGGCAAGCTCCCAGCCATAAATGGTTCCAATTTTCATGTAAAGTCAGCTTAGTGAATCACAGGTGGATTTTTACCAAAAATGCGTTGAAGGGCCTCTGCCGCCAATAATATCTTATTTAAAAATAATCAGCTCATCCTTGGCTAAAAATATTATGCATACTGTAGCCAAGTATATTAAACTATCAACAAAGACAGCTCTAAAGATAATTCAATGAAAGCCCAGTATTCAGAAATGAATTGATTTTGGGAGAAATAAGAAAAGCCCATCATAAGCAGCAAATGGCAAGGACTTATGTATTAGGGTTGTTAAAAAGAAAAACTGGAATAGGTCAGTTAGAATAACTTTTTGGAAGAACTATAAAAGGATTTTATTTGTAACTTTAGATCTGCTTTCAGAACTTAGTTTTAAATAAATGCAAACTATAAAATTAAGTTAAAAGCAGGGTGTGGGGGAGACACCAGTACCTAAGGAAATTTTAAATCCCAATATAGTAACATAGCTATGAATAAAATAATCTTAAATATAGAACGTATAAGTCTGGCATATCATTTGAGATGGATCTGATCAGAGTCTATGTAGTTCATCTCCCCAAATCTCAAATCATCAATATCATCAGCAGCAGCAGCTGCTGCTCTTTCCCATTGTGTCTTATGATCTAAAGCAACTAGAATGACACACTGGAAATCTAAAATTAGCCCAAATGCATAAAAGAGTGTGATCTCCCCACCCCATTGAAAACTTTCCAGTCTAGATCTTTTACTTACCATATGTATTGGTTACTTTTCTCTCATTGTACTTGACACTCAAAGTAAAGAGGGCAAGGTTTATCTAGCTCACAGTCTGTGGAAGTTTCAATCCATAATTAGCTGGCTCTGAGGCAGGGTGGCATGGTAGAGGGGCAACAGTGCAGGGCGGCAGAAGACAGCAAAAGCAACAGCAGTACAAAAAGGGAAAAAACAAGCTTTTTTCCCCCTCCCTTATATTGTAAGCAGGACACCCTGCCTCCCCTGGGAGGAAGAGGGGTTAGGTGTAGCACTCACACCATCTCCTTGCCCTCCTCTTGCACAGGCTCAGGGTATTTACAAAGTGAGGACCCTGGCTCCCTGCTGAGTCACTTAGTTACACTTCTAAACCTCTTAAGTGGACACAATGTATCAAGCATCACACCATAGAAGACCTTTGGTGATCTGGTCCCGGTTTCTCCTTTCGGCCTTGTCTCCTGCTGCCTTTACTTTTGAACTTTGAATTCCCTTGGCCTAGAATTCACACATTCAGAAAAGTTATTGAGCACCAGTATTTAATCTTTATCTTTCAAGACAAAAAAATCTTGAGGGTTTTTCTGTAAATCTACACAACGAATAAGCAATTTAATGCGTTTGAAAGCATAGATCTCAGAGCCGGACTACTTGGATTATAATTTGGGTTACTTCTTTACAATGTTGGGTTTTAGGGCAAATTGCTTATCCTTTGGGTCTTAACTTCCTTAACCATAAAATGACAATTATATTAGCACTTGGATGACAAAATGAATCATATATAAATCACCATAGGTGCCTTGCGCATAGTAAATTCTCCTGAGGTGGTATGTATGCTATCCTAGTGTAGGTTTTCATGTTGTTTGTAGAAATATAAATGAAATTATACTATTAATTGTTCAGCAGTTTGTTTTCATTTTCACTTAACAATATGTCTACCTTGTTTTATGATATGAAGACACTATTCGTAACTATTCATCACTGAAGATGTTTGTAGTCACAAGATGATTGCCACATGAAAGTATGTTGCAGAAAAACACATAAAATTTTGAAATCAGAGTATATACGTCCTTCCCTATCTACTAAAAAAGTGTTCTATAGAGAGCCTGGACAGTTTATATTTTCTTACATTTCCTTAGACACCTTCCCTCATCACAGGTGTCAAGAAGCTTCCTTGTTTCTATCCACTACGATTCTCGAGGAGTCCTGAGTATCTGAGACCACAGTATCTCCAGGACTATCTTCCTTAGGCTTTTTACCTATAGGTCTATGTCCCTCACCACAAGAAACTCCAGCTTCTAGGCTGTTTCTTGTCTTGCATCAATTCTGCCCATTTCTACCATTGGCCCTATCTCCCATTTATTCTCTCAAACCCTAAAATCCTTTCCATTTATCCTTCTGGATCTCAAATTCTATCATCAGCAAAATCTGTGATATCATCCACCTCTTCTGAATGTTTCCTTGCTCTAATAGAAAACATGGTCTCTTCAGTCTTCAGGCAGAGCTTCCTGTTTGATTTGTTTGGCTTGTTTCTCATCGTATTCTTTTCTCACACTTGCCAGGCAGGCGTTTATGCCGTTGAGCTAAATCCCCGGCTATTCTTTTATATTTATGGATCTGAAATGACTGTAGTTCTCCTCTCCTCTCTGCTCCACCCCTCTCCTCTCCTCTTCTCTTCTTCCTACATCATACCATTCTTCCTCCCTCCTCCCCAGCTTTGAATCTAGTGTCATGAAATGATATTACCAACTCATCTTAATTGTTGGAATAATCATCAGTTTATTTCTAAGCCACTCCTAATCTCTCTATAATTTTAGCTTCTGGCTCACTGTCATACTTTTCAGCACTATCTGATAAATCCAAAGTTTCAGTAAACATGTACATGATCTTTTTCAAACCTTGGCTTCTCAGTTTCTTGAATCTTTTCCCCTGTCTTGTCTTATGCCTTCCCACAGACATTGGTCCATGATCATCTCTAGAATTTGTCATAGTGACTGCCTAAAACTCCTAAAACCTCTCAATGCCTGCACTCACTTTCTGAACTAATTACTTTCTGTAGTTGAAGTTCATTTTTTTAGCAGCACAACTCTACCAATGGTTCCGTCTTTCTAGGATCTCCAATTCATCAGTCACACTTTTCTCACTCAGCTTGAATCCCACAAGCATCTTTGTACCTATTCTCTGCCAAAGGTGTTCAAATGTAAAGCTCCTCTTCCTCACCTTCACTTGGAAGAACCAACTGTGCCACATGGTCCTTCCATTTGTGCCACTGAATGGGCTTGGGGAATACACAACAGCAGTGCCTGGCATCACGTTAAATCAGGACCAAAAACTTGAGGTGGGCTCTTACCCTGCCTGACCACTGTAGCATGGGAGATAGGAGGGGATGGAAGTAACAAGAACTATGTGGATTATCACAGTTGAAGAGAAGATAACAATATGGATTAATTTATAAGGTGGCAGAAAAATATGTACTTAACTATTCATTCTTTATGAACAACCCTTACTGTCTTTAAACACCTTTTTTTTTTTCAGGATGTTGTTCTTCCTGATGGGGCTGGCATTCAATAAATTCTTCAAAATTTAATTTCCATGAGAATATTGTTTTGTTACAGGTAATGATGTAAACTGATAAAGATGGTAGTAGGGTTGGGGTTGATGGTGATCTGATGACATGAAGCTAGATTTTTCTTAAATATATTTTATCTAAACATCATCCTCTTCACAACTTGTTAATCTTTATGTCCTCCTTAAGCAGCAACTGGATGCCTTTATGGGGCTAGGTTAAAATTTTTAATGTGAGGATACCATAACTTCTTCAGAGCAGGAAGATTTTTTGTTAATCTCTTAACTTTGTGACCTAAATCCATTTTGTTTCTTTTCCTCTTGCTGTTTTATTTTATTATGTATATCATTAATTGGCCTATATTTAGTAGTAGTAAAAAACTACTTTGGGAATAAAGGATCAAATTGTATATGAAACAGATAATCTGTTTTTGTCGTCATTGCTGTGTTTTTGAGGCAAGGTCTTGCTATGCAGTTCAGGGGCTGGGTCTGAACTCACTGCAGCCCAGGCTGACCTCACACTCATGGTGACCCTCCTACCTCAACCTCTGAATGCTGGAATTACAGGCATGTCCCACCACAACTGGCTAAAACAAATAATTTTAGTAATAATCCTTTCCCCTAAATTTTCTTTATTGATAATCTGATATATTACTACCTATAAATATTTTTGTATTAAAAAAATAAAATACCACTACCTCTTAAGGTGCTTAACCAATGAAAAAGAACAGAAACAATTAGTTCATGAACTGGCTCCTTTAAATGGCATGTGCTGAAATATTTTAAGATTTTTCATCATTTGTGTTAATAATAGAATTATTGAAAAGCTGATACCTGGCATTGACAAATGATGTCAGTTTCATACTTTATAATTAAGTATATAATCATTATTTAGGCTTCTAGAGTTTTTAAAAAACCACATAAATTTCTGCTTGTGATGCAAGATTGAAATTGATCACTGATCATATTTTGAACAATTATGCAATTTATCTAGAATGTACTTGCCTTCAAACTTTCCTGAATTAACAAAAAATCTTTCTCATATTTATTGTTAGTACTACTGAGACATGGCAGGCTATAGAGAAAATAAATGTTAAGCCTCTTGTTTTCTCCATTGTTAAGTGATTTGATTTTCTATAACCATTTTATACTCTGAGAAAACAAGTTAGTCAGTTTATTAAAGCAGACATGTCTTTCCTGCAAAATCTCAGTATCTTATTTCTTAATCACATTTCAGAGCTCAAGAGATCAGCAATTTTTCCATATGAAAATGTAAAATATGCAATCCATGATTGTAAAAATTTGTTCAATATCATCCTTTGTCTCTTGTTAATCACATTTCTTTTATGAGAAATCAATCACTTACTACTTGGTATGTATTTTGATACATGATGATTATGTCTATCCATGGTAGAATACATAATAATAGAAGAAATTTGTATGTTTAATAAGATTAATGGTGTTCTCACGCAATGGAATACTGAACTGGCAAAAAAGTTACATCATAAAAGAATTTTGTCAATGTGGGGAAAGTTCAAGAAATCCATTGAATAAAAATTGTAGCTACTGAACTTTATGTTCAGTTTAAGCCATTTTTCATCTACAACTGAGAATAGCCACACAAAAAAAATCTGCTTGCTTATACTTACTTATGACAGTAGAAAAGTGAAGAAGGTGTTTGTGATTTTGATGACACATAATTTTCCTTTAGTTTTTTTTTGGTGTAATTTTAAAAATTTCTTTATCAATCATCTGTTAGCTGAAAACAATACTTTTTAAAACCCAGATTGCATGAATTCACATCAGCTTTTGTTTAATTTCATGGTCCAAATCAACTAACATTTATTGAATATAATCTAGTGCAAAATTTTGTAGGAAGATTTTTAAAAATACAATTCTCCCTTTATATATCATATTACAGTGATACATGAATATCCATGTTTATAGTAGCAAAATTCATAATAGCTAAATCTTGGAATCTGCCTATATGTCCATCAACAGACAAATGGATAAAGAAAATATGGTTATTACACATAATGAAGTACTACTCTACCATAAAGAAAGATAAACTTGAGTCATTTGTGGGGAAATGGATACATTTTGAGACCTAAGTGAAATAAATCAAACACACAAGCTTAAAATATCATATAGTTTCTTTTATGTGAGAAACTCAAAGTATAAATAAAGAGCAAAATAGAAGACAGATGATAAGAAGTTGGGAGGTAGATTATTCTAAAAATAAACAGGAATCAAGAGATGGAGGGGAAAAAAAGGAAGGGAAGGACAAAGGGATGAAAAAGGAATTAAAATGTGCTGTATACATGTACCAACTGCACACAAGGAAGGTAATCATTCTGTGATGCAAACACTTTTAAGAAAAGAAAAAGAAAGACAATGAATCTTTAAAGCAATGAAATCTATTGTTTCCTGTCATAAAAGAGCTCCCAAGTATATTTTGGAAGAATCATAAGTAAAATATAAAATGCTAAAGGATTAATAAGTTAACAAGATAAGAGGACTAAAAGTGTGGGCAACGTATAATTAAATGATGGACATTTATTTTTAGGGGATCACCAATAATTTGATACAGTATGAACTTAATTGACCCATTCTGTTTTCTTTCCTATTTGTACTAACATCAGGTTGTGTTTCTCAGATGACCTCATCATTTGTGAATAAGCCAATTCTTAAGTTTGATTTCTGTGGTCTTTTAGTAAAACACCAGTTTTGGAACTTTCTAGCTCCTTGATTGCAAGCTACTTTAGAAGCATGCTTTTCAGTTTATATTGATTTTAATCCCTTCCCTTTGTCTGAGGTTTTCATTTAGATATAGAATGTAAAATTTCCTCCTTTTTTAATTCCTGATATGGGCTAAAAGATGGGGGAGGAAAATAAAGATATCTTATTACATTGGACTATTGACTAGAAGAAAGACTACAATAAGGTGGTCATTTAGTCAATGGATATATCTTGAGAGATATATTTATGTTTCAACACCAAAGCACAATGCTTCATGCCAATCAGCAAGATAGTGAAATAAAGAGTTGAAAATAAGGTACCTAAATTTCAAATAAGGACTCTTAAGTGTGACTGTCTCCCTCACCGCTTCTCATTACACATTTTTGTAGATTTTTTGCTATGGGAAAGACTAGGAATGAACTATTGTCATTCAAAGAAGCTGACTACTGTAAAGCAATACTTTACTCAGCATCAATAAGAAAAATAATATTTTTATAAACCCGTAGCAACAGAAACAGATGTTTTAGCTTCCCTTGAAACTTGGGATGAATAGCATAAATATGTAGAATCATATTCTTCTGTTACAGTCTATAGATTTTCACAGATTTCCTTCCAGAGTGATTTTCAAAACCCCGTAAGAGAATATTTCCCTCCAAAGGGGACTTAAACACAGGATAAATTTAAAAAGTGGTACAATAAAAGTGATAACAGGGTCTTAATGATATTTCTTCATGCTTAATAAGTGAGAATGATGCAGGGATAAATATTTCCCTACAGTACTTGTGAATTAGATAAATATAATTCACAGGTGCTATGAGGAAATTCTAAGTTTTCACGAATATTTTTTCTTCCTTACTGATGACTCCCTCTCTCACTTCTTTCTTGCTTCCTTTCTGCCTTCTTTTTTTTTTCTTCCAGTTATAAACATATTTGGAATTAGATTTCTACAAAGACTGTTGAAGACCAAGTGTCTTTTCTCATTTATTTAAAAATAAAAATGTTTATAAATCATGTTCTCTGGGGACAAAACAAATAAGTTGCTCAAAGAAAACCAACAGTAGCTTCCTAATTGAGACAGAACACTTCAATAGTTCTTTTAAAATTAAAAATGGTTTATTTGAAACAGAAATAAGTATATCCTAACCAATGAATGTTTTAAGAGTTGGAAGTGTTTAACTTTCTTTTCATTTGTACAAGGGCTTATAGCTGAGAGATTGTCTTAAATCTCAGAGAAGATTTTGGACTTGGACTTTCAGCAGTGCTCAAACTGTTAGCATGTTGGCAGCTCTTGGAGATGAACTAAATGCCTTTTGCATAAAGAATGCGCATGAGTCTTTGGGGGAGCAGGGGTGGAATGTTATAGTTTGTGTCTACATATCCTCCCAGAGCCTCATGCAGTCACAGGGTTATACTTTACTTCCAATTCTTCCCAAATATACTTGGAAATTCTTTTACAACTTACATTTTTTTTTTTTTTTTTTAGTACTGGGGATAGAACTCAGGACCTTGTACTTGTCAAGTAGGTGCTTATGCCACTGAGCTAAATCCCTGGCCCTATGACTATTTTATTTTAAAATTTTATTTATTTATTCATTTATTTTTGTCTTTTTAAGACAGGGTCTCACTATGCAGTTCAGGCTGGCTGCCCTTGATTTAACTTTGCAGCCCAGGCTGCTCTTGAACTTGCAATGATCCTCCTGCCTCGGCCTCCCGATTGCTGGGATTACAGGCACGTGCCACCCAGCTTACAATTTTATTTTAAAATTTTTATCTCAGTTATTTTTCTTTCATTGCTAAGACAAAATACCCGACAAATTAAAAGGGGAAAGGTTTATTTAGTTCAGAGTTTGTAGAGGTTTCAGTCCATAATGGATTGGTTTCAAGGCAGAGTGGCTTGGCAGAGGGGCGACACAGAAGAAAACAGTTCCTGGCTGTCACAAGATAGCAAAAGCAACAAGCAAGAGTGGGGAAAAATTCTTTCTGTCCCTTATAGTGTACGTAGGCCACCCATTCTAAGCTTAGTGTGGCACTCACACTCTTAATCCTAGCCAGAACTGTGCCAAACCAATCAGAGGAGTGATTCACTAATCACACACCCTTAATTTCAGCATCACACTCTCTAGATTCAGCCACTTCTGAAGAAGCCCTATAACTGGTCGAGGCTTTGAAAGGACTTCTAGACACAAACCATAACAGACTTTTTTTTCAATAAAATGTCAGCTTTGTGTTTTTGCTGCATTTTTTTTTTAATCTTAAAAAGTTAAAGTCTTGAATCACTTCAAGAAAAGAAAGAAAAATCTTTAAAATCTCCCATGGTCCTCACCAGCTCCCTTACACTGAGAAGGAAGCATTCTGGTTTGCAGGGATGGGGGGAAAGAGCACCCTGCTCTCTGGGGTTGGAATAGCAGACCCGGAGCGGGGCGTCGTGAAGGAGATATAAAGAAGCCAGCTGACTTCCCAAGGCCGCAGGGTTGGCTCATTCCTTCACAGTGCTGCCCTTCTGGCTCCTTTCTCCTTCGTATCCTTCTCCTCCTCTGAATGAGAGGCAGGTCGCCCTGACATCTCCCTCCCCTCCATTCACTCTCCAGCCCTCCTCAGATGGGCCTCTCAAGTGCTTCCGGCTCTTGCTCTTTCTTTCAGCTCCCACTGTCTCCTTGCTGGTTCACTCATCCCCGCCAGTGCACATCACTGCCAGTGTCCTGATTGTTATCCCGGTTCAGTTCTCATCTCCTCCCCGGCTCCCGCTCCATTGTGTTTTCTGCAGCCAGGATCATCATTTACACCCAGAAACATCACTCTCTTGTAGCCCTGAATGAATTCTTGTTGCCCCCTGGATACAGTCCAAATCATTTTTCTTTTTCTTTCAGCTTTAATATTTCAATTCCAGCAAATGTGATTCAGCATGCACCATAGGCAATGCAAAAATATATAAACAATCTCTCTTTTCAAGGAGCTTACAGCTTTCTTAAGAAAATATGCAAAATAATAATCTTGAAAAAGATTAATAATCTTTATGAAAAAGAATAATAATCTTTATGGTACTTCAAGTGATTTTACATTTATCATCTCATTTGAACTTTTATGTGTTTCTGTATATCTAATACTTGGAAAAATTAAACCCAGCAGCTTGGGTGTGGTGCTGCCTGCCAGTAATGACAACCCTGAGGAAGACAAAGGCAAGAAGATAAGTTTGAGTCCCACCGGGGCAGTTTTGTGAGATCCTGTCTCAAAAATTTTAAAAAATGAAATAAAAAGGGTTGAAGATGTAGCTCAGTGGTACAGCACCTCCAGATTTGACTCCCAATACTAATAAATAAGATCAAAATGCAACATTTTATATAAAAGTGAACATATGCAACGTATAGATGTTATGGACATCACAAAAATGAACCTTCATGACAGAGTGACCTGTCTCTTGTATTCTTGTATAGAATACAAGAGTCACCTACTGCTCTTGAGTGGGGGAGAAGTGGGGGAGAGAGTGATTTGCTCATGGATTATGGAGGTTGAGGATCCTCCTGTGGGCTAGGAAACCAGGTGAAAAAAAAATAGCCCAAATTTAAAGACCTGAGAACCAGAGGAGGTGATGATGTAAATCCCACTCTGAAGGTTAGAGGAAATAAGATACAATATTGCAGTTCAAGGTGGCAGGCAGGAAGCAGAAAAGGGGTGAATTCTTTTTTCTCTACCTTTGCTCTCTATACAGGCCCTCAGAGATTAGGTGATGCCCACCCACACTGGGAAGGATAATTTATTTTACTGAGTCCAACAACTGAAATGCTAATTTCATTCAGAAGCATCCAAGAATATTCAACAGGTCCCCTGTGACCAGTCAAGTGGACATACAAGGGTAAGGATCACAGTAGTCAAGTTAAGTGCTAAACTGTCCCAACACCACTGTAGGCAGGTAGGGTGCTCCACTTCACTTCAGCTCTTAAGTTTTCTCCTCCCACTCCAGGATAAAACTTATTTATTAGTCATTTCTTCTCTGTTTGAAAAAGATTTAACAGCATGTGTTATGGCTTGTACCTAGATGTCCCTCAAAACTTCATGTGGTCATAGGGGCGAAGTTTTAAAAGTGGCAAGTTTAGGGTGTGGAAATGTGGGTTAAGGGTGTGACACTGAGATTAAGGGGTGGATAGTGGAAGCCCCACCCACAGTATGACTGCCACCACTCATTAGGTTCAGGGCCTGTACAGAATACAAAGGGAGACAGGGAAGGCAGGCTTTCTGCTGCTGCTTGTGTGCTGCTGCCTCCTGCCTAACCTGTTATGTCCCTCTGCCATGCCACCCTGCTCTGGAGCCAGCCAACTAGGACTGAACCTCTGAAAACTGTGAGCCAAAATAAACCTTTCCCCCTTTTATACTGAGTGTTGTGTGTTTTGTCTAAGCAATGAGAAAAGTAACTAAGACAGTATTTATACTTCCTTAAATTATATATTTAATTTTACCTGTTCTTAAGCCTGCCAGTAATGACAATCCTGTAAACTCTGTAATCTTCTGCAACTTGCTTTTTTAAAGTTCAGTATTATCCTTCTAAAACTCATCCATGTGTTTGTATATAGCAGTAGGACATTGTTCTTCATTGTTGTATAATATTTACTTCTGTGAATATACTACTTTTATTTTATATATTCTTATTTATAGAATTTGGCTTTGAAAAGCTTGTAGGCTCCTAATTACTATTACAGTAACATTTAGTTTCTTATAGCACTTAAAGAAATCTCTAAAAGGCTATCATCCTTTTATTTATAAAGATGATAAAAGTGGGACATAATTTATGATCAAGAATTTGTAAATGAAGTGTGGTAAAAACATATTTGTCACTTTATCTCTGGGTGAGGGATTTGCATCCTAATTATAGCACAGAATCTTGGAAGGAACTAGAAAGGACCTTGGAAGCAACCAGGGCAAACCCTTCATTTTATAGACGAGGAAAACCAGGCTCCCAAGAGACATGACTTTTGACCCTCTGTGTTGTACTGGAAGAGGTGTCTGCAATAGAACCCAACAGCCCTGAGCTTGAACTTCAGCTCTACCATTCTCAGTTCCCTTTTAACACAGAATACAAAATGCTATGCCATGGGCCTGTATTCAGTGAATACATAAATGACATAAATTGGATACATAAATGATGCATAATACATAATGATACATAAATACATAAATGACATAAATAAAATGACATAAATTGGATTGTCTGACCTACTTTGATGCTGAAATGGAAGAGGGAATCAAGAAGTGTTTTTTTCTCCTCCCAATTCCACCTTCTCAAAGGGTACAGATCAGTGTACAGAAAGAAGAGGGTAAGAATCCAGACCATCCATGTCATCTAATAGAGGCCTGTTAGCTTCTCATCAGTTCCTTCCTGCCTGTTCTGGTACCTTTCTACCTCCTATGGATGCTGTTTCCAGAGTCTGATGCACTGGTGTCCTTTCACCTACTGTGTTCTGGCTGCCAATGGGTCCTTTCAGTCTCCTATGACTTTCCTTTACTCTCGGTAAGAAATTCATCTCCTTAACACAACCTTGCATGGCTCTGTTGACCTCTCTTCTCCCATGGCTCCTCTCCTTCAACACTCAGGCCCAATCATACTTTTTCCTGTCAGGTACCCTGTTACTCCGTGTACTGTGCCACTGTCAGTGAGCAAACTCACCCCTATCCATTCAGTTTGCTCCAACTCACACATCATCCTTTCTGGGAAGCCTTTCTCCACTTGCATGGGATGCTCCTCATCAGAGAACTCATCCTGACACCATAGCCATGGATTGTGGATGCAGGTGACCTTACCTTTGCTCAGCTATAAAGTTCTTGAATCTTACAGAGACTGTATGTTTTTACCTTGGTATCCACAACAGCTGGCATAACACTTCTCTATAGTTTCAGAGTTATTTTTAAGAGTTAAATCATTAAATGAAATATGACATACATTCCAAAAAATTGTACAAATCATGTGTGTATGACATAATGAAATTTTACAAGTGAAACTTGCACATAAGTGGCTTCTATGAAGGAACAGAACATTGCCCCAGAATCCCTCTTCGTGTCTCTTCCCAGTCATTATCCTTCTTTTTTCTAATACAGTAAAATATTTTTGAATTTTATATAAATGGAATCACACAATACGTGTTCTCTTTTGTGTCTGTATTCTTTTTTTCAATATTATGTTTGTAAGACTCGAAAGCTTTTTTAAAAAGATGAGTTATGTTGCAGTATCTAAGATTTTAATCAATGTATATGAGATGATTTCCACATCACCAGTTTCAGAAAGAAGACAGCTATTATAAGGCATAAGTTAAATTCCTCTCCAGTAGGTACGGTGACTGCCTGCTTAGCCTGCTTTACTTTCTTTGATACCAAGGCAGTTTTGTCTGGGTGCCTACCCCTCCCCATCACCCCATGTGACTCTGGATGGTACAATCATCTGGAAAGAGGGTGACCTGAGGCTTTGGTCTTGGGAAGGGGATGCAATTAAGGCAGCAAAGGATAGATGTCACAGGATGGAGGGCTCCATCTGTAATATGGGGCAGAGATGGAAATTCCTCCAGAGTAAGCCATTCTAACATTGCCCATGGTACCTTAGGTTGCACAGACTTTGCTGGTGCATTATTGTAGATGAAGGAATCAAGTGACTGAAGAACAGCATAATGGGCAGCAGTGGGGGATGAAGGCAGCTGCATGTGGCAGTGAGCACAGAGGCTTGGCCTCCTGTCCCCCTCCTTGGGGGAAAGTTGGGTAAGGCAACTGTGGTGGCCCAAAGGCATTTCCTCAGAGGACAGGGACCGTGCTGACTGGAAGGTTGCCAGATTCTAGTGGTAGGACACATACAAATGGCAAAGTGCTCAAGAAGCAGACATGAAGCATTGCCTGGGGATAACTAGACTTGTGGTATTTCCTCAAAACAATAGTGTGGTAGTGAGAGTGACCAGAGTGACAGGAAAAGACCCTGGGATTGAAGGAGCAGGTCGCTCTCTCTCTCTCCCCCCCTCCCTTTCTTCTCTTTCTTCTCATCTCTTCACCTCTTTTCTCTCTTCCTTCCTTCCTTCCTTCCTTCCTTCCTTCCTTCCTTCCTTCCTTCCTTCTTTTTTCCCTTCATGATGAGAGGAGAAATGACACTGTTTCCTGGGACCAAGAGAGCTGTAAAGGCTCTGGAGGTCCATTGCAAAGGACACTCCAGTGGCAAATACATGCTGCTTTTATGTGAGGTACAGCTCAGAGTGATTAAAACTGCATTTACAGGGGAAACAGTTCCTTCTGCCCACTCACACTTGGGAAGAGACATAGGCCAGTTACATTTATATAGAGATATCAAAGAGACTTTGTAAATAAGGCAGCATCTGATTTGACCTGAAAGGGGAGGAGAGAATTTATGCCAGAAATGTTGGGGGATGTTTCCAAGAAAGGGAATTAAAATGGCAGAAGCAGAAGGGCCAGGAAGGGCGAGTGGATCAAGAACACATGGGTAAGTTCATCAGTTTGACTGCTCAGTGAGGTTGGAGATGGAGGCTGTGTCTAAGCCAAGGAGTATTGCAAAACCCCAGAAGTTTGACACTTATCCTTGACACTTGAAGAATCTGACACGTTTCAGTGATAAGACTAAAGTTGGCCTCAAAATGATTAAAATTAGGATGAACCTTTTCACGAGCCAGCAGCAGCCATGCAGAGCCTGGAAGAGAACCCAAAAGCCAATCTGTCCTTCCTGTGAGCCTGCCAGTGTGCCAGTTGGGGAAAAAGAAGAGCCCACTCCCATAAGCAGCCAACAGGTTTGGAGGATCACAGGCTGAGCTGATAGCAACTGAGATACAAAACAATTTAATTCTTGTGTTGTTTGATTGACTTTTCAGGCCTAAAGCCAGTAGTCTGAGCATCTATTTAGAGGATAACAATATGCAACATAGCAACTATGGGGGATTTCCTTCTGTCTTGTTTTTGAAATCCAATATTGTTTTCACTGCTTTGTTTTGTTTCATTTTATTGTTTTGTTTTCTTCAATGTTCTGTTTTGATTGGTTTTATTCTGTTCTGTTTTGTTCAATTTTATTATGTCTGAAGTTATGGGCAACAATTTTGAAGCATTATGGTAGCCATTGTTGATTTCCTATCCTTTTTTGAAGTTTAGTATCATTTTAACTGTTTTGTTTTGATTGGCTTTATTCTGCTTTATTTTGTTTAGTTTTATTCTCTTTAAAATCAAATAAAACAACAAAATTAGGGTGGATTAGAATCAGAAAAATGGGAAGCGGGAAGATCAAGTTAAAGCCAAAAGCAACAGAACTGAGGGAAAGAAGCAAAAGCCTCAGCCTAGGTCCTGGTGACCAGACTAAAGAGGAAGTAGAGATTTTCTGGAACCAAGCTTGTGGGGAGTTGGCACTGAGGAGGTGTGAGTAGAGCATAATTAAGAGAAATTGTAGCAATGTCACAAAATCTGCTCCCAGAGGTTGGTAATTTTTTCACATGTTACATTTTCCACATTACCATCTTGCTAGTGAAATGATTCCCAATTTTCAGGCTATTTTGGGAATATACATGTAGCAAATAAAGCAAACAAAACCCGAAGGGTTCCATGTAAGAAGAATTGGCCTGAAACTCTTTTCTCTTTAGGGGTTAACAGTAGTGCAGCTTTCGGCTGAGGGAAACCTTGCATCCCACCAATGGCGACAGGAAGAGGTGTGTTTACAGCTCCCTCACCTTTAGGTCTCCCAGAACCCGCTAAGCTACTGAGGACATGGTTTCCACAGTTTTCAACATTCAGTTCATTAACTACAGTGCATTCATTTCCTAAGCTAGAAAACTGAGTTTAAAACTTGACTCCAAAACGTAATTGTCTTTATTATTCAGAGAAGAGATTGTGAGTGTCCCGTAAGGAACAATGCTGGAAAGCTTTCTTGGTAATAGTTAACAATACCTTTTAAAGTAGTGTTTTAAAAAAATAATTTCAATATCTTCTTTTCCTGAGGGAAAGCCATAGACTCTTCATCACAGAGTCTAGAATCATGTCTATTTTAGTTGCTCCCTAAATAGCTGTAAGATAAATATCAGGAGAAGATTCTAGCAGAGAGAAAAGGGCTATGGTGGGAGAAATTTTAGGCAGCAATATAATTCTAAAGCTACTTGTGGTGGGTGAGCCCAGCTTATTCTCTGTTAATTGAAAAATAAACAGATCTTTGGAGCAAGAAATACAGAAGAAAGAGGATCTACTGAGACCTGTTTGGTTCACATTTTTAAAATCTAAAGGTTAGAAGTTTTGTTGATTCTAAACAGATTTAAATTCTTCATCCACTTCAGTGATGCTAGGTTCAAGGACATCACTGGAGATTTATGAAGCCTCCCCACGGCACATACATTCTCCCTCAGGAAGAATCTAGGACTCAGGGGAATTCTTAATTGTGACGTTGCCTATTTAAGAGCTTGTTTATTTTCCCAGCTTTGCATTACTTTGTGTAAACTAAATCTCTGGTTTTCATGGTAGGTAACAATTAGAATAATTAGTTAATCCTCAAAGGATAATTCAGAAATGTCTGAGTTGTATTTTACTTCATATCAAATCCTGCACCGCACCAGAAAAAGAAAAGGAGCCCTGAATGAAAAGCAATTAGTAACATGTATTAAAAATAAAAAAAAATTAAGTAGTAAATAAGATAGTGTGCTCCCGGTCATCCTGCCAAAACCATCACTTGGTTGTACGGGAATGATGGAAATTTTCCTGAAGAAAGTGGAAATAAAAGAATTATATATATATTTGCATTACAAGGAAGAAAAGTGATCTAGTGCTATAAGAACATGTTGGAAGCTGATGGATTTTGAAGCAAAAGTGAAAGTAAGATTAAGCTTCTAGAAATGTTTCTGTGATTTAAGTGTGGTAGCCTATAGCAAGTATGTTGGTAAAAGCAAAACAATAATAGTAATAATAATGAGCATAAATAGTCACCATATATCTATATTTCAGGCTGTGAATAAAAAAAGACATAAAATTCTCATTCAGGATGATTTTACTTATTTTTTGAGACAGGATTTCTTTGTATTGCTCATGGTGGCCTTGAACTCCTGTTCTTAAGCAATCTTCTCTCCTCAGCTGCCAGAGTACTGGGATTACAAGCACATTCATTACTTCCAGCTATAGTCATCTTTTAAAGGAATCAAGATAGTAGAAATATTTTCATGAAAATAGCAACATCACTGTATCTTCGGTCTGATCTTACGATCTAAAATAAAAGCTTTTATCCATACAGAATAATCACTTTCATCATTTATCCCTTTGTTATCATTCAGAAATTTAATTGTGAATTAGAAGTAACCTGAACCAGAAATTATTGTTTCCAAATCTACTGAAGAGGTGCCTGGACTCCATGCTGCATCCCTGTGTTATTACTGCATAATGAACCATCTCAAAATCTAATAGTTTATAACAGCCACTTACTTAGCTAATGATACAGCAAATCAAGTTGGCAGTCGAGGATGATCTGACCTGGGCGCATGTGTCTGCCTGCAGCCCCGATGCTAGGTAGCTGTTTCCAGGGCTTGGCCAGCTGTCAGTGGGGACCTCTTGGCTCCCTTCCAAGTGATATCTCATCCATTGGCAGGCTCACCAGAGCTGTGCTTATTGCTGGAGGCAGAGGCCCAAGAGAGAAAATGGAAGCACACAAGGGTTCTTGGAGCCCATGCTTAAAACTGGCACATATTCATATCTGCTGCTTTCTGTTAGCCAAAGCAAGCAATAAAGCCAGCCCTGCTCAAGACCTGGGTTGTGGGCTTTACTCCTTGAGCGACTAGGAGAGGTGGAAAGTCATGTTGAAAAGGCATGAATACAGGGAGGCTGTTCACTGTAGCTGTCAAGGTGATCAACTGCATTGAACAGTCTTCTGACACTAAAATGTTTATAAGAGAAGCATTTTTATTCCTATTTTACTGAGATATTTCATTCAGGAACAGATATATATTGTGTGTGTGTGTGTGTGTGTGTGTGTGTGTGTGGTGTATCGAGATGACGGTGGGCTGGGGTTTTTCTCCTGAGCCATGTGGTAGATTACCTTAATATATTTTTTAATATTGATTCTTTCTTTTGTGCCTAGACAGAACCTCACCTGATCATGGTTATTTTTCTTGTACACTGATTAATCTCTCTGCCAGGGTTAAGATTTTATCTCTTTATGAATGGCTAGTGATTTACTTTTTTGTACTGCATTTGTTAGATTTTGGTATTTGAGTTATAATTTTCTGTCAGAGTGAAATTTCCAACATAATATATTTTGTTCCAAAGAATATTATGTTGCAAGTGGTCAAAATCTGACTGGGTTTTAAAATTCTGCCGCATAAACTTTTTATTATTTTACCCCCAATTTTTCCAACCTCAAGACTCCAAACATCTTTTTTTTAAATATACAGTGTGTCAGGCAGTCTTTGTGCAAGTTATCTCCACTTACTGCAAGTATTTAAGCCCCAGTGTAATCCCCTCACCTCTAGTGTGAGCAAGACCTGTGACTTGTTTCTAACAGAATAAGGCAAAGATCATGTGCTGTCACTCCCACGTTGAGGTTACAGATGATAATGACTTCTGTTTTGACTGCAGATTCCTTCCTTTCAAGCTTGGATGAAGTAAATCACCATGGTGGAGAGGCCCAGATGGTCCAGAAATGAGACTGCTTGGGGCCAGCGGCCACACTCAGCCAACTGAGACCCTGGCCGCACTGGCCTTGAGGAATTGAAACTCCAGCAGTGAAAAGATGTAAAACTCCAGCCCTAGCAAAACTGGAAGGAAGCAGAGGATGCAGCCAAGCCATACTTGATTGTTGACCAAAGAAACTGTGAGGTAATAAATATAATTTTTGGTACTGGAAATCAAACTTGGGGTCTTGTGCTTGCCAGGAAGGTGCTGTGCCACTGAGCTACATCCCTGGCTAAATGAATATTGTAAATAAATGAATTTTAGGACATTAAACTTGTGATAATTTGTAAGCCAGTGATAGATAAGTAATACACACTGAGCCCTAGATTCTCAGAGTGAGAAGAATCTTAAAAACACACAGTTCAACCTTATGTTGTAAGACTAATCTCCTCAGTGTCTGTCTAGCTTATATTTAAATGTCTCAAAATGATGAAAATATAAAATATTTAATCACTAATATAAAAAATAGACCATTCTATGTTGAGTAAATTGCAATTTTTAGAAGCAGTCATGTTAAACAGTTAAATATTTTATTCACAGGTCATTATTCTTACCTAAATATCACATCTATTTTTTCTTCCACATAATAAAGTGAAATTATTTGAAGATAGTTATCCTATTCATCCTGAATCTTCTATTCTTGTTTAGACTGTAATGACTTTTTGAAGACTTTGAGAATGGAGCCATTCCTGTCTATTTTTTATATCCTATTGCCTATGTCTGTGAAAATTCCTAGCATAAGGGAAATGTTTGCCAAACGTTGGTGAAATAAAATTGTGCTATCAGTGTCAAAAATTCCCAGTTCTTTTTAAATTCCTTACCTGGTATGGGTTTTGTTTTGCTTTGTTTTGATATTGCGGAGGATCAAACCCAGGGCTGCACACATGCTAGCCAAGTGCTCTACCAGTAAACTACACTCCTAGCCCTTGGTATAGTTTTATACTTTCCTTCATCATCTCTGTCCCCATTTTCCTGGTAAGGTGCCAGTAAATGACCTTAATACTTAAAGTTTTATATAAGTAGCTGTTATGGTTTATGTCTGAAAATCCCCCCAAAGCCTCAAACAGTCACAGGAGGAGATTTCTAGAGTTTGTGACTGATTCATAACTCCAGTGCTGGGATTATGGGTGTGAGTGCTACACATAAGTAGGTGTAGCCTACATACAATATAAGAGACAGAAAGAATCTTTTCTCTGCACACCTCTATCTTTGTTATTGTTGCTTTTGCTGGCTTCTGCCACCATGAACTATAACCCTCTTCTATGTGTTCTGTATTTTATTATTTCTACCTGTACATTAAACAGTATCATTTTAATTGAATTAATGAGTGAACTCAGATTTTTCACTATAAACATATCAGTTTTGACTCAATCCTAATAACTAATTCATAACTTGAATATAAGCCAGTTTTCACAAAAGAGAGAAATTAATACATTGTTTTAAAAGAGTAAATTAAAAAGTCATATTAAATCAGGCATAAGCTGCCTGGAACCTCCACCGTGGGCCCACCCTGCCACCAGGAACATCAAGGAAGCCCGCCTCAGGCATAGGCTGCCTGGAACCTCCCCTGAGGGCCTGCCCTGCCACCTGGAACATCCAGGAGGCCCGCCTCAGGTGTGGGCTGTCTGGATCCTCCCCTGAGGGCCCGTCCTGCCACCAGGAACTCAGCGCAAGCCCACCTCAGGGGTGGGCTGCCTGGAACCTCTCCTGTGGGTGCACCCTGCCACCAGGAACATCTTGGAAGCCTGCCCAAGACTGAAAACTGCCCTGGACTGTTTCTGCTGGGACCACTCTCCCGCCTGGAACATCAGAAGACCTCAGCAGGCTCCAGTTAGTGTGAAAAACTTTGGAACTTTGCTCCCAGGTGGCGAACCTTGGAATACAGTGGATTAATTATACCTGTGTGGTGAGTATGTCCCTAAAATAGAGGTGTACAGTGGATAAATAGGGCCAGTAGTAAAACCCCCTCCAACTAAATGTAAGACTGGTGAGTCTGAAAAGAGTGTGTGTGATCCCCTCCTACACATAGAAAACATCAGGCAGAGTGAAAATGACAAAACAAAAAAGCAAAATGCAGTCTCAAACATATAGTTCACCAGAAGCAAGTATAGGAGACACTGAAATAGAGGACCCCAAAAGTAACACACCAGGAATCTCTGAAAAGATCATGAGTGAAATAAAAAAAGGTAATCAAATTATAAGTACTCTCCCATGTAAAGATAGTAATGACAACTTTAGTAAAGGAGTTGTTGAATGCAGCTAAAGAAGAACTAGAGAAAAAAGTACATGAGCATGGGAAACTGAAACTTTGAATGAAAAATATAGAAAACAAGCAGAATTCATGAAACAAACTCAAAGAGACATCCAAGAAACAAAAAATTCTATTGGAAGTGTGCAAAACTGCCTAAAGGAAGCTGAGGATAGGATTTTGGACCTTGAGAACATGATCACAGTTAGTGATCAGGAAAGGATAGAACTTTTAAAAATAACAAAGCAGCATGAAATGACAATCCAGAAGCTTCATGATGATGCCAAGAGCAACAATATAAGAATAATGGGCATTAGCGAAGATACAGGAGTCCAGGCAAATGACATATGTAAAGTATTTACAGAAATAATAGCAGAAAATTTCCCAAACATGGGG